>JAWRVF010000325.1:0-127500 GCA_036785485.1 Physcomitrellopsis africana
AAAAATCTGGCGAATGCAGCGAGGAAGGTGGAGACCTTTCATCAACAACATCCATCGAAACCAAGATGAAGACTTTCCTTATAAAAGAAACAAGATGTAGGCAAGATAACATTCAACTTTCTATCCTTGTTTGTAGCTTCTTTGTATTTTGTGATGCTAAGGAGATGGAGAATCAACAGCCAGCGGATTTGACTCAAGAGCCTTCATTTGCTGACCTACCGGACGAGACATTACGTCTGTCACAACCCTCAAGACAATGCAACCATGATGAAGATCTTCAAGAACGACATGTTCTTCCTCGAATAGATGGCGAGATACAACGTGTTTGGTATCACGACCTTCGAAGAGACTTTCGATGTTTGGTGATTTTATTGGAGATAGGAACAACTCCTGACGGTGTTCCAGATGTGATATTTGAAGGAAGTTATGAAGGTCACAACAATGATCAAATAACAGGGTGGTCTTCTCGCCCTGGAATGGGACACTATCGATGGCTGAGAGGACCCATCAATTACCTTCAAAGAGAACAAAGATCAGAATATGTGGCAAATATTATTCGTCGCATCTTAGACTTTCTATACATGTAATCACCGCTCCTCGTGGAACTCGTCCTTTAAAGGGGGGGTAATGTCACGGACATATATATAGTTATCTATATGATCAGATAGAACTAGATAAAAGAAGGTAAAAGCAGGTTAATTCCATAATATCTTTAGAGAAACTTCCTAGAAACTTCATAGATGCTGCTTTGACTTTATAAGTGTCCATAGTAGACTTTTGGATTAGAAACTTGGTCAATAAGTTAGCCACATGTCGCACATGTTGGTAGCTTGAAGACCAAGCTAAATACGTGGCGAACATATAGGAAACTTGCCCTGCAAGTTCGACACGTGTCTTGCAACTTGGACAAACTCCTTTCTTGTTTCTAGTTTGACTTCAAGAGTCTCTAGTGTCTTGTCTTTTGGCAATAGCCATTCCAATTTCCTTTAATATATACACTACCTTGTTTCTATTTTGTTATATTTCTTTGAGAGTGTTTTTCACTTACTTATTTGCTTCCGCTGAGTTCTTGTCCTTGACAGTATGTATATATTAGTGTTTGCAAAAACTTATGTGTGTATGTATATACTTATATATATATATATATATATATATATATATCTTTTATTAAATAAATTTATTATTTTAATTTAAAAGTTTATATAAATATGGCTCTTAATTTTTAATTTCTAAGTATATTTGTAATATAAAGATAATATTGTATATTTATTGGATGGTTTATATATATATATATATATATATATATAGATACATATATATATCCATGTATTTTTTTATGATTCAAAAAGAGATAAAAATCAAATTTAGTAAATATATAAATATTTAAATCCATATAATAAGACATAGGTAGATTTAATTATATATATATATATATATATATATATATAATTACACTACAATTTTATACTATAATATTCAATTAAGATTTTTAATTTTCTATTTGACTTGAATGTATGCAATAAAAAAGACATTAAAAATACTTCAAATATAAAAAATAATTACAATTGTTGTTAATATACTACATTTAAATATCTATTTTATTGTATAAATTTTACAAATACTTTGTATGTGAATATAAATTATTCGACCAATAATTCACTATCATTATTCATTGATCAATTTTCCACAAATTTTTTAATATTATGCTAATGTTTGAATAGTATAGCTGGTTTTAATGTCAACTTTAAAGTACAAGTTCTACACAAAATCATGGAAGATTACTATTTTATTTTATATCAAAACAGTTATTAAAATTTATTTTTTAATTTTAATTTTTAATATACTTCTATAAATCCAAATTATGAAAATTTGGTAATTTTTATACACTAAAGAACATGATATCTATATACTTACAATATTTGTTATTACATAGAACTTAAGGCAATTAAATAAAAATATACCCATTGATTTTATGGAATTAATTAGATTCTAAGAAAACAATTTACAATATATAAAAAGATGGTGTATGATTATTTCATATCATTTTAACTCTCTCGATACTGTACATAAGGAATGTTTTATTAAAACAGTTGACAACTATATTGATTATTTGAAATCCAAATACTAATCTTACATATTGTAAAAATAATTAGTGGCATTATTATACATCACAAGTCTAACTTATTATTAGTTTTATCTATATACTAATTTGTAAAAAAATTGCAATTATTACATTTTAATAATTTAAGAATATGTAGATTTATAATGTGTTTTGTTATAACTATTAAATTATACTATTACAGTATAAAAATAATTTACAAAATTTTAGATCATAAATTTTATTAAAAAGAAATGACCTCTTATTTATTATCTATAAATAAAATTATTAAAATTATTCTAATATAAAATATTAAAAAATATTTTGAAAAGATCTTGAAACTTTTTGTTTTAAAAACTTTAAGAATCTGTTCAATAAGTTTTGTTTTGGCAATTATCTTCTTAAATTTAATTTCTTCTTAAATTCAGAGATGACCACGATTTTTGATGTTGTAAAATTGAAAACAAATACAGAAAATTGAATTATTTTGGAAAAAAGTTTATTTGATTTTAAAAGTACTTTTTCATTTAAATTAATATTTTAGTTTCAAAAGTATGTATAAAAAGTTGAAAATATTTTGTTGATATTTTGTTTTTATTTTTTATTATATTGTTTATTTATCGCATCCTGCTTTAATTTTGTAAAGTAATCAATAAAATATTATTATTTTAGTAACTCTAATAATATTTATATAATTATTTTTATGCAAATATTATAAAAATTTGATTTTAGTCATTTAGTTTAAGTACATCAAGGATTTTTGTTATAATTTTAAAATATGCAATAGATATCTATGTTATATTTGTAGAGCTTGTCTTGTAATTTTGGCATGATTTTTTTTATGATGTTAATATCGGTATCATCTTCATCAAGTTTATTGCATGTTGAGTTGATTCTTTTTGATTTAAAACAAGGCTTATGTGTAAACAAATTTTTCATGTATTTTTATCAAATATAAATTAAAAGAGTTATATTCTAATTATCTAAATAAGATGAAGTGAATTTTTTTAGATTAGATTAATTTAATATAATATATTAAATTTGACTTTCAATTAGATACAAAAGAGTATCTAATCAATTATTACTCTACCAAAACAAATAATTAGTATCAATTAGTTTATTATAATTATTATCATTTTAAGGCATGAAATTTTCAAAAAATGGATAATACTAAAAGTATAAAAACCAAGCTACAAGATGTATTATTAATCTACAAGTAGCTTGTGTTTGTTTTGATGGAGGAGAGAAAAATTATTTATAAAAAATATTGATGGTTGATTTTGAAACCACATAAAGATCAATAGAGCCTTTTTCAGATACTAACTATGTTTATTTTTAACATAATAATTATTTGTCTTATTTTAAAAGTTTATTATTTTTAGAAATTAATAAAATGTATATAATTTTTATATTGATAATCTACAAAATATAGACAAATAATTAATTTTGAAATCCACATATTTAAATAAAAATGAAATAAAAATATACTTTAAAATTTTAATAATTTATTTAGAATTTCTAAAAAAACATTATTAAATATTTTGATGCCAATTTTTTTTTAATTTTAATATATATTTTAAAAATAAACTAATATTTTGGTACATTTTAGAATATCATTAGCATGTATCTAAGTTCTTGCGAAAGCAAATAAACTTTACTCCTCATTAATTTTACTTTAACAAAAAGCATACAAATAATTTTATTGAATTTTTTTTTAAACATTGTTTACAAATATATATATATATATATATATATAACAGATGAACAAGGGTCTCTATACTGATCTTGGTATAGTTTGGATATATTTGGTACCAAACTTGCTTAGCAGGAAAAAAAATTTAGTTAAAAATTGTTATGAGAATAACAATTTTAAGCATAATATGAATTACATTTGGATATAAACATGAAAATGTCTTTAAATTTAATAACCAATATTAGACATGATAAATCAACTTAGGCAATGATGATGCCTTTGTGTAGATTTATTAAGATGCATCTTAGTAATATTGATTAAAAAGCCTTATGATAAAGTTCCTATATCAAATCTATCATGTAATAATTATTATGAAAGTTTTAATCCTAAAGCATAACAATTACAAAAATAAAAAATTTATGATAAATTATAATAAAGTTTATTGATAGACCAAGACACATGGAACCAAAGTTAAAATTGAATATTTTATTTTTTATTTTTTGTTCTTTTATTGATGATTTAATTATCAAAATAATTAAATATTTTATTTTTTTATCAATTATGATGTATTTAAACACAAGAGATCCATCTAGACATTAAGATCACTCTTTAAAACTTATTTGTAACCTTATGACTAATTATATATAAATTTAATAAAACCAACTAATAAATATGTTCAACATGGAAAAAACTTTAAAAAGAGTGCCTGTTACTTCTTTCAAGGTGTTAAATACTATAATTAGTCAAATAAAAATACTTTACAGTGATACCATTGACTCTTAAATCATTGTTCAATATGATTTACTTGACAATCTTGACTATCAGATGAATCTACACATTTTGCAAATACATATTTGTCGTGGTAGCCACCATCAATTGAAAAATCAAATAAATTAACATTTCATTTTAGGATGAATTTAGTATTTAAAATAAGAAGTTTGTATAATAGTTTCAGCAGACAAAGAGATGCATGAACATGACAAAATTGAATCCAATAACCATTGTTACTATTATTAAATACAATATCACTACTTTTTATCATGGTTCTCCTGATATGCATACATTTGAAAGTTCAATTGTACATTAAAACATGAGTTGCTGTATCAAATTGGTTGACATAGATTGAATGGTATTATCACAAAACCCTTGAAATAAATCACAATAGATTGCATGAGTAAAAATTGTAACATGTGGGTTATCAAGCTTCTTAATTTGCAGCAATGGAAACAATTAAAGGGCCAACAAAAGTGATTCTGGTTTACAGTAATAAATGACTTAAAGCCTAGCTTCAACTTTTCTGTGACCCAAGAAGAATCACTATCAAGTCATCTTTTTACTCATCAATCAATAAATACTTTTTACCACTTACAATATTCTAAACCTCACAATTTCTTAACAACCATAAAACAAAAACATACACTGGAATATTTTGGTTACATAATTACATATTCATATACTATACAATTATTAGCTCATTATCAAGATACATAAAGTATATGAATTATTTTATCCTATTATATAATTCTGAATATATCAGATATGAAAGTAAAAGTTCTGTACTTACTATCAAACTCTTACTTGAAAACACAATGACCACTTTTCAATATACTTTGGGTATTTTTGCACTTGCATACAATCCATAAATGTGTCTGTAGTTACAGAAATGTAGATTATATTACATTTTGAATAAATTAATCTTAATTTATAAAATTTAGACAACTATGAAGTAATTGCATAAACATTACAATTTTGTAAAATAAACAATTAAGGACTGCTGTGAACACTCTACAGGCGATAAAATAATATTTGCGAAGGGAACTGCCCTGACAAGTTAAATTAATACCCTTATTGTTCGTGGTGTGAAGAGCACCAGACCGAGAGTGGGAGTTAAGGATAAATTGAGTCTAGGTTTCAAAGGACCTTCTTCACACAGCAGCAACACACAGGGCAGGGACACAACCCCGATCACCCTTCAACCAACACCACAGCCAGCGACTGGTCCCACGATAATGGATGGAAAGAACGTCAGGCTACATGAATACGATTCTGGATGTATCGATAGATCGATGGTGGCCACAAAGTCGGCATCCACGTCGGCTCATGCACTTTCGTCCGTTCATTCGTACGCTGGGGGGAAGTGTGGGTGAGGGTGGTGAGTCACCCGGTCATGCCGTTAACGACGAGGCTGGTCCGGGCGGCCTCGGAAGCTCCGCAAAGCTGGGCTCACAAACGCAAAGTCCCCCTTCTGGGTTGCTCCGCCCTCTTCTGCTTGTCTTGTCGCCTCATATTGCCCGCCCCCCATCCGTCCTCTTGGATGCTGGTTCCTCCTGCTGCTGTGCCGCCCGCACCTCGCCACCATGGCTGCCATCTCCTCTCTTCGTGTTGCGGTGCCGCAGATTGACTCCCGATGGGCCCTTCCGTGCTCCCACTCTGGTGGCGCAGCTTGCGAGAAGGCGTTCTTCCGGCCTCAGAGCGCCAAGCAGCTGTTGGGTGCTGGCGCTGTCGCCGGGGAGAAGGCGCATCGAGTTGCAGGCGGCGGCAACGTGCGGGCTGCTGTGTCCGCGTCGAAGGCGGTGACGGACAAGCCGAAGAGCGGGTCGAAGTCGGACAAGGCAGATTTGGTGAGTGGACGTGGAGGTGATTGTGGGGATGGATTGGGTTGGTTGGATCGGGGTGGGAGCTGCATTGACGGTTGGTGCGTTGTTGGGTGGGGGATTGAGGGGATTGGTGATTGTGGGATTGGCAGTTGGTGACGAGAGATGAAGGGCTGGAGCTGTACGAGGACATGGTGTTGGGGCGGAGCTTCGAGGACATGTGCGCGCAGATGTACTACAGGGGGAAGATGTTCGGGTTTGTGCATCTGTACAACGGGCAGGAGGCGGTGTCGACGGGATTCATCAAGTTGTTGAAGCAGACGGACTTCGTGACGAGCACGTACAGAGACCACGTGCATGCGTTGAGCAAGGGCGTGCCGGCCCGGCAGGTGATGGCGGAGTTGTTCGGTAAGAGTACGGGGTGCTGCCGGGGTCAAGGGGGGTCGATGCACATGTTTTCGGCGGAGCACGGGTTGCTGGGAGGGTTCGCTTTCATCGGGGAGGGCATTCCGGTGGCGGTGGGGGCTGGTTTCACGAGCAAGTACAAGCGGGAGGTGCTGAAGGAGGAGGGCGATATGCCGGTATCGATCGCGTTCTTCGGGGACGGGACTGCGAACAATGGGCAGTTTTTCGAGTGTTTGAACATGGCGCAGCTGTGGAAGCTGCCGGTGATCTTCGTGGTGGAGAACAACTTGTGGGCGATCGGGATGTCGCATTACAGGTCGACTTCGGATCCGGAGATCTGGAAGAAGGGTCCGGCGTTCGGAATGGCGAGCGCGCACGTGGACGGGATGGACGTGTTGAAGGTGCGGGAGGTAGCGAAGGAGGCGGTGGAGAGGGCGAGGAGAGGGGACGGACCAACGCTGATCGAATGCGAGACTTACCGATTCAGGGGCCACTCGCTGGCGGACCCGGACGAACTGCGAGCGCCTGGTAAAGTGGGGGGAGGGGAGGGTTTGGGTGGTGATGTAGAGGCGGGGAGGAGTGGGAATGGTGGGGTGTGGTTTTGTGTTCGTTGAGGATGCGGGGAGTGGGTGAATTGACAGGAAGGTTGTTGTGTGCAGCTGAGAAAGCGCATTACGCTGCGAGAGACCCGATTGTGGCGCTGAAGAAGTACCTGTTGGAGAACGAGATAGCGACGGAGGCGGAGTTGAAGTCGATCGAGAAGAAGATAGACGAGGTGGTGGAGGATGCGGTGGAATTCGCAGACGCGAGCCCTCTGCCGGAGCGGAGCCAGCTGCTGGAGAACGTGTTCGCGGACCCGAAAGGGTTTGGAATAGGGCCTGACGGGAGATACCGATGCGAAGATCCCGGATTCACTGCGGGAACCGCGCAGGTGTGAGGGTGTAGATGCAGAGAGAAGTGGGAGTGGGATGTAGGAAGGCCTCGGGGGGTGCTCGAAGCGAACACGGCACGCTAGGCGCGTACGGTGGGGTGCATTGGGAAGCACGAGAAACCTGTGGGGAAGGGTGGATTGGGTAGGGTGTAGCCGTCCGGTGGGCGTAATGTAGCGACTGAAAGGGAGAATGAACCCACGAGCAGAGTGTGGGAATACAGGTAGAGGTGGACTGGGTGGCATTCTGAATAGGGTTTAACAGGGTGGTGGCGAGGAGGACCATGAGTTAGACCAATGTACGGTAGTGTATCTGCTGGAAGCAGTAGTGAAATTTTTGTGTTAGGAACCTTGGTTGGCGATAAATATATTTTTTTGATGCTTCTGTATATTGTGTTGCGGTGAATGTGATTGGGACTGAAGGTAAAGGGCTGCGGAGAAGTAGAATGGGTGTGGTGTGAGAAATGGAGGTGATGTAATGAGGAGATTCTCGTGAAAAGGGACCGTGTGAGCACAGTCCGGAGTGAGAGATATCTGTGTGATGTCTTGTGTATGGTGGTTGGCAGTTGGTCGCTACTGTGGAGAAGGAGATGTTGGTGTAGGTTTGTGCATGAAATGGGTTGGTTTGAGTCGCCGTCGCATTGGGTCGGGTGTTGGTGCACTCTTGTGAGATTAGCATTATGTTTGGGATGGAGCGACTACGAGTTAGTGAGCGACTGTGGGGTAAATTTAGGCGGCAGTTCGTCATATTGGTACACTGTCTTGGAATGGGGTAAACATGATTGGATATGAAATCTATGCAAACTCCATGGTTGTATGGCGGTGTGGTCGTGAAGCAAACAAGCGGGATGAGGTGGGAGGAATTGAATAGTAAAAAGAGAAACTGGATGTATGTTATGGACCAGGGTATCTTTAATGTGAAAGTTAGTGTGGATAAGGAGCTGCTGTTGTTGTCTGTTAGCTCCTATCGAGTGCTTGGGTGCAAGTCTTTCAGATCCCTTGAGCGTATAAATTTTGACCGGGGTCAAATGTTCCGTCAGCATGGGATTTTTGGATTGTTGCGATATCTGTGATTCTCGTCTGCTGTCTTGCCATGTTGATACTCTTGTTACCTGCAGCAGTGAACGTCTGGATGTTGGACCATAGGAATGCGTCAATGCGAGATGTGGATGTTAAAATTTGTTCCATTGGCGATGATTATGCTTCATTGCTTGTAGCGCACATGCCGGGTGCATGTTGAAGAGATGGCAGAGCGCTGACTCAATTATTGACATGATTCCTAACTAATGTTTTTTGATCATGGAAGTGCTTTGTTTGAAGTACAATCGTTGTCTGAATGTGAAGCTCCAGCTTGACTCCTCAGCTCAATATGTCACAATTGAAAGATTGTGAAGATATCTAGATTAGAGCTTCTCACTCGGTAGTCCTTTTAGAGGTGGGAAGAATACACTAGTCTTTTTTCACCAGTGAAGCTGCTCATTCTGAGCATAAAATACTCACCGTAGACCAGATGCTCTCCCCCACCCCCGAAAGAAATGCAAACCGTCACCACCTTCTCAGAACTCGGTTTTCTTATAGGACAAGAATGTCAAATCCGAAGGCAAGCACGTGTAGACCAATCGGCTTGTTCGAGTAAAACCTGCACCTTCACAGTTCTCTCAGGTCATTTTCTTTACTGAATTTGCACTCCTGTTTTTTAGTTGGGGTGGGTTTTACTAGAAATACACATCCTTGGCGGATTCTGCGTTTGACCAGACAGAAGCCCTGATAAGCCGTGAGATGGTTGTCGAGAAATCGAAGTGACCTATGACATGGAAAGGAAGAAGTTGTCGTAAGTTCATCACATCGGGAGTGCGCAGATCATCCTTCCTCAATGCATGGCCTTGAGACCATCCATTCATGACCCTTTGTCGGCTCTTCCTTTCTTTATCCAACAGGCTCCGGAAACGATGCAATGGAAATGAACGTGCCGTGCATCTCCAGAAACGCTTCCTCAAGCTGTGGACTGCATTTGTAATGCTAACATAATTTGTAAATCTTTTTTTACATGAGTGAAATCTCACTTTACTGTGAAAAGTGAATGGTACAATACCTGAATTCATACTTCCAAAAACATTGTAGAATCTTTTCTTAGAAGCCATTTATGCAAAATTAATAGCTTTAATTGATGTTGTTTTAACCACCTCTTTTGCTTTACTTATTGCCACAAGGCATAATAGTCAATATGTTTTTTATCTTTATTTTTTTTCTGTTCCAATTAGAATTTTATTTAAATTGACATAAATTGGATATAATATCACCTCATTTTGTGGTCATAATATTATGTTCCAATTACTTGTATACTAGAAAACAATTATCTAATTTAGACATGCATTCTATAAATTTAATTATATTTAGTCATTATAACCTTAAGAAATAAATTAATGTGTTATACTAAATGTATAACAAGAGAGTTTCTTTCTTTTCATTTTTTCCTTTAATCAAAACTATTTAGAAATTTCATCACAACATCTTTTGTTCTTTAACTTTTATAAAAATTAGAACAAGAATTTGTAATATTGGTTGTGTAAGGTGTGTCTTTGCCTTGCTAAACATTAACTTTGCAAAAAATTTGATTGAAGGGAATAAATGTTTCTCCATTTAATATAGAATTTGGCTAATATGTCTCTTTTGGGCTAAGAATTGTAAATTATTATCTATGTCACTATTTCACATTACTTTGGGCCAAACAATTGTATTATTAAGATTACTTATTTTTAGAATCTTATTAGATTTTATGTACTTTAAATGTAGCTTAGCTTTATCTTTTAATTTAATTTTTCTAATTTATTCCAAAAACTTGCTTCCAATATGTTATATGACTAATAGATTATTACTAAATATTCTAGCTTGTCAAATCTTCAAAAAAATTATTTAAATTTTAGATTAGAAACTATTGATTATAAAGCTACTTTTATCATAGTTTAGATCTTTGATTATATTTATTTTTTTATTTGTACAAGCTTCTATTTGTACAAGCTTATTAAAGTATTAACTCAAATTGAAACATTATATACAATTTGAACTAAATTAATTTATATATTGTACTTATTTATGATAAAATAATTATAGCTTTGTTTTTAAAAAAAATCTTTAATTTTTTTTGTTTTTATTTTTTTTTCTTAAAATATTTGGATGTTTTGATTAATTGATTGATTTTATTTATTTATTTATTTATTTTTGTCAAAAAAATTTAAACATAAAAATTAAACTATAATAATATATAAAATACAAGATAACTTATGAAAATTACTTTTGGAATCATGGAAAATAATAATAATAATAATAAAAACACAAGTTATGACTCTAAATATTGGTTTGACCAAATTTCTATTAAAGAATAAAGATGTGTACAAAATTGTAGAATCTCTTTAGCTCCTCTAGAAAGAAGAAGGACTACATCCAACTATTTCTAGTCCTAGTGAGTGTTTCCTAGTAGTTATTTAAGAAGGTAAACATTTTACTATTATATATTTAGTTGGTGGAAGATTATAAGCAAATTAATTTCTTCAATTATTTACTCAACTATCTATAAATATCTAATAGATTTTAATATTAGATATAAGATATTTTAATATAAAAATCAAATTCATAGATATATTGAAAAAATTCTTGATCTTATTTTTATATCAAACTAGAATTAGAATGAATTTCTTTAAAACTTGGAATTCAAATTTTGATACAATATATAGAATAAAGAATTAACATTACATAATTAATATCTAAAATCTTGACATGAATTAATTTTAAAGATATTCTAAATAAATTTTTTGAAGTTTTTTTTACTAGTGGTAGCCATTATAGGTCTAATTTTTTTAAAAAGAAAAGATAATAATAATAATTTTAGAGAACCATGTTCTTATAGCTTTTAATTATAGCAATAAAAATTAGAAGTTAAATTTATTAATTTAATAAATAAATAAATGAATAAATTACCAATTCCTACAAACAAAATCAAAAGATAATCACAAAAAAAAGAAAAAAAAGAAAAAAGAAAAAATAAAGAGTTTTTGAAAAATAATCCAAATAAAAAGAGATGTATGTATTGGAGGCCAAATAAACATTAACAATTAGACATAGTACAAAATTGATGCTTGTACCAATTCTTGCTTTACACATATAATAAGCTTAGGTAGAAACAAGTAGTCCAATAACAATCCTTCCACAAAAAAGAAAAGAAAAGAAAAAAAGATTATATTGATAGACATAATTATTTTTTGAGTAGAAATTAGAATTGAAAATTAAGATTGTTGAAATGAGAAATGATAGTATTAAGAAAATATTAATATAAAAGAAGATGATTTGTATCATTTAAATTGATTTACATGGTTTCAAAAAAAATATTATCTATTATTTTAAAAAAAAAGACAAAGACCTATTTTTATATTTATTTTTATATTTTAAATTTTAAATTTTTATTTTTATATTTTAAATTTTTATATTTTTATTAGTCTTATTAAACTATCATTTTTTAAAAGGAACATATAATATAAAAAATCAATGAAAAAATTTCTAAAAAAATACTTAAAATTTTGTTTGATTCAAAATTTATTTTTTAAAAAATAACATTTCATCTATAACAACAATTTTTTGAAAAAAGAAAAAGTAAAAATCATTAAATGTAACAAGATTGAGTAAAAAATATGATTATATATATATATACATATATACATATATCACTAAATAAATAAAATCATAAAAATCAGTATCAACATTCAGATTGGTTTTCTAAATTTGATCATTTAAAAAAACCGCAAAGTAATATATATTTTTTTATTTTTATGTTTATTAAACTTTAATAATATTTGATACAAACTTGTAAATCACCAAAGATACTTGGGAGTAATACCGTCCTTTAGTTCATCGACTCTTGAACAAACACATTTATAATGTCATCCACTTCATGTACACAAGGTGCAAAGCTCACAATTAAAAAATTGAACTCAAACTCTTTGCTATTTTTACCAGAAAAAAGCTGTCCTTCTAATCCAGGATTACACAATTAACACCACATTGCAAGGTGATGAAGGACGCAAGAGAGGCAAGGATTAGAGACCGAATGATCGAAGGGAAAAGGAAGTACAGGGAGATGATGCAAAAGGAATCTATGGCAGACAAAATTTGGAAGATCAAGAACATTTGAGACGATGAGGAAATGAGAGCAAGTGAAAAAGGGGGAGGAGGCATACCCCAAATACAAAAGGCAGAAACTTATTCAATAAAGAGAGCTCTGGCTGGACTGCTTTACATGGGAGCGACTCCCGGTCCTGAGGGATCGCTCTGTACAAAATGCAGCTAGAATTGTTTCAGTAAAAGGCCTGGACATAGAAGGTATCACCTTGGATAACGCCAGGATGGCAGCACAAGCTGCTGGCACAAGTTCAAACTGGTGATTTACAATGTGCAATAATCCCTGCTTGTCAGTGCTGTGAATAGTACAGTCTAGCAATGTGAACCTTGACAGTGTAAAGAATTGTTGGCGGTCCAAACGCAATTCTCTAGATCAGACTATACATTCAGAATAGAGTGTAAAGCAACAGCGAGTTGAAAAAAATTGTGCTTAAATCGTCAGATTCTAAAAGCATCTACCGAAGATCTTTAGGTGAACCCCGCTGCGAACCAGTCATGTCTTCACAACATGTGTCACTAAATTCTCTCGTCGCCAAACCACATGTTCTTCTCTTTTGGTCCTGTGGGACCTTCTTCACCCATGACCTCGCTGGGAAGCTTGTCCAAAATTTCTTCCAGAAAATTACGGAGTTTTGAAGGCAAGAACTTCAAAACTTTATCGAGATACTTCTTTTTGTCATACTCAACTCTGGGACCCCACTCTCGCATGTACTGAAGCCAGGCTGGTTCTTCCGGTGCATCTTTATCACCCCTTTGATGCATGTAGTCGGCGGAAAACACCTGCACATGAATCAAACATCCAGTCTCGTAACGTAAACAACACGGGAACCTCACCTACTTTTAAAATTACAAACAGAAAGTCTGGAAAAATTTATAGAACAGAAAGGTACCACAAAACAATCTATACCGTGCAAAGCTTGTAAGTGTCGGATGCACAAGTCAGCACTTCAAGACAATACAGCAGGTGGAGAGGGCTGCCGGAGTACTGGACGACACTTATTTGACGGTACAGCATGCGAAAGCTCCAGTCACAAATACATACCTGAAATTTCACTGAGGAGTTCAGCACTATGGTGCTAAGAGCTGTGTCATTACGCAGTCCAACTCCACGACTCTCATCTCCTTGAAGGTGATCCCCTTGGTGAGGATAACAAGGGTGGCCGTTTTTGGCAACATACACGAGGGGCTTGTTGACAGCGTCAAATTCGAGATCCCAGATATTCACCCATTGACCCTTGCTGTGCTGAGAAAAATAAATTGCTTCCATTTCTCCAGTGAAGTTGCTAACCCTCAACGTATAATGCTCCCAGTCGCTCACATGCTCTCCCAGACGTCCCAGAGGAATGTTCACCTTTCCCACCTTAGCGGTACTTGGTCCGTTGAAAGGGAGAAACAACCAGCTTTGAAGATCAGTATAAGTAGCTCCGTAAACTGGTTTGAGATGAATATGCACCTTCGCAGTCTCCAAGTTCCCTTTCTTCACTATATCTCTACGTCCATCTTTAGGAAGATCTATCCAGAAAGCACCATCATTAGACCCTCCCTGAGGCAGATTTGAACCATCACTGTTAACACGAACAGGAGGAGTAGTAGGGTCCTTCGTGTACAACATTGCCCCCGAGTCAAAGAACCAGGAAACGGAACTAGGCAGAAACTGCTCGGCCGGATGAAAAACCACAGTGGGTCCAAAAAACTGTTGTATAGAATTTACTTGTGCCATTGTGGGCATGTAACCCAGATTGAATAATACATTTTTGAGGCATGCAATCGGAAGAGAAGTCTCTGCTTGATCAGATCGGGCACAGAAGAAGCTGCCGACATTAACACCTGCTCCGCTCACTCCTCTGACAGCAGGTCTCGTGGTCCAGACGCTGAAAGGGAAACCAATCTCTTGTCCGCTTGTGCCGCTTGTGGTGAAGAATTTGCTATCTATTTCCAGAATATCCGTGAGATCAGTGCGTACACAAGTCACTTCTGAAAACGAAGGTTTCTTCTCGGTATTTGTTACTATATATCCAAGAACTGAGTAACCTTCAGGAGCAATCGGCAACCAGACCCAACCGTTGCCATTTTTCTTCCCAGTCCATTTAGAGCTGTCCCAGATCAGCTTACAATCCACAGGACTTTTCAAAGCTGGACCAGCAAATAAATGAGATGACACAAAATCCACGATAGATTTCGAAGAGTCTTTCTGTGGACTTGTGCCTGACTGTGCAGTTTCAATTGCAGTTGCATTCGGGACTAAAACATAATCCGCGAAGGGATCGAGGTTTTCTTCAGCTTCTTCAGTTAAAGCTACATTCGGAACTACAGCTAGCTGCGCATATGGATTGATACCTTCCTCTGAAGCTTCCAGTGAAACATCAGTTGAGGTTGGATGTAACCCAACCAACGGATTGGAGACGTCGTCAGTTGCGCCTTCCTTCAAGGTTAGCATCAGACTCGAAAACGGATTGAGGCTGTCAGAGGAGGCATGTGGCGATGATGGTGGCGAAGGAGACGACGATGAGGAAGATGGTGGTGATGGCGATGGCGGTGCAGGCCGACTGCCAGTTTCTCTTATAGCAAGAACCCAACCAGCTCTAGCTCTTGAATTGTTCTGCGCATAATGGGATAAAATACTATACCCTACTGGAACATCAACTGGTTTGTAGAAGGTGGCACCCTTGTTCCCTACCCCACCCTCGAGGGCATTCCATACTTCTTCAAACGTTGCAACTTGCACCACATCAACCTCACCAAGTGATATGTGCCCAGTTGCAAATCCAGTGCCTGCACGTCAATGAGTGATTATGAAGACAAACCAATGGCAACTGGCAGCTGATAATAAGCTATGAAACGTACACCCACAACCCAACACCACGACTCAAATTCATTAAGTGGTATCACGAGGAGCAGAGACAGACAGCAAACAATAAACACGAACGTACCAGGAGGATATTCGACGGGAGGGCGGACGCCGGTGATATGACGAATAGGAGAATCGGCGGACTCCATTGTTGTTGCTGCCTGTAAATTCGGATGTTCACATCTTACAATACTGAGATGCTTTCGCAGGCCATATGTTAAGCAGGCGGAGCTAGCAAGCAACTAAGGGCTTGCTCACTTCCTCGTCTCTGCTATCCATGACCCTGCCCTAGAAAAAATTCGCCAGGTTATCAAACACAAATTTCTGCAAAAATCGAACAACCAGAGTGAATCCTACAATATCGTCTGACAATGTCTGAACAAGAAGAATTCACAGAAGCAACCACAAAAGCGTAGCTGTTACCTCAATGCATATTGATGTTCAAGGAAAAGGACAGACTCCTACGCTCTCTCATGTGCGACAACCCGGTGTACTGCAAAACTCCTAAACCCGCAACCGTCACACAAACAACACAGCCACATACACTTGAGCTGGAAAATTGATATTTAAGCCTCAAAATAAAATGTTAGACTGCGTTCAATTTCATACATACCAACCGTATTTTCAATCTTCTTCAGACCGATTGGTTTCTTCAGATAACACTAGAAATTTACGGACAAAACACCAGGTGAAGAGAAATGCACCTGTAGCATCAGCACAAACCCATAAATACTCAACCATATGCAGCAATTCCGTCCACGCAAAGCTCTCCGTACTGACCTCTGCTAACGTTGTGCCAAAGAAACATCATGTTCTCGCAGCAATCTATTCACAACGTGGGTTATGCGTACCATAGATAGGTTTGAATATTCTACTTGCCTGATGCCAGGATTGCTGTTTCGTGAAACCAAACTTAGCAACAATTGTGAAGGAACAAAAGATTCGAGGAGAATAATGCCACGCTGACTGAGTTGCTCTTTCATAAAGTGCCCACTGAAATCATCTGAAAGTCCTTGTAGATCTGTCCATCCACGCCGACCTTTTCTTCACCTCGGCTGTTTCAACCCTTCTTTTGTCAACTTCCTCCTACACACACACAGTTCGATTTCTCCTAAACCCAGAACCTGACACCCGCCGCTTTCAGACTCCGGCCCTGGTTTGCTTGCCGAGGAATTGAGTTGGCCGTGGTTGTTGTCTTGGCGAGCATTGTGAGCGTTGCTGGCAAGCCGTAGCCTCAATGCAAGCGAACAGTTTATATCTCGTGACACGCGTAGCGAGTGGCTGTGAAGATGGAGATCTTTACAGAGGGTTTCAGGGGTTCAGGAAGCAGGCATTTGAAGCAAACAAAAGAGGAGCGAGTTCGGGAAGGAATGGACACGGGGGTAGTGAGGCTGTGAATGTTGCGGTGCCAGTGCGTGCGACGAGCTTGCGGCCAAGGCAGTATGTGACGGAGACAATTGTTAGCATCATACTCGTGTCTCCTGCGGATGGTTGCATGAATTTTTGGAGGATGAGGCTAAGTCGCGTCTCTCCTAGGGGTTTACAGGATGAGGGTCAAGCCCTACTTTGCAGCGGAAGACGAAGTTTCTGTTCACAATTGGCCCCACACCCAACTCGAAGGGTATGAACTGGAAGCTGACTGAATCCGGTATGAATGTGGACCGGCTCGACATGTATCATGAGGACTCTGCCATTCATAAGTAGGTGATCAATCCCATGCTGGAATACAATAAATGAGGTGCATGCGAATGTCAATGCTTTTATGCTCGACACGAAGGTTTGTGCTGCACTTTCACGGAACATCTTAGTTGCTTTACTTCTTCTTTCGAACAGCTCCCAAACCAATTTCCCCTTTTCAAACTCCTTTAAATTTAATATTATTGCTTTGTAGTTCTGTTCGCATGATTTTGTAGTGAGAGTAATTCGCAACGTCAGTGGTAAGGATGTGCCCCAGCCAGTATGTTAAAGAATGGCAACACATTTACCTTCAGAATTAAGCGTGGAATGGGAACAGAAACATGCGTGAGTGTAAATTATTACGTGAGAGACGCCGAAAGCGGCGATATCTTGCACATTGATGGTATTCCTTTTCACCATGCATTCAATGTTCCTGCCCCCTACTGCCCTTATTATCTTTGGCACTATCTTCGATTTCACAAACGAGTACGTTTTTGTTCCTCTGCAATCTGCTGATCTGCTCTGACGACGTATGCATTGAGGAGCTTGAACGAGTTCGTTGTTGTTGTTATTGTTGTTGCTGTTTCTTGACTCATTGTCTCATATAGAGTCCTCGATCGCTTCTCTTGTTTATGTTGTTGGGTTCTAAACAGATAAGACGAACGATTCAAGGTGGAAACAACCCATTTAAAGATCAGAGTACATTCACCACATTCAAGTTAGAAATAGGAAGTAACTCTTCTTAGTTTCCTTGAACATTTATGTGCACATTTTAGGTGTGCAATTGTGGGAGTGTAAGTAAAAGAAAGATGTGAAGAAATGTATGGTGGATGGATATAAAGCTGACAAAAAAAAAAAAAAAAAGAAATTAAATAAGAGTATTTTAGAGAAATTTACAAATAATGTGGAAAATAGGAAGTGTATAAATTATATTTATTAAAGGTGCAATTTGTTACAATAATGGTAGGTTATTTTTTAAATAAAAAAATATATGCTGTGAATTACTCTCACTACAAAATCATGGAAACAAAACTTCAAAAAAATAATATTAAATTTAAAGGAATTTGAAAAAAAAAAGTTGAATGAAGAGTTGTTTGAAAGAAGTAAAGAAACTAAGATGTTATATTAAAGCACAACACAAATCTTTGTGATGAGTATAAAAACAGTAATATTTGCATATACCTCATTTATTTGTCAAGTCTCTCATGTATTATGTGAATCCTAGTTTAAAAATGCATTAGGTATTTAGTTGTAAAAGAGAATTATGTAAATTCTAAAATTCTTCTTATAATCCAAAAAAATGAATGAGGTGATTAAAAACACTCATCTTGACAATCTTGATCCTTTTAGAAATCCTAAATTTAATCAATTCTAAATTACAAATCCAAGCAATTATAAATAATATAAAAAAATCCTAAGAAAATTATTATGAAATCCTAAGCAAATCGTAAATAAATCCCAAAAAACCATAAGTACATCCTAACAACCCTTAAAGAAATCCTAAACAAATCCTAAATAACCATATCAAATCCTAACTAACTCTATCAAATTCTAAGCAATTCCTAAAGAAATTACAAATACATCCTACCAAATCTTAAATAAATCCTAGATAAACTCTAAACAAACCTTAAACAAATACTAAGAAAATCTTAAATAAATCTTAAATAAACTATAAAAAAATCCTAATTAAATCCTAATCAAATTCTATCAAATTTAATAAAATTTTAATTTTTTTTAAATAAAACTTTAAATAATCTCTAATCAAATTCAATCAAATCCTAACAAAATCTTAAATATCAAATAACAACTTCAAAATTATTTAATTATTTAATTAATTATTGATTTTATTTTAAAATTTTTATTTTTTTTAATTTATTAATTAGCAATAAGTTTAAAAACTTTGAGAAGACTTGAATTTACAAATTGAAAGAAAAGACCATAAAACTGCCTAGGTGTTGAATGACTTTCTTCTCTAACTTTGGTGTTGAATTCTTAACCATAAAATATCTTCTTTGTACTATTAGTTTGTATTTAAACTTGATATAAATCTTGTATTTTAAGCTAGCTACTAGTTTGTAAATTTTTAATTCAATCCAACTGGCAAATCTTTGTAAAATATTGATATTCATATTGACCCTCAATCTATCAATAACTAATATTTTTACACACTTGATATTTGATAATCTTAAATCTAATTAACCAACTAAAATAAAATTTAAGATACAAACTTAATACAAGTATTTACACAAACTTGTAAAAAATCAAATATAGATTTATCATAAAATTCATAATATTGTTGAAAATATATTTTTTAATTTGTTGTTTAAAATGGTATTATCAACACAAAAGCCTTAACTTTGATTAGTTCTCATAAAGTCATTTCAAATCAAATCTATACAAATCTAACACTTATAAAACTTTCTTGAAGTTTTTTTTTTGGCTCAATTTTCCAATCAACCAAAGAATCTCATTTTTGTCATGAGTGCTTGTTTTTATGTCTCACATTGTTACGGACATAAGATCTATTTTAATAATTATTTAATTAATATAAATAGATAGAAATAGATAAAAGTAGATTAATTTGATAATATCTTATAGAAAAGTTTCCTAGAAGCTTCATAGACACAAATTCATATTTATACATGTCTATAAGTGATTGATAAGTTAGAAACTTGGCTAACAAGCTAGCTACATGTCACATATATTGGTAGCTTGTGGAATAAGCTACGTATGTGGTGCATATGTAAGAAACTTGTCCTACATATTTGACATGTGTCTTATAAATTAAACACGTGCTAAAGGTCCTATAAAATGTTGCCATATAATTCTTAGATAGATGGTATATATGAAGACAAGTGTAAAGCCTTTTTCACTCTTGTCAATGTCTTTCTTGTTTTTAGTCTTATTTCAAGAGTTTTTAGTCTTTTTTGACAATAGCCATTCTAGTTTTAATATTATTCTATTTTTAAGAGATTTTCTATTTTTTTGAGTGACACAAGAGTGTATTGATATTTTGTTTTTTTATGATTCATGTCCTTGACAGTTTGACAAAAGTAAAGAATTCAATATTCTTCTTTTATGTTTAAGAAGTGAGTGGATTACTCCACTTCTATTCTTACGTTTGAAGGTTGTGGACTACCCACCTTTAAATTAATATTCTTTGGTTTCTAACCTTGATTTTTTCTTTGAAAGAGAGTGAATCACCCATCTTTGCAGAGATTTTTATTTGATATTAGAAGTTGCAAATTATCCTCCTGTAATTTGAATTGTAGAATTATTAAATTATCAAGATAGAAGAAAAGATCATCAATGCTATACTTAATAGAAGTGAGAATAGGTTTGTAATTATCACAGATATATAAGAGCTTATTAACACTCTTAGGATAGAAATTTCATGAATCAATAATATCAATTATAGAAGCACTATTCCTACATCTATGGAAGAAGTTCAGAGTCTACTTTAAGAAGTTGTACACTTGAGGGAAGCAAGTAAATCAGCCTCACAATCAAATCCATGAAGTCTTTTTTTTATAAGTGTAAAGGAAGCAATAATTAGTATGCTTAAGAAGTTTGATGGAATAAGATCAAAATTTTGAAGATTTCTATAATAATTCAAGTTATATCTAAAATTGTATCTTTTCCAATACCCTAATAGATTTATTCAAGTTGAATTCATATGCCAATATCTATTTAGAAGTGCTCTTTTTTAATTTATATCTTTAATAGAAAACTATTTATGACTTTTTTATAATTTGAATTCATTCTTTGAAATATTTACAGTCACATTTGAAGAAAGTGATTAAAAAAGTATAGCAGAGACCAAATTCTTATCTTTATGATAAAAATCATGGTTAACTACAATATATGCTACAAAATTCTAAAACCTTCCTTGCGATATAGAGTGGAATAACAAAGCCCTTATCAATCAATTTTATTATGGATTAAAGGATAATATCAAAGATTTGTTACTAATAATGCCAAAAGTAGATTCTTTAGAATAATTTATTATTTAAGCCATTGCATATATTTATCAATTATTCAAAAGACGTTAAGAATATAGATTTGGCTAAAAAAGAACAAATCAATTGATTACAGCAACTCTTATATTTTTAAAAACTTATTTGACTAAATCAGAACCAATGCAAATTAATGTGATACATTTTAAACCTCTCATCAAACAAGAAAAGATTTGACATTGTCAAGAGGGATTATGCTTATATTATAGAGAAGAAAAACACATTGCTCAACATTATCTAAAGAAGCAATACAATCACAAAATTAAGAATATGGTTACTAAAGAAGATAAGGTGTTGAAAAATATATATTTTTTAATTATAATAGGGATAGTGCAACTAGAATCATGTGTAATACCTTGTAAAGGTCCTATTTTTTGATGAGATCCTTCATCTTTTTTTATAATAGATGTGATTTTAGGAGCTAAAAATTACAAAGTCTTTGCCTTATTAGATTCAAGAGCCTCACCTTGTTTCATAAACAAAGACTTTGTCAAAAAATAAAAAATATTTTTAATCAAAAAAACTAAATCCGTACATATAGAAGTCATATATGGACATATGTTGTGTTTTGGAGATATTACCTATAAGACTATTCTTTTAGATGTTATCAAAGACACAAAAATATAAAACAAGAGACTTAAACTGAAACAAGATTTTAAGAAGAAACCAACAAGAACTTAAATTAATCAAATGAGTATATGAACAATACCAAGAAAGATGAGTTAGAATTCCAAGAAATGTATTGTTGAGATTGAAGAACTCTTCAGCCTTGACTCCTACATATATTCATATCTAGGACGCTTCCTGAGTGGCTTCCATCAAACTAAGAAGCTTCTCGAGTAGCTTCTATCAACTAGGAAGCTTCTTGAGCTCCTTCCACTAACTAGGAAACTTCTCAACCAACTTTTATCAATTAAGAAGCTTCTAAAATATTTTAAAAGGTTATGTGAATCTCCAAAATATATGTCCCTAACATTATCCTTTTCTTTAGCAATGAATTCTAAGAGGAGCTCGAACTTACTACATACGTAAGAAATCAAGAATACATTGCTCTAATGAAGTTATATATTCTGTTCTCCATTCTTGAGCAATGGATTCTATTGGTCCTCAAAAAAATCACCTATTGCCTTGAGCTAGTATCTCCGTTGTTGAAACATCCCATCCAAGGATCTGATTTTCATTGCGGCCTTCAAAACATCCTCCAAATAAGATCTTAAGACTAAAAAGATTTATTTTTCTAAGCTTTAGCAATATCACTAAAGCTCGAGCATTGAAATCAAGACTTACATAGTTGGATCTTGCTCCTAATGGCTCCAACCAAGGTCATTCTTGGTGCTGAAATGTATTGTCCTCACTTTGCTAAATTGAAGGCTGCAAAAATTGCATTGATTTGTTCGAAGCTTGCATGGCAAATAAATCTTTTGAATCTTGTTCTCTCAATGCTTGAAGGTTTGACATGATAATTAACTTGCTTCTACTACTCTATTCTATCTTGGAACAAATGACTACATACAGTAAAGGCTTTAGTTTAATTCTTTTCTTCTTTATGAGTATTCTTTGAATCCAATCTTTATTAAAAAATTATCATCAAATATATTTGATTTTGTAGAGATAGAGTCAATGAAATTCCTATATCTTTTGAGGTACATTGGTAAGATTTGTATTTGATTCTCCATGTGCGCTCATTGATGTCATAGCTCCACCAATGAATAAGATATTCTAATTTGTTCCATCTTTGCCTTGAATCAAGTACCTTTTCAACCTTGTATTCTTCATGGTCTTCAGTTTCAATGCTAGACAATGATTTTTGTATCCTTTCCAAAATATGCAACTCTCTATAAGGTTTTGAAAGAAAGATATGAAAAATTAGATGTACTTTCATGATAGATGGTAATTCTAAGTGATATGCCATTAGATTGATTTGCTTCTAGATAGAAAATGGTTCCAATCTTTGATAGTCCAACTTATCATATAGCCGCATAGTCTTGATATTTTATTGAAGAAGCCATACCTTATCTTCAATATAAAAAGCACGTAGTTGATTCCTAAATTTATTTGTAGATGTCTTGTTAGCATCTTGAGCTGCTTGTAATTGAAGCTTCAAGGTTGTTTGGTGTTACGACAGTTGCTTTGCAAATCCTTCAACCGTTGGATTGTTATTCTTTGGCGTACTTCACAAATCAAGTTTCGGATGATATCCATAGTTGGAATAAAATGGTGTTTGTTGAGTTGAAGCATGAATAATAGTATTACATGTAAACTATGCTAATGGTAGATATAAGATCCAATTGTCTTCTTCATAGTTAATGTTGCATCATAAATACTGCTCCAAAACTTGGTTAATTTATTTTGTTTGGCCATTACTTTGAGGATGGAAAGCTGAAGAAAGTTTAATATCGACCTTCAATATATCAAAAAGATATTTTTAAAACTTAGATATGAATTGGGATTGTCAATCAGATATGATATCATTTGATAGGCTATGATATTAATATATATTATTCAGAAAGAGCCTTGCCATTTCTTCACTAGACACAATCTTTTTGCAAGAGATGAAATGAGCCATCTTTGTGAATTGATCAATCACTACAAAGATATTATCCAATGAATTGGATGGTGGTATATCTATAATGAAATCTATTGAGATAGAGGATCATAACCATCTTGCAATAGGTAAGGGTTGTAAAAGTTCATAAGGGCAATGTCAAGGATTTTTGGACCTTGAACAGATGTTGTAAGAGAGCACAAAGTCCTTCATTGCCTTCCACATTTGAAGCCACCAAATATCTTGAAAAATAAGTCCCAAGGTCTTGTTAAATCCAAAGTAACCCGCAACATAAAAGTCATGGTGAGATTGAAGAACGAGCACTCGTGTTGGTCCTTCTAGGATATAAAAATATTCTTCAAAGTATAGAAGGTCTTCTTCAAATTTAAACTTATTAGCATTTATTTTCAAGCGATGCTTGACATCAAGGGCCAAAGCATCATTAGTAGTTGCAACATGCACCTCATTGAAGAAACTAAAATCAATAAGTGTTGATGTAATAGTAGCGCAAAGGCAAAATTGCTCTGATTTCAACAAAGTTGTATATTGTTGATCAAATATTGCCTCTCCTACCTTTGGTACAAAATATGATCTTCTCAATAAAGTATCAAACAATTCTTGTTGCTTCTTAGGGCAATAAGTGATGACAAAATTAAATCAAAATAGCGACATATTCCATCAAGCTTGGCGGCAATTAAGAACCCGAGCTGTCATAAAATATTCTAAGTTCTTGTGATCTGTATATACAATCATAGGATGCATTGTTCCTTGAAGAAAATGATGCTATTTTTGAAAAGAATCCACAATAGTAAGAAGTTCTTTATCGTAGATTTCATAATTAATTTTGATAGTAGAAAACTTTTGAGAAAAGAATATAATAGGACGGAATATGTTGTCTATATCTATTTGTGAAAGTATGGCCCTTAGTGTAAAATTTGAAATATTAGTCTCTAAGTAAAATGCCTTATAAAGTCTGGATGCACCAATATTAGAGCTGTAATAAATGCCATCTTGAGATCTTGGAATACCTTCTCCACTTGAGGCCTTTATTCTAACTTCTCTTTACATGTCAATTGAATAAGAAGGGTGGCAACTTGAGAGTAATTTTTGATGAAGATCCAATAGAAATTAGTAAATTTAAGAAAATATTGTACGTCTTTCACAATCTTTGGAATGGCCCATTGTATAACTGCCTCTATTTTTTTAAGATCCATTGTCAGATCCTCAATAAATATGATGTATTCCAAAAATTCCACCTTAGGTTGGTGAAATATGCATTTCTCTGGTTTGGCATACAAATTTATATCTTATAGTTTTTATAATACCAACTTGATATGCCTCTCGTGTTCTTCCAGATTTTTCAAGTAAATCAAGATGTCATTAAGATAGATTACCACAAATTTATTCAAATACTCTCAAAAGATATCATTGATTAAATGTTGAAAGATAGCGGGTGTATTTGTTAGTCTAAAGGACATGACATTATATTCAAAATGTCCATACCTTGTCCAAAATACGGTCTTCCATTCATCTCCCTCCTTGATTTGTATCAGGTTATATGCTCTACAAAGATCTATCTTAGTATAGATTTTGACTTGATCGAGTTGTTCGAAGAGTTCTAAAATTAACGATAGTGAATTACGATTCTTTATTGTTATTTTATTCAATCTTTGATAATCAATACATATATGTAAGAAACCATTCTTCTTCTTTACAAAAAATATAAGTGCACCTACTGGAGACTTTGAATATTTGATGAAGTTCTTTACAAGATTTTTATCAATATAAACTTTCAATACCAAAAGCTCATTTTGAAAAATTTATAGATTGGATCAAAAGGTGGTTGAATTCTTTCATAAAGATCTATAGCACAATTGTAGGGTCAGTGCTTCGGCAATATATTAATATTTTTTTTCTTCTAAAAAATGTCTTTAAATTTGTTATATTCCTTCGAAATACTTGCCAATGAAGTCATTTCTTCTTTAATTGGAGTCGCATAAATATCAAATGGTGTACCTCCTTTGATTGATCTTATAAAAGTCTTTGCTCCAATAAATAAAGGTTTATCAATTTGTAGCTTTTTATAATTTTTTTTGCAGGGATCTCTAACAGAAATGTTATTCTTTGCAACTTCCAATCTATAGATGGATTATATTTTTCTAACTAAGATAGCTTGAGAATAATAGCATTTGAAGGAGTTCTAATAACGTTGAATACAATCTAGCTTTTATGATCTTTGAACAACACTTCTATAAGCGTGGTTTCATGGGTGATACTATTAGAGGATAAAAGTCATCTATCTATTACCTCTACATAAATAGATTTGGATTTTTGTACTTAAAGAATTTTGTAAAGCTTGGTGAATGCCTCATCTACAAAACAAGCAAATGCTTCCGAATCTAACAAAGCGGTTGTCTGAAGCTTCTGAGGACAAAAATACAAAGGGATTGTAAAACAACAAGCAAGTTGAGCAGAAAGAGAGGAACGTAAATAGTTTTATAATGTTAGATTGTCAAACCGCACAGTCCCTACTATAACTAAATATTGTTATTTTTTTGAACTATTGCACTCCTAATTTTGATAATGTGTCAATTTTGTTTCTTCGGGCTGCTACCAATCTTGTGGCCTTTCTTGCTACAATACAAGTATAGACCTTCTTCTATCTGATACTTCTTTTCTTGCAGATTAAGAGATTTAAATCGTACTGCATTAAGTTACATATTTTCTACTTCTGAGTATGAATTCAAAATGCTTATTGATGTAACAGGGATATATCAGATTACGTGCTGTCTTCTTAAAGGCCATGAATGTTGATCTTGTCAACATTGAAATAATCAATTATCATATTTAACGGCTTAGCTAATGGCTTCATTGAGCAATTGTAGATCTAAAAGTGATAATAACAAATCTTTTACATTATCTTTTAATCTCCAATAAAATTGGCTCATTAGGGCTTTTTCATCCTAGTTGATGTCACATGTTAATTACTTAAAATTGGATGCATAGATTAATACAGAGCATGCCCCTTGAAAAAATGCTCGGATCTTAGCTATTGTCCAACGAGCCTTGTCATATTCTCCAAATGCTTCTGTAAATGCTTCTATGAAAACTTCAAAATTGCTCAAGATTGATGATATTTTTTCAAACAAGGGAGCAAACTATGATAGTGTTTGCCCTGTAAGCAAAGTACCAACCAATATAACCTGTGATTCTTCTGTCAGATAAATATCAGGTTGTAGAGCTATTATCAATCGAATTAGGTTGATAAATCCTCAGAACTTTGAACGCATATCATCATATTTCTTTGGAAGACAAATTCAAGGCTCCTTACGTTGTTGAACAATTAGATTTTCTTAGCGTAGCATAGGTAGTATTGCATCCTCAAGTGCAAAAGTTGGGAGTGGATGCAGTCTAGATTGTGGTATTCCAGATGTTGCGTCATTACAAAGTTTTGTAATAATTCCTTCAATTTTTGCAGTCCTAGTAGATAAAGTAATAAGAGTACTTATAATGGCATTTAATTTGGACTCAAAAGATTTGATCATATTAATATCTTAACCTCCAATGATTTTAAAAGAAGAAAAAAAAAATGAATCTATAAGAAGATAATATCAATTTAAAGGAGGATAATCCACAACCTCTAAAATACTTTAAGGGCTTTAAGGAGAGAGATAATCCACTTTCTCACACGAAGGACAAAGCTTCAATATTGTGATGAAGAAAATATCAGTTTAGAAGAGGGTAATCCACAATCTTTAAAGCGCTGGTCTATCTTTGAGTAGAGAGATAATCCACTTTCTAACAAGAAGGATCCAACTCTGATATTGAAGATGAGATGAGTCTCGACAAATTGTCAAAGACACAAGAATATAGAATAGAGACTTGAATTAGAATAAGGTTTCAAGAAGAAACCAATAAGAACTTAAATTAATCACATGAGTACACAAACAACACCAAAAAATGTGAGTTAAAACTCCAAGATGTGCATTGTCGAGACTGAAGAGCTCTTCAGCCTCGACCTCTATATATATTCATGTTTAAGACACTTTTAGAGTGGCTTCTATCAAACTAAGAAGCTTCTCGAGCAGCTTCTACCAACTGGAAAGCTTCTTGAGCTCTTTCCACTAATTGGAAAGTTACTTGAGTTCCTTCCACTAATTGAGAAGCTTCTTGAGCTCTTTCCACTAATTAGGAAATTTTTCAACCGACTTTCACTAATTAAAAAGCTTTTAGAATATTCTAAAAGATTCTGTGAACCTTCACAGTGTATATCTCTAACAGATGTAACAACTAAGGGACATAATACTGTAATAATATTTAATGTGATTAGATCTCTTTTTAATTCAATTATTTTAGGATTATCAAGGTTAAAAATATATAATGCTAAAATAGAATAGATTTCTCATAATCTTGACTTTTCTCATAGTTTAATTCAAAATCTTGTTAATCAAATAGATATATATAATTCTAGTATATCCAAATCTTTACTCAAAAGATACAAAAACTTTTATATATGTAGCAAAAAAAAGATAATCTTTTATTATATACGCCACATCTATTTTGGATATTAAAAAGACTATAAGTGGCATTTTTAGCTAATATAAAGAATTTCAAGATATTTATAAAAAAAAATACAGATATTCTTCTAAAGCATTGATCTTATCATTGTTCAATCGATCTTCAAGAGAGAGCTCAATCACCATTTGGACCAATCTATAGTTTATCATAGAATAAATTGGCTGTATTGAAAGAATATATTGATAAGAATTTAGCTAAAAACTTCATATGCCATTCAAAATCTCTAGTAAGAACTCTTATTTTATTCGTGAAGAAAAAAAAATAGATTGTTGCGGATGTACATAGATTATTGAGGACTTAATAAGATTATCAACAAGACTAGATATACTTTAGCTTTGATTTCAGGATTTCTTCATCAATTCAATCAAGGAAAGATTTATACAAAAATAGATCTATAAAGACTATACAACTTGGTTTGTATCAAAGAAGGTGATGAATGGAAGACTGCATTTCAAAGTGGGTATGTGCATTTCAAATATTATGTCATATCTTTTAGACTTATAAATACACCAATTACTTTTCAATATTTTGTGAATGATTTTTTTTGTGAATTTCTTGATGATTTTATTATCTATTATTTATACGACATTTTGATCTATTCTAAGAATACAGAAGTATATAAATTTCATATTTATAGCGTATTACAAAAAAATTTAGAGATACAGGATTATATGCCAAGATGAAAAAGCATGTATTTTATATTATTCAAGTTGACTTCTTAGAATACATCATTTCAAATGATGGTCTCAAGATGGATCCTAAAAAAGTCCAAATAATCATAGACTATAAGATTCGAAGAACAGTAAGAGATGTATAATGCTTTTTGAAATTTGCCAATTAATATTGAATCTTTATTAAGAATTTCTTTCAAGCTGCAGGTCCACTTACATATTTAATTTGTAAAGACAAACTCAAATGCAATAAAGAAACAGAAGTATGTTTGAAGTTTTAAAGATAATTTTTTAATTTTGCACCAATTTTTTATTGCATCAATTTTTTTAAGGTATTTTTTTATAAAAACAAATGCAATGAATTTTGTTTTAGATGTGTTATTGTCATAAATAGGAACTTCTTGTAATATTAGATTTTTTTTTAAAATGGTGTCATTATCTAGAAGGCGCTTCTAGTCTAGTCACCATTGTAGTATTATCGTTTGGCTAATATGTGAAAAAATGATACATGTATATTTAATATATAATTTATTATATAGCTAAATGAGAGCCATATCAGTGGATTTTTATTGGTTATAAGATGTGGTTAGGTTGTCAGTTTAAAAGGAATCCATTTAATAGGGCTATTAATAAGATTTATATAATCTTATTTTCTTTTTGATAGTAATTTTGAGATTGATTTATATTGATAATAACTTTCATATATCTTAAGTCATCTTTGATAGACATTGGTGATCTTTAAGATCTTATTTACTTCTTTTATTTGGTATTTAGAATACATATTATATAAATCTTATAAGAAAAAAGATTAGGAAGGATTTTTTAGTGTTTAAGGGGATAGTTAAGCCATCCATGTGAATGAATGGAGATGGATGATAAAAATCTCTATTCCTATTGGCCAAAAATTATGTCCAATGGATTTCAAGGAGACTGCCCAAGGATTTATTAGAGATTAGGATTTGTTTTTTTGAAGGGAATTGAACATCAGAGGCTAGGATCAGCAAGTTTGGATTTTTGGATATGGTTTTGGTACAAATCTTGCATGATTTGGACTTTTTATGAAAGAGATATAGGCACCTAAGGTTAAGATGTCAAAATTGTACTTACTATTACTATTTTAGGCAAAACTCACGCATACAAAGAGCAATAGAGGATCAATAATTAAGATTGGAAAGAACATTTTTTTGGCTACACTTTTTATGTATGGCTTGATGAAATTCAAACTGAGGTGAAGGAGATATTAGGAGTTGAAGTCAGTGCTTGTAAGCCAAGGGTAGTAAGTGACCTTGCTTAACTAGTGGTTACATTTTGAGCTATATCTTACGCAATTTAATAGATTTTTAGCTCAAAATTTTTTAAATTGTATATATTTATGTTATAAGACTATGTGCAAAAAATTTTTGGTATTAAATTTTTTGATTTGTGAGATATAAGGAAAATAGTACTCAGGTGTCTCTAAGCTAGGGTATTAAGTACCTGCTAGGATTTTTGAAATATCAGATGATGAGAAGTAAATTTACAATTGATTCTTCTTTGTGGTGAAATTTAAAAGTATTATCTATACTTTAAAGAAACTTTTATAAAAACTAAATAATTGAATCAAGAGTTGTTGGACTCTAAAGATTAGAAAGAAATAAGTCCTTGTGGATGAATAAAATTTTGAAGAGTTTTTGTGGAAATTTGAACCTTTTTTGTACAAACCTACTTGAATATAAGAAGATTTATCTATATAACTTCTCATTTGTAAGATTGTTATATTATTTGTCCTTTTTATTAAGGACAAATCTTTTGTTGGATTTTTGCCATCATGTTTTAAGTAAACTTTCCACAGTCAAGTACCTAATGTATTCCCAGATAGAAATTCATATCATATGACACCGTATATATGGATCACAAGAACCTTGAATATTGTATGTCAGCATGCATGTCAAATTATTATCAAGTTCATTGGAGTATGTCTTTATCAAGATTTAAATTCATTATCACTTATTGGCTAGAAAAACAACAAGGTCTGTCTGATGCCCTTTCTAAATGTTCTTATCTTGTATAAAAAAAAAGTGATTTAATTTTTGATCAATAAAAAATGATCTTCTTGAAGCTAGAGCAATTTTATTTTTAAGCAATAAAATTAACATTCATTATTGATTCAACTTTTTTCAAATAAATCTAATCAAGTATATCTTTAGACCCTCTTGTTCATGATATTAAGAATAATTCATCTAAGTCTCATGATACTTCCAAGTTTGAATTCAAGAACAATCTATTTTATTTTGAAAGAGGCTTATATGTTTCAAAAGATGAAGCATGACTATGTACTCTCAAAGCTTATCACAACTTCCCTGCAATATGACATTTTGGATATAACAAGACTTTAGAGCTAATATCAAGAGATTTTTAGTGGCCTCAAATATGAAAGGCTATTAAAGAGTTTGTATAGTAATGTGGCATTTATTTAAGATCAAAAATTTCTTATCATCAATCTAACAGGCTTCTATAACCATTACTTATTCTAGAACAACCTTGGTCTTCAATTTCTATGGATTTTATTATGGATCTTTTGAATTCAAATTCATATGATTCTATATTTATAATTGTAGATCATTTCACCAAGATGGCACATTTTGTACTGTATAAAAAATCTATTACAAGTAAAAAAATAGCTAAACTCTTTTTTAATAATATCTATTCCTATTATGGATTATCAAGGGATACTATATCAAATAGAGGGACATAATTTGTATCAAGATTTTGAAGAACCTTTTTCAAAATATTGAAGATAGACATAAAACTATTTTCAGCTTTCCACCGTCAAACTGATAGGCAAACAGAACGTATAAATTAAGTTTTGGAACAATATTTAAGACATATTATCAACTATCATCAAGATGATTGAATAACTCTTTTGCTATTGGTAAAGTTTTCTTATAATAATTTCATACATTCTTCTACTTAATAAATTCTATTTTTTATTAATTATGATTATCATCTATGATTTGATACTTTTAACTTTTCAAAAGCTGATAATCCTATAGCAAAAGATTTGATAAATTGATTGTCAAAATTATATGTAATACTGAAGGTACAATTAATAGAAGCTCAAGAACAATAAAAGATTAATGCAGATGTCTATCTTAAAGAATAGTCTCAATTTCACATGGACAATAAAGTATGATTATTTCATCATAATATTAAGACAATTCATCTTTATAACAAGCTAGATTATTATAGGCTTAGACCATTTCTAATTTGTGAACAGATTAATCCATTTACTTATTAATTATACCTATCAAAATCTATGAAGATCCATCTTATATTCTACATATCATTGCTCAAGCTATACAAGATAACGGCATACAAGGAAGAAGATAAATGCCACCGTCTCCTATAGAAGTGAAAAACAATAAAAAATTTGAGGTGGAAGAGATCTTAAATTCAAGGTGACATCGAAATCAGCTGGAATATCTTATATATTAATGTGGATATGATATTAGTGAACACATATGGAAGCTATCCAGAACTCTAATAAACGCATCTATAAAACTCAATGCATTTCATTGATGACACCTATCAAAACCAAGATAAAGAGTCAAAAAAATCTTTCAAAGGTCAGAGTATGTAGCAAGCACAATTTGGTGCATCTTAGACTTCTGCAACATATAATCACCATTCTTTGTAGAACTTGCCTCTAAAAGGGGAGGTAATGTCATAGACATAAGATCTATTTCAATAATTATCTAATTAATATAGATAGATAAAAATAGATAAAAATAGATAAATTTGATAATATCTTATAGAAAAGCTTTTTAAAAGCTTTATAGATACAAATTCATCTTTATATATGTTTATAGGTGATTGGTAGGTTAGAAACTTGGCCAACAAGTTAGCCACGTATTGCACATGGTAGTAGCTTGTCGAACAAGTTAAATACATGGCACACATGTAGAAAACTTGTTTTATAAGTTTGACATGTGTCTTATAAATTAGACACGTGTTGGAGGTCCTATATAATAATGCCATATAGTTCTTAGATAGATAGTATATATAGAGACAAGAGTGAAGCCTTCTTCACTCATGTCAATGCCTTTCTTGTTCTTAGTCTTGTCTCAAGAGTCTGTAGTCTTCTTATCTTTGGCAATAGCCATTCTAATTTTAATATTATTCCCTCTTTGAAAGATTTTCTATTCTTTTGAATAACACAAGAGTGTATTGATATTTTGTTCCTTTATGATTCATGTCCTTGACGTACATTTTGATTCCAACCATGTTTTATAAATTGTCTCTTTAAATACTAATCTAACCTTTTTTTTATGATTTTTATTTAAAAATATTCTTAAGTTTTATTTGAAGATAATTATTATGGTTTTATATCTATTTTTATATATCTTATTCTATTTATGGCCCTATATAATAAATAAATAGAGATCATTTTTATAAAAAAAAAAGTAGTATAAATCATTAAAATTCCTATTATCTTCTTTTAATTACTTATAATTTTTTAAGAGACTTTCTACTAATTTTTTAATTAAGGCTTTCTATATGTATCAATCTTTGTTCACTCTTTTATCTAATAGTTGCATTACAATTCAATACCAATCTGAATTAATATAGTCTAAATTAATATTTTAATTTTTTTTTGTTTATCTTTGCTTATTTGGTTGTATTAAACTTTATAATTTATATCTTATATACATGATATTTGTATCATAGAGGCTTTTTAGTTTTTAACATAGAAGCTTTGTAAATCTTTTTTTTCTTATATTGTTCTTTTTCAAATGCCACATGGTTGATTTGTTGTTTTGTATATTATAGCATAATTATGCAAACTAAATTATCTTATTACAAAGCTCACATATTTATAGTCATTATTTAATTGTATAATTATACAATATGCCCTTGTCAAAATAAATATGTTATTTACGTGCACAACAATATAAATTGAGTTGATTTACACAACCATGCTTTTTTATAGTACATTTAGTTCTACAACTATGTTAATCAATGCACCTATGCATTTGTATTTTTTCAATCTTTGTCTCAATGTGCATATGCTTTATAAATACTAATATAGTAAACACTAACTTCTTTCATCATAGAATTCTATTTTGTTTGTCTATTTATATTTTTTTAATAGTACATACTTATTTGAATTTTAAAAACTTTAACATTATTTTTTAATAAATTTGTTCAACTTTAATATTTGTTACGACTATAAAATAGTATTTTTGAAATTAAAGCTTATTTTTTTTCAATCTATAAGTAGTTGCTAATTCAATTAAATCTATTTTTTAAAATCTTATAAATTATTAAGTAAAGTTAGAAGTTATAAATTATTATTTTTTATTTATATTTTTTAAAATTTATATATAATAATTTTATATTATATAATATTAATATTTTTTTATATTTTTAATATTATATACCATAGACACTTATATTTTAATAGTTCTAATATATATATATATATATATATATATATATATAGTAGTTTGTATGTATTACATTTGATACATGATATATTTTGAAGAATTTTTAGTTTATTAAAAATATAATAATATGATACTAGGAGTAAATTTTTATATATTTTAATTTTTATATTTATGATTTTTGTTTTAATTTCTCCTTATTTATTTAATTACAATTTTATAGTTAATTTTATTAATTGTTTTATTTATAAATATTTATTTATTTATTTATTATTTATTATTTTTAAAATGGTTGTCTTAATAGCTTTGCTATTTGTCAAGTAATTTTATATATATACTATAAAAAAGTTACAATTACTATAGTGATTATTTATATATATTTTTATTAATTAAAAATGTGATATAATTATGTTTATATTTTAACATATGTACATGATCAAATATACAAATACATTTGTAAATTTTCCAAATCTTAAAGAATAAAAAGATAAAAATAAATGAAAGATTACTTAAGAGAGATTTTTTAAAACAAGAGGTATATTAAAAAATGCCACAAATTATTTATGTAAATTAAAAAATAGTTACAGAAATTATAATAATATAATATATTCTTAATATTATTAGTAATTTTAAAGATCATGAAAAAAGTCATACTATAAAGTAAAAAAAGAAAAAAATTTAATTGAAAAAGTATTTGAAATATCTACAAAACAGTTTAGTACAAGATTTTATAGTACTAATATAGGACATTTACAAAAGATAGATAAAAAAAAAAAAAAATCCTATTTCTTGGAATTTCTATTAATTTTATATATATAAGTATAATTTTAAATTTTTAAAAATAATTTAAGTATATTTATCAAATAAAAAATGAATTTTATTTTAATCTATTTTCAAAAAGAACTTAAATTTACTACTTTTGATGCTCAAAAATATAAAAAATTATATAATATAATATCATATTGTATTAGATTTATTAAATTATATTTTTTTTTTGAATTAACTATTATATAATTTATATTTTATTTTTGATATATATTCTAAAAGAATATTTAATTTTTATATTTAAACTTTTTATAATATATTATTATCTTTAAATAAAAGCTTAAATATTGATATAAGTATCTGTTATTATGTTTTTATATTTAAATATAGATTATATATATAATAATTATAATTTTGATTGATTAATGTTATCTTTAATCCAATTTGATCTAATATTATAAATTATTAAATTATAATTATTTATTTTAATAGTATAAATATATATATATATATGTAAAATTTTAATATAGTATAAAATTTTAAATTATAATATTTAAAGTATAAATATCTTTATTTATGTTATATTTTATATTTTTATATTTTTAAAATATATTATATATCTTTTTTAAGTAAAAATATATAAATTTTTTAAAGAATAAATTATCTATATTGATTTACTTTTAAATATATTTTTAATTTTAAAAAATTTATTAAGATATTATTCTTATTATTATTTTAATCAATAATTTTTATAATATATATTATTTAAAATAATATTATTTAAATTTATTATTAAATTTTATGAATTTTTTATTATAACTTTTTTTATTTATTGTAAATATAATTTTATTTAACTTATATATAAAAATTATTTTTTATGATTAAATAAATTTTATTTGTATTTAAATTTATGAATAATTCAAATACCTAACAAAAAAGATGTATTGCTATGTAATATAATGTATGTCTTATTTAATAGGCATTAATGATATGTTTTAGATGGACTTCAATTGTTTTAGTAATTGTAGTTTTTAGTTTGATTGAACCATAATTATATACATGTTGGTTCAAATTTTTAATAAGACTATCCTATTTTGTGTTGATTTTTGTGTATATGTGTAATTTCATGTTTGTTTTCTCAAGAAGTTGAGCAAATTTGCCCAAGCATGGATGTGTGTTTGTTTGGCCTTTGTTTGGACAAATGGGTGTATTACAAGCAAGTCCTATTCTATCCTTTTACAAATTGTCTACTTTTTCTTTCTTGTGATATGGGTCTTAACAAAGATTAATTTTCTCCAACTTGTTATTAATAATCATATTACTATCTACTTTTACTCAAGTATTGGTATTTTAAATGATATATATATATATATATATATATATATATATATACATAAATTACATTAGCATATAAATCTACATAACTTAGCAAATATTACTATTATAAATAAATATTTTATTCTATAATTTCTATTATTGAATGTCTTCATATTAAAAAATTATTGTATATATACATTTGATATTTAAAATCAATACATCATAGAGAAATATTTGTAAACCTTAAGTTATACATGAAATGTTCAAAAATACTTTACTAATAACAAGTACTAATTAGTAGAAATATTTTAGTAATATTACAAATTAATACTAAACCATATCAATATCTATAATCTCTAAGTTAAAAAAATACTTATTTTATTACTTTCATACATGCTTATAAGTTAAAATTAAACTTTAAACTGGATTTTGAGAAGAAAAATTCAAAGCTACATAGTTTATATATTCAAATACAACATAATTAAGATTAACATGTATTTAGCATATTGAATAAAGATATTGTGTATTTTACATAATATAATATAATATTTTTATCTTAATAAATCTTACAAGCAATATTTTTATAAATGTAAGTAGTAAGTGTAATTTAAATAATAATATGTAAAATAAAATGTGATAGAAAAAAAATACAATAAGAAAACATAAAATACTTTATATTAGAGCAACATCATAGTATATAGTAATTATTGATTGTACTTATTTTATATAAAGTACATATGATATATATTTATTTTTTATTACTTAAATAAATAGTTATTATAAATTTAAATTATATTATATAAAATATAATATTTTTAATAATATATATATATATATATATATATAATATATTATTATAATTATAATTATTTTTATGTATATTGTGGTTGTATCATATATTATAATTTTATAATTAAAAATAATAATCTTTACAATTGCAATTATTTTAACTAATTTATATGAATTATATTAAAATATTTTATACCAATTTTTTTTACTTTTATAGTCATAAAAGTTTTTAAAAACTTTTAGGACTTTATTCTAATTTTTATTAATAAAAATTATATCTTATATATTGCATCAACATTTTTTTTTTTAAATTATATAAATTAAAATTAGTTTATCATAATATAAAATAAAATATACTTTTTATATTAAATATATATATATATATATATATATATATAAGTACAATATATGTTCATATATATTTTTTTAATTTTTAATCAACTATACTCTTTTGCAATACATATTATTCTACTACTACTTAGAGTTCTAGATTTTTATTGTATTAATTTTTTTGTTAATGCTAATTTCTGTTTTATAAGATATTTCTATGTCACTCACCTTATAAGATCAGTTGTTGCTTTGCAACCTTTCTACTATGTTTATTAATAAATACTAGTACTCTTGTAATTCCTTTTGATTTATTTTTTATAGAAGATTTATTTTATTGACAAATACAAGAGGTATTATTAAAGAGACTTGGATTTGTAGAAGAAATTAAAGAAAAAATATTAGATGCATGGGATCCTATTAATTCTTTCACATCATCTAACAATACATAAAAAGTACATAGAGTAGAAGATAGAGATATAGGTGGTGATTGGAAATTAAACAAAAATCATATAATTTTGTGTTTTAGAATATATCTTCTAAATCTTCTATAAATGAAATATCAACAAAAGACCTATTTGGCATATCCAACTATAATCAATAAATGACGACATTGGAGACAGATTACAATCATCTTGTTTATAATTGCTTAAATGTCCATTTTTTTCATTAATAGAATTAAATTTAGATCTTGTAGATCTGAAGTAATTTGATATTTACTGATTATTATTCAAAAAATAATTAATTTTTGTTTAGTATTCAAGAAGTGAATTTGAAAATGTGTTTAACATACATGTAACTAAAAATGTTTTAAAGCACAAGCATGAGAAAGTCCACAAATTTTGTAGTATATAATTGCTCAACCACATTAACAATTAGTTATTGCTAACATGCGATTTTGAATTAAACAGATTTGTCGACTTAGTTTTAAGGTTGGAACCTCATAATATGTGGTTCAAAATTTGTATTCGAATCTATATACTTGACTTCTGAAGCAGGTTTTTCCGAGTCAAACGCGAATGGAAGGCTTCTAAACAAATATTTTATACTGCCTTTCCAGAGAGTTGATGCAGATAATTAAATTCAAGGGACAACATATGATCACACACTCGTAATTTAGGGCTGATGAGCCATAATGTTTCAAGATCAAATCCAACTTGGGTTGATCTCAAGATGGCTACTGCCTGTAAATCACCACTTTTGGACTGGTTTAGTACCAATGATCCTGAAACATAACCTTTGTGACCTTGAAATGAAATTAGGTTAATGGGTTCTATGAAGCAGGTAAATTCCAGCATCCAATAATAAATGAGAAGGGCTCTGAAATAGTGTTTTACCGAGTATGCATTTTCTGCTTTAAGGTCCCAGTTGTGAAAGCCAGTAAAGGCTGGATTGATATGTTTCGAGAGTATTTTGAAGTCAACCAAATTGAATTGATGTTGTGTTTATTTGTCACGGGTTGGAACGTAAAAGAGCTGAATCTGTGGGTTTCATGTGCACATTCCAATTCCTCAGACAGTGGTCCCATGGCTCGTGAAAGTTCGTGGGGACAATTAGAATGAATCTGTAGTCCCTCAGGCCAACAATGCAAGGTCCTGTTTTTTGAGCTGCCATTGCTTACACTTACAATTGCAGCATTCCAACAGTTTCACTTAGCGGAGTGTGGAAAGCTTTTGCCACTTTCAAAAGCCTCGTCCAATACGAAGTGTATGTTGTCTAATTTTTAAACCCTGAACCCTAAACCCTAAACATTCTTCGAGAACCCCTGACCACATCTTGGATGCCAAGGAAGTCGATTATCTATCCTCCTGGGAAGACGATTTCACATGACATGGATCGCTACCCATTTAGAACACAATTTACGGAGGTAGAAGACAATGTTTTTTTTGCAGGGCTTTGCAGGATCTTCACTTCACTCGGTGCCCAGGCTCTCAGAGAGCGTTCCCACACTGGGTCATCTTTTTGCAGTGCCTTCTTGTGCACGTCTGATTCGATTCCTATAAGAAATAAGTTTGGCAGCGGGGACACTGAGATCGGCTGGTGCTTCATCAACATCTTTTCAGCACTGTGTTGCCCACTCTGCCACCGAATTGTATGCCTTCTTCGCCACCATTAACCTGGCAAATTTTTTTTGTTCTTTCGAGGTGGTTAAGTGAAGGGTGTGTGGTTAATTTCTGGGCTGCTCAGAGTTCTTTTTGTGCACTAAATGAGCGTGATAGATCGCCTGGCGATGTGATGGAAGACGGATGCAATGGAGGTCTTGTTTAATTTTTTTTTTTTTTTTTTTTTTTTCCTGCTAATTTAGGAGCGTGCGAGGTCAATTTGGCATTTGGTATGGCTATTAGGTCATCCAGCTTGTGAGAACTCGTCATGAGGGGATCAGGAGGATTTTAAACAACCTGTGGAGTTCAGGGTTTGTGATTTATAAAGCGTAAGGCTGCTTAGGAATTCGACATCGTCTTGAGCTGGATACTGGCTTAGAGAATGGAGCCGTAGAACGCGACATTGCTGGACAGGAAGCCCATTCATGAGCTTGAGGACTTGGGCGATCATTCTCTATTGAAGAGCGATGGGTTTCTCGAACAGGATTGGTACAGTTTTTGCAGTAGCGTCAAGACTTTAATTTGGCAACAATTGGTGATTATTTGGTTGCAACTGATAGTAAGGATTGTAAAGATGGAAGACGTGAGGGTGAAGGAGCAGCTGGAAAAAGAGTTGCTTCAGCCGTGCGTGGATGTAAATAATACGTCTCTGGAATCGCCGGTACAGGATTCATCGAAGTTGAATGTTTCAATCTCCTCCTCCTCCTCTCCCCCTGCACTTCTAAATCACAAAAAACGTAAACACTCCACACGCTCAGATAATGTCACAGCGGTGGACATCGATTCCTACAAGTATGCATCCGACACTGTTTCAGCTCTGCAACTAAGCTTTGTGCAATCCGACCGCCTTCTCCTGACGCTTGTCCGACGCCTCCTGTCTCGTCTGAACACCTCTTCTGACTCTGCCTCGCCCGCCCTTGCCGAAGCCCTCTGTGCTTCTGGATTCCTCAAACTCTTGCCACGGCTCTTGCTCCACTCGTAAGTTTAAACTAGTGCTTCTACCTCTGAATCTCCTGCCTATAAAAATTCCTTTTGCAACTCCAGACTCTGTACGTTATTGCTTCCTAACCCTATGGTCGAATGCATCCTTTCTTTCAGGGGTTGTTCAGGTGCAATCATCTCCCTTTCAAACCCATGCTTTCAAGCTGCTTCCCTTTATAACAGTACTGATGTCGAATGGCTTTGGCAGGTCTTCCAATGTTGCCAAGAAGAGCGCGGAAGCATTGAGTCTGTTAGCCATTAGCTCCTACGAGGTTAATTGCCAGGTGGCCACGGAGGAACAAATTCTAGTGGCATTAGCACACTTGCTGAATACGGCTGAATCTGATGTTTTGTTGGTGGCTATCCACACTATTCTAAATGTGACAACCACTGCATTGGGTTGCACTGCTCTACGTGAAGTAGCCGGTTTACCAGAGCAGCTTTTGTAAGCATCACATCTTGAGGCATCACCTCTATACATTGGTCTGAATTTTATGCCACAATTAACTTAACTTGCACTGAGTGGTGGTGTGAGAATAGGCTGCTTAATTGTCGTACATGTTATGAGTATGAGAAGAGAGGCAGAAATTTTCCCTTGACTGTTACATGTACTTGTAAAAATGATCAATTAGCATTTAAGATTCTTATTTGAAATGCACGTAGGAACGCACTGTTGAACTCTGACTGCCTTAATGGTTTTGACAGGCGGCTAGTATCTTTTCTGGCTGGTTCACTACATGGATGCATCCGACCTGGAGATAAAGACATCTTTGGCAACTTCCGTAAGTACGTAGGCACTGAAGAATCTACCAAGGCATCCGAAACGGTAGCTGAAAAACTAAGTGATCATCAGATGCCAAGGGAAGAGAACCTTGATTTTCTTCTACATCTCACCAGTGACGAAGCCATTGAACTCTTCGATCTTGTATTAACTACACTGAACACTGTATTCCAAGATGTTGGTCTACTTCACCTATCTGGAGTGCCTCATGCGCTTGTGAGCTTACAAAGGCTGTGGAATTCCATCAGGCAGCTGTATTCTCAGTTTGATGAAGCTTTTTTCAATACCACCAATCATGGGCCTACGCTAGAGTTTATTCTGGAACCGAGATTAAGATCTCAACTTGCAAAATTGATAATGATGCTGGCAATGGAAGCAAGTGTGGATGTAGAAGCAAATAGTATGGATGCAAGAAAGCTCTTTTCGAAGGAGCTTTGCTCAATGGAACACTTCTTTCAGAAGCATTGGGAACTTTCTCCAGCACAGATAACCATAGCGTCTGAGATAAATGCATTGCCCAGATTTTTTGAGGAAATCGCTGGATATAGTCCTGTTGGATTGCTAGAGCGCCTGGTGGATACTGTGACGGCCTGCCCTCCTGCCGTAGCTGACGAGCTTGACTTGACAAGTCTTTGCAAAGACATGGAGCACGGCCTTGGTTGCTTGCCTGTGTACAACCAGGACATTCGACTTCTGAAGTGTAAGGCTGGAGTAGAAGTTTCTTACCCCATTTCAACGTCGTCGGTAAGATCCAAAGATTGCATACAAGCTTATATCTCTGGGTATACAGTAGTACTACGAGGATTGCAGTTTCGATTCCCTGAAATATGTGCGCTTTCCAATGGACTTGCGGCGGAGTTGGGGCAGGTGACAGTCGGCGCCAACCTCTACTTGACCCCACCAGGATCACAGGGTCTTCGCGTCCATTTTGATGACCACTGTGTATTTGTTTGTCAACTCAGGGGCCGTAAAGGATGGGATGTGTATCCTCCTCTTCAGCAGCTACCTCGACTTTATTCCTTCAAAACTTTGTCTACTGAAGTAACGAAAGATTACGCTACTCACTTCGACCTTCAAGAATGGGACACACTGTACATCCCAAGAGGATTTTTGCATGAAGCCCGAACTGAGTGCCCAGAGCAAACTGTGGAAGTTCAAATTGACAGGCATGATTATCCTACGAGCAACCCATCAGAATGGAACGGCGCTTCTCTGCATGTTTCTTTCGGTGTTGAAGTTGAACCTCCATTTGAGTAAGTCAAACCTTGTTTGTGCATCCTCAAACTTGTCCAGGAACCTAAATCATGTATGTTATAGTATTGCTGCTCGGATAACTTAGTATTACCGACCGTCAGAAGAAGCGAAATCTTGATTTCTCTCTCAGATTCTATGCATTGGTTCTTCCATTTGGCAAGGATGCAACATCCTATTGACCTATCCGTGGGACCTGCAGATGGGAAGGCTTATTGCATATGGCTCTTCGATCATGGTGTCACAGAAGTCGCCAACATACGATGCTAGGAAAAATGTATGAGATATGTGAAATACTTATACATGTGGCGATCAGGAATGTAGGCAACAGTTGTCACTTACTTCGCAAAGCATGTATGCTGAGGAGCTCATCGATGGATGCAGATGCAGAGCGTTTGTTTCACGTTATGCTGAAGGAAGTGGGTGTATCAGCTGATTTCCAGAGTACAATCCAAGCCTTCCGGAAGGTGGGGGTAGCATGGTTGGACTGGCTACGGCATCTGCCAGTGGGTCATCTTGATATTAATGAATTGGGCTGGGACTGCGAAATGTTAAACAAAAGAGACGTAGTCACACAGCTTGAGGATGCGTTTCTAAGGATGCGCGGCACGTTCATTCTCGAAGCATCGTTTATAGATTCTGTAAAGGTTCGAGCTGCATTGCTTAATAAATATAGGAAGAGCAGACAAAAGCTCATGAATGGTCTCCTCGCCTTGCATTGAGGCAGGATGGATCTGCAAACCCCCAATCTGATAACCTGACAAGTACGATTTGATTTTAATCGTGTTGCACTACAACTCTAAAAGCCCCTTCTCACAGCTCATTTAGGCGATATAGTTGAGCGTATAATTAGAACTTCCTACGTTTGAAAACGTGGTGATGATTAGACATCTCTTTCGGACATCAGGGACATGTGGTCTACTGGAAGTATTACAGGCTCAAAATGAACCACTTTACTGGAGATAAGACCAATTTATTCTTTCCACCTCAGAAAGGTGCGGCAAAAAACAATTCAGTACTCGACACCATGTTTTTAGTGAGGCCATATGCACTTCAGAAATTCGTGGCGACCAACAGCAATGTCTCAAGACACGTTCAGGACACTCACATGCTCTCTGAAACTAGCAACACAGCACTCGATGGCTGGAAACAGGGAACAACACCTCCATATCCACAGGCTTTTACATTTAAGATACCCTTCTCCATACCATAGATCCTGCCTCTTCTTACTATTTTATTCCTCCCACCTCATCCGCTTGCATGCTTCAAAATCACACCACCCATACAACCATGGAGTTTGCAAAGTTTCCATCTGCAACCATGTTTCCCCCAATCCACGACTGTGAACAAATGCAAAAATCTACCGCCTCAAATTCCCCTCAAATCGCTCCCTTTCCTACACTCAATCAACTTAAAAGACAAAAACCGTCACGTACAACTGTACCAAACACCACAATCCAATGCGACGGCGACTCAAACCAACCCATTTCATGCACAAACCTACACCAACATCTCCTTCTCCACAGTAGCGACCAACTGCCAACCACCATACACAAGACATCACACAGATATCTCTCACTCCGGACTGTGCTCACACGGTCCCTTTTCACGAGAATCTCCTCATTACATCACCTCCATTTCTCACACCACACCCATTCTACTTCTCCGCAGCCCTTTACCTTCAGTCCCAATCACATTCACCGCAACACAATATACAGAAGCATCAAAAAAATATATTTATCGCCAACCAAGGTTCCTAACACAAAAATTTCACTACTGCTTCCAGCAGATACACTACCGTACATTGGTCTAACTCATGGTCCTCCTCGCCACCACCCTGTTAAACCCTATTCAGAATGCCACCCAGTCCACCTCTACCTGTATTCCCACACTCTGCTCGTGGGTTCATTCTCCCTTTCAGTCGCTACATTACGCCCACCGGACGGCTACACCCTACCCAATCCACCCTTCCCCACAGGTTTCTCGTGCTTCCCAATGCACCCCACCGTACGCGCCTAGCGTGCCGTGTTCGCTTCGAGCACCCCCCGAGGCCTTCCTACATCCCACTCCCACTTCTCTCTGCATCTACACCCTCACACCTGCGCGGTTCCCGCAGTGAATCCGGGATCTTCGCATCGGTATCTCCCGTCAGGCCCTATTCCAAACCCTTTCGGGTCCGCGAACACGTTCTCCAGCAGCTGGCTCCGCTCCGGCAGAGGGCTCGCGTCTGCGAATTCCACCGCATCCTCCACCACCTCGTCTATCTTCTTCTCGATCGACTTCAACTCCGCCTCCGTCGCTATCTCGTTCTCCAACAGGTACTTCTTCAGCGCCACAATCGGGTCTCTCGCAGCGTAATGCGCTTTCTCAGCTGCACACAACAACCTTCCTGTCAATTCACCCACTCCCCGCATCCTCAACGAACACAAAACCACACCCCACCATTCCCACTCCTCCCCGCCTCTACATCACCACCCAAACCCTCCCCTCCCCCCACTTTACCAGGCGCTCGCAGTTCGTCCGGGTCCGCCAGCGAGTGGCCCCTGAATCGGTAAGTCTCGCATTCGATCAGCGTTGGTCCGTCCCCTCTCCTCGCCCTCTCCACCGCCTCCTTCGCTACCTCCCGCACCTTCAACACGTCCATCCCGTCCACGTGCGCGCTCGCCATTCCGAACGCCGGACCCTTCTTCCAGATCTCCGGATCCGAAGTCGACCTGTAATGCGACATCCCGATCGCCCACAAGTTGTTCTCCACCACGAAGATCACCGGCAGCTTCCACAGCTGCGCCATGTTCAAACACTCGAAAAACTGCCCATTGTTCGCAGTCCCGTCCCCGAAGAACGCGATCGATACCGGCATATCGCCCTCCTCCTTCAGCACCTCCCGCTTGTACTTGCTCGTGAAACCAGCCCCCACCGCCACCGGAATGCCCTCCCCGATGAAAGCGAACCCTCCCAGCAACCCGTGCTCCGCCGAAAACATGTGCATCGACCCCCCTTGACCCCGGCAGCACCCCGTACTCTTACCGAACAACTCCGCCATCACCTGCCGGGCCGGCACGCCCTTGCTCAACGCATGCACGTGGTCTCTGTACGTGCTCGTCACGAAGTCCGTCTGCTTCAACAACTTGATGAATCCCGTCGACACCGCCTCCTGCCCGTTGTACAGATGCACAAACCCGAACATCTTCCCCCTGTAGTACATCTGCGCGCACATGTCCTCGAAGCTCCGCCCCAACACCATGTCCTCGTACAGCTCCAGCCCTTCATCTCTCGTCACCAACTGCCAATCCCACAATCACCAATCCCCTCAATCCCCCACCCAACAACGCACCAACCGTCAATGCAGCTCCCACCCCGATCCAACCAACCCAATCCATCCCCACAATCACCTCCACGTCCACTCACCAAATCTGCCTTGTCCGACTTCGACCCGCTCTTCGGCTTGTCCGTCACCGCCTTCGACGCGGACACAGCAGCCCGCACGTTGCCGCCGCCTGCAACTCGATGCGCCTTCTCCCCGGCGACAGCGCCAGCACCCAACAGCTGCTTGGCGCTCTGAGGCCGGAAGAACGCCTTCTCGCAAGCTGCGCCACCAGAGTGGGAGCACGGAAGGGCCCATCGGGAGTCAATCTGCGGCACCGCAACACGAAGAGAGGAGATGGCAGCCATGGTGGCGAGGTGCGGGCGGCACAGCAGCAGGAGGAACCAGCATCCAAGAGGACGGATGGGGGGCGGGCAATATGAGGCGACAAGACAAGCAGAAGAGGGCGGAGCAACCCAGAAGGGGGACTTTGCGTTTGTGAGCCCAGCTTTGCGGAGCTTCCGAGGCCGCCCGGACCAGCCTCGTCGTTAACGGCATGACCGGGTGACTCACCACCCTCACCCACACTTCCCCCCAGCGTACGAATGAACGGACGAATGAACGGACGAATGAACGGACGAATGAACGGACGAATGAACGAACGAATGAATGTGCTGGGGCTTACGTGGTTGTCCACGATCTGGCCAACATCTCTATTCCCATGTGACCAGTCTTTGTCTGCGTTGTCTACATAATGTTGTGTGGAGGAGCAGTTGGGCTTGGCCGCAGAGGAATAGGTGCTGAGCTCATACCGTGGCAATTTTTTTCATCATTCGTGAATACATTTTGGGCAATTTTAACATTTTTTTAATGTGCTTGCCCTTATTTATCGCCCGCCCACTTGCAAAATTCAGAACTGAGGGTCAAGGGGAGCAGAGGCAAAGGAGGCCGTGGGGAGAGCCAAAGGAGGGCTAAGATATAGGGCTAAGACAAAGTGCTAAGGAGAAACATTGAGAGGTCAAAATGGAATTATAGCCTGAATAGTCATCTTCATAGCAAGTGTTCAGAATTAAATCTGAGACCATCTTGAGATTATTGGAACCCTCTACCATTAGCACTAACCTTCCCAATTGATGACTATGGACCATAATCTCACTTTATTTATATTGATTTAGGTTCTCTTCAGTCTATTGCCGATTTCTTGCTTGTTGCCCATGGCTTGAATCTAGGTAGGTGTTGCAGATGGATGAATTTGTGCAAGGATGAAGCAAAGTACTAGTGGAGCACCTATTCCTTAAAATTGGCTAGGCTTGTGCCCTTGCCATAATGAGTGCTGCTTTTTGCAAAGGATTCACACCCCTCAAAGTTGGACTTAATATTATTTCAATTCTTGCTCTAGTCTTCTTCCCTAATCATTACATTTATTTCTTATTGCATATTGAATATCTAAAAAATAAGTCATGTCTCTTCATTCTTTTTCTTTTCTTTTCTTTTTTGGCTATTTTTGAAATCCCACATTATTTTAATATGCATATTTTTTCTTTTAGGCAGTAGTCTTTTGTCCTAAGTTTATTGTTTAGATTAAGGAAAATACTTTTAGTGCCACATGTTCTTAGTATTGGTAATAATAATATCTCATGAATTGCTAAATTGTATAAGACTTACGTTAATACCAATTTGAATCTTAGTGGCAATTAATATGAAAATTCACTCATTTAACAAATAAAAATTTAGAATTATTTTTGTGATATTAGCAATTATATTTTTAAGAGATATCTAAAAGTGACATAGAAATTGCTCTTTGAATCAAGTATAGGAAGTATATACATATATTGATAATAATTTTTATATTAAAAATAATAGGTTATATAAAAAAATATAAATTCTAAGATTAATTAATGTGTAGACTTTTAAGAAATATTGTGGCTATACAAAAATATCATCTCTCCTACAAATGAAGTAATTATTTTGGTTTTTATGGTCTTTTTGCTCTCTATATCATTTTACGTGTATTTTAGGTTAAAATTGTGCAAGTTATCTTTATTTTAGATTATAAGGTGAAATATTTAGAATTACTTATAGTATATTGGAAATTACTGTTAGTTATTTTATAATTGATATTATAACAATAATAGTATATAAATAATATAAGATAGAACAATTTAATAATTATTGGCAAAAGAAAGTCAAGTATAAATATTGTACCAAATGAGATTAGAGGCTTATTTTACAAATTAATCAACATTGTACACTTAGATTTTCTATCTCCATCTTTTTTGGTAAGTTTTTCAATAAGTATTTAGTTGTATGCCTTGCAATTAGTTTCTTTTATTTTATTTTTATTTTTATTTTATCTATTATAGTTATTGATCAAGAATGAGGGTTATTAATATGTAGAATTTTTTCCAATCAATATTTATTTGTATAAACAAATTTAATCTTCTACAAATTTTGTGTATGCTATATAAAAGAACTTAGCATATATATATGTAAAGATATCTATGTAGCTTTGCTAAAAAATAATATACTTTGCATTTTGTTAAGACATGTGTAATTTAAATCCATTGTAAAAGGTATTTTTAATATTAAAAAAGATCACATCTATATACATCATCAAAATCTATTATAATTTTTTTTAAATATTTGATATATTTAGTATAAATTCTTTAATGATTTTTATACATAGTAAAAATAAGTCCATATTGAAAAAAATAGAAATATATGTAATATTATATAAATCATCAAAAGCATTATTTGAATCTATATTAATACCACAAGCTCTACATAAAAGCAATTTTTTGACTTGATAAGCTACTCAATTTTAATATTTAAGTACCTAAAGAAGACCTTATAGCTTCTAAAGTATGCCACTACTTCTAAGATAGTCATGGCTTATTCTAAGAAATGTAAGATAGAATAAAAAATAGACAAAAAGGATAAAATGAAGGATTTATTAAAGTTCAACATGTACCTTGATACAAAACAAATAATTATTTGTAATTCTTTGAGTACATAATTAAAAAAGTATAAGCCTTAAGTAATTAGTAATATAAATAAAAATAGATTCTAAAAAAAATCTAATATCTAAAAGGTGTTCAAATTATTTAATAAAAATATTATAAAAGAATAGCCTACATCTTATCAAATTTAATTGAAGATTGTCAATTAATTTTTTACATCAAAGAATAAAACAATTAATTATATTAATATTTATATTAGATTTTTTAAATTAAGAACTTTGCATAATAATTAAAAAGTTAAAAATAAGAAAATTGGCAATAATATTTTTTTATTTCTAATCCAAAATTATAGAGATTTAAGATACTTATAATAATTATCTATATTTATTAATTTTATGTATTATTTAAATTTTAAATTATAATATAATTTTACTTATCTACTTAAATAAGTAGAATTAAATAGAAGTAAATAAAAATAGATTAAATTGTTGATATCTTATTGGAAGCTTTATAGAAGCTTTGTAGATTTTATACATATTTATAGATAATTTGTAGGTTGAAAACTTGGCTTACAAGTTGACCACATGTCACATATATTAGCCACTTATCTTACAAATTAGACATGTGTGTTGCAAGTTAGATAAGTGTCATATAGCCTATAAGACATTGTCATATAGCTCTTTAATAGATTATATAAATAAAGGCAAGAATGAGTTCTTTCTTATTCTTGTTAACACCTTTCTTGTCTTTTAGTCTTACTTCAAGACTCTCTAGTCTCTTTATATTTGGCCATAGTCATTCTAATTTCTATCTTATATTTATTTTTTGTCATATGACATGGTGTCTATGCCATACCACATTGGATGGATATAACCAAGAAGATTTTATGTAGTTTAAGAAGTCTTATTTATCGTCTTAGACCTAGTGGTGTTGACTTGAGTAGATTTGAATGGAATTTAGGAAGGAAGGCTTACTTGGCTTGACATTCTTGCCAAGTCAAGCCTTTTGATTGTTTTAGAGAGAACTCTTATATCTTGTATCTTTACTTGAAGATGGTGGTTTGCTATTTAATAAAGCATTCTTGAGTTCCTCACACTTGTATTCTTAGATTCTTCTTTTGTGGAGTAAGAGATAGCTTCATTTGGAATGAATATCTTCTCTTTTTTTCAATTTGGTGATAAAATTTGTGATTTGAAAGTTCATTATATTCTTAAGTTTATAGGTATTTATGGCTATAAGCTAAATTGTAATTTTTTTGCACTAGAAGTATTAAATTTGAATATAAAATAGTGTTGGCATTTTTGTGGTTTTTATTTAGGCCATTGGATAGTTATAGGATTATCTTGTAGATTGTTAGGCTACTATTAGTCATCAATAGGCAATCAGGCGGATGACCAACAAGCAACATCATGTAGATGGCAAGAATGACATTCAATGGACGTAAGAGCTGGCACATGATTAGGAGTTGCAGTTCAAAAAGCAGGGCAATGCCCAATGTGTGCCATAGGACCAATAATTGATACATGAGCTGAGAATATGTACGGGGATTATTGAAAGCTAGCTAGGAATAGAGAACCAAGAAGGGAACAAGACAAGAACAAGGAACCACATCAGGAATGTAGGGATCCTAAGAGCATTAAGGGTCAATTTGCAGGAAAAATTCAAACTTATTAAGCACCTAATTTTGACCTAGAGTTATTCTAAAACTCCTACAATTGGTTGTTAATAACTTAAAATTAAAACTTTCTTTTTAAAATTTAAAAATTATTTTGGGACTTTTAATGGTATATATACATCATATAAGGGTGCATTACAACTTTTGGATTTTTTTCAAAAACCTCAAATTTGGAGGTTGATTTGGAATTCATTTTTTATTCTCTTTTTATTATTTTATTTTATTTTATTTTATTTTATTATAAAATCCTTATAATTTTGGGCCTAAAATTCAAAATTTTCCTAATGGCCTCTTTAATTCAAGAGGCAGACAAATCAAGATTAGGATATTTGAAACTTTAAACACTATGGCAATTTTATAAGTTTAATCATTATTTTTAAACATCTCTTATAGTATTTTTAAATACTTGTAGATATTTTTAAATACCAAAATTTTTGAATCTCCATTTTTAAAATTTATAGGCAATTTTAAATGTTAAAATTTTATAAATACTTGTTAAAAAGAAAAACATAAGAAAAGGGTTCATTTCCTTTTGCTTCAAGTTTTTGAAAATTGGCACTAGTTTTTATGTGAAACAAATTTTTTTCTTTTTTTCATTTCAATTTTATATATTTTTTTGTTTAGAAAAAAAAATCTATTTTAGAATTATTATATTTTATTAAAGTGTCTTCTTCCATAGTGACTATAGTTGTTGGCAATTTTTAGCATTATTCAATTTTGTGCTGTGGTAGTTTTTAATTATAATAAAAAATATTGTGGTGTGAAGCTAGGTTGATGATTAATAAGACTATTTTTTGTAGACCAAATGGTTGGTGCTTATTTTTCTTGTGGTAACTTGAAAATAATGCCCAAGCACTTAAGCCTTGATGGTTTTGCAAGAGAAAATGTAAGTAGCCTTCAATCTTATTAGTTTTTTTATGATGTATTTCTACACCATTTTGTTTTATGGTGACAACCCAAAGAGGGTATTATCAATTCCCTCTTCCAATTTGAAGGGTACCAAAGGAGCCTACAATTGAGCTCACACTTGTGAAAAAATCTATATTAATATTAAAGACTATTATCTATCCTTCAACTTGGAATACAAGAAAATTAGAGGGAATGGAAGATGATGTTAGAAATTCAATAAAGAATTGATTTTTAGGATGTACTAGAAGAATTTCTCTACTCGATTGGAAATTGCACTTCCGCATATAGATAAAAGAAAAATACTAAAAGAATACCAATTTTAATGATTGGTATGCCTTTGAATTATTGCTTCAACATCTAAAATTTGAGGCCCTCCAAACATATGAGACTTGGACTACACTCCATGAGATCCAACTACAAGCAATAGAAAGATACCAACAAAGAAGAATGGATCTTATTTTTACTCTCAAAGAAGGAGTAGTTACTTCCCTCCTACTTCTTACTATGCAAAAAAAATATAGTCTTATTATAAAGGAAAAGATTCCTACATAGAACCTTGACGCTAAAAGTAATAGCATTATTAAGAAGGAAAAATGAAAAGAGATAGTAGATACTAAGGGTGATGAATCTTTTATTCTTTTATAGATGGTCCAAGCCTCCCAAGCTGCTTTGGATGTCCTAGGACCACCACCACCTTTTGATCCATTCTAACATTTTATAGTATAGTTAGAAGATGAATATATGAGATTCTATTGGCATCAAATGCAATAGATCTAAGATTTCAAGCATGAAAAAGAAAATACTCTATACATGATGTATACTAGACTACCCAATTTGTGATAGAGTTTTGTAGTGTTTTGGTTGAAAGCTAGCTTATCAAAATCTTCTTGTATAAGATTGACAAAACTCTTTTAGATTTGGCAATGCTTAGGATTATCTTGGACTATGGTAATAGTATTATATTAGAATAAGTCTTTTCCTAAGGTGAAAAGATGTGACTAAGCTTTTTGTCAATATGATGCCACAAACATAATAACATGGATGATTGACACTATCAAGTCCAAGAAGAATACCACTGCCATAAGTAATTTGGCAAATATCCAACTTAAAAAGCTTTTGCATTATTAAAAGTGTAGAGAAGCAAATTACACCAAAAAAAACCTCCAATTGCTTATAATTTTTTAACAAGACTTAATCATTGGAGAAATCTAAGAAAAAAGAAAAAGTAGCCAAAATTAAGCTAAAAACCACAAAAAAACAATTAAAGTGCAACCATTGTGGTGAATTTAGCCATGATGATGAATATTATTTTATTTTATATTTAAAATAGAGGCTTCCATCAAAGAAGAAAAAATCTTTTGAAGTTAAACTTATAGTCTTAGTGGAGAACCACAAGAGTGTGGCATCTCTATACCATGTGATTAAATCTAAAATATCAACAAAAATAAAGGCTAGCACTTCCAATTTATACATGTTTGGAGCTATAAGATAGGTGGTAGCTATTGTAGCTACTCAAGTCCAAACATCTGCTCAGACTAAGGCTACTATTGAAAGTGAGCCCTTGTAGAGCTTGGAAGGTGATTATAGTGGTGCAATAGACCAAATTGATCAAGCCAAGTTGCCACTATCTTTTGACTTGGCGGATGTTACATCCAAGATTTTAGTTCATAGTCTATCTCCTTCACTAGATGGCACTAGTTCTTTCAAGGATTTGGCACACACTTTGGTTCATAAAATATTAAAGATATCCATTTTTTCAGGTGATGATTTAATAGTACCACATCTTCAGCTATTAGTAATTTTTCACTTGGCGTGCAAGTTTTTAGAGGACAAGATAGCCATGCCATCTCTTAAAATTTTCCAAGTAATAGTTGATATCTATAATATTAAAGAATTCAAAGACTTTGTTGAATTACAAATCAAACTAGTTGCTGAAGCCATTGCAACTTTTGATACAAGTAATCTGTATCAAATAGAGATATATTTTTTTGTAAATGTGTCAATGATTGAAAGAGAGGCTTATCTAGCAAATATTGCAGTTAGATTGTTTCAAGAGCATCTTTATATAAAATATGGAATAATATAGTTGATCAATGATAATAAAATATTAATTATTGGCCGTACGGGAGGTGACATTACTTGTGCTACTCTATCCTAGGTGATGATAGACAATCTATGATATTTGGCAAGTATCTCATCTAAGAGCTTGGTTTGACAATTGCAAATCTAGAACCTTGTCTATTCATCATTATTACATCAATTGGAGATATAGAATATATTGTTAGTTATATTAAAGAGCTATTGTGATTAATTTTTTATATTGGCTGAGGACCTCTTTATTTACACTTATCTCTAAAGTGTTTGATTACTCATGGTACTAACTATAATTTTTTAGTTAGTCAATAGATTTTCTATCCATTTGATTTTGGTTTGGATAATTGGATTGAAGAAGCATGGATTAGACCATATTGGTCTATTAGAGATGGTAAAAAAAAGATGATTATTATAGTATTTGTAATGACTACCATATATATGTCAACAAAGATTCTTTTTGATTGTTGTGCTTCTTTAAAAGGTCTCTCTTTTAGAGCAATTTGATTGACAAAAATATTTGTATTTTTTGATGGTTCAATGGATCATAGTAATGTGTCTACTTTAGAGATTCTTCCACACCATTTCTAAGATCCATTTTTACCTTGGAATACTACTAAAAAATTAGCTTAGTAGTGCTAAGGTCTTATGACTTCTTTGAATCTTACAACTTTGCCAATTATAATAGCTCCATCATATTTTGGCTAGATTATTCATTGGCAATCACCATCAAACTTATAGAGCTATTTATTAGCATTGATACTAGTTTAATATTAATTTCAAAAGTTGGCCTTAAGATAAAAAGATATATTAATGTCGATAATAGATATGCTTTTAGACGTTCCACTCAATATTATTTACACACGTTGTTGGTTCTATATCCAAAATAATTACTTATCTTAGCTATTCAAGGATGTTTTGAGTAGCTTCTTTATGATATTACCCTCATTAGTGATGAGAACTTGAAGAGGTTGGGCCATGTAGATTTATTGATTGCTAGATGTCCATGTAAAGATCATTCACAAGTTGGAGTGGATCAAGGATTAGATGATCTATACTTTAGTCTTTTTTGAGATTTGATGAAGCTCATCTAGTGGTAATTGACACATTAGTCAACTTTACTAAGCTACATTTTTAAGAATGTGCCTTTATTGAATGATTTAAGGCTAAAGGTTGTAGCAAATGGATATTATATTTGCCAAATTCTTGGTTTTACAATCTTTGTGGATGCTCTAGTATTAAGTTCCTATGCATATTGACCTCAATGGTTTTGGACCAATTTAGCTCCATCTTTTGTATTTACCATAGCACTTTCTCAAGTTATCATACCTACAAGACGTAAAATTGATGATATTTTGGATGATTGGCACATGTCTTTCATAGTCACTAAAGATGATATTGATCTTTTTGCGTTGATCAATAAGGTTGTGGTACTTCGCAAGGTATTTTCAACTTTTATAATAATATGGTATGAGATTCTAACGCTAAGGTTTATGATGAATCAAATGTAGGTAAAAGAGAGACAGAGCCATGGCATTCTTGACTGGTACTACAATAATCTATGATCTTATAAAAGATCAATGGTGCTTTGTTTTGGACCAAGCTATCAATTTGAATTCCTTGGCGTGGTTTTTTAATATGTGTATTGTGGTACAATGCAATGGTAGTCATTTATTTATTCTAGGAATAGAGAGCAATGACCAAGAGGCAAAATAAATATCACACTTGATTGGGATGGAGGAATTTCAATGATTTCTTTATCTAGAGTATCAAACAATAGAAGGTCTTTAAGCTCAAAAGATTTTTATTATTTTGGCTTGAGATTTTGAGAGAGCAGATGCTCAAAAAATATTTTCTTGAGTATTTTTTAACAATCTTTTATCATTTGGATCTTCTCAAATAGGTTATAGAAGAGAAGCTTCTCATTTGACTTTTAGTGGAGATGTTGAAGGCATGCAAGTTGTTCCATCCATTGATTAGTAACGACAAGCTATGCTAGTACTGAAAGACATTCGTTTAGATGGAAAAGAGATTATAAAGTTTGATGATTAGCCATTAGAATTAGAGCCACATCTTATAGGTATCAAAGCATAAAAAGTATGGACTTTTATTCGTTTGTATTGTAAATGTTTTATCTTTAGCCTCCAAGTATTCAAAGATTATAGAAGCAAATCCATCTACATTCAATTTGAAGATGATCATCCAATCTTCAAGCAACTTTATAGGGTGAGTGCTTTAGAGAGAGCTAATATTGAAGTCTAATGCAAGGAGTTACTATCTCTAAGACTTATTGAGTTTTATAATAGCAAATATGCTTGTGTTAGTGTTGTCAAGTAGAAAGAGTTTGTTTAAAAAAAACACTAGACTTTTGATTGTCATTAATTATTCTATTAAATTTTAAGATAATAAAAATTTTAAATTTATATAAAAATTATCCTTATAGGAGAAATTATATTAAATATATAAGTCCTCAATAGACAAAAATATCCAAATAGATGATAAAATACTATAAACCTTACGTATCCTTGAAGGAGATTTTTTCCAAATTCCAACAGCTTATATCTCTCAATTGGACTATTTGAAAGGTTTCAAATTTTATATAAAGTATTTATATACTTTTAAAAAATATCACATCAAATTTCAACTATAGATTTGATATAGATCTTGAAATATTGCTAAAATCCTAACTGCAACTTTGAATCCTTATTTATCAATACTTGTATGCAAAATCTTTTATATCTCACAAATTAAATTTTTAAACGCCATAAAAATTGGTATTTAGCTTTTTAAAATAATAATTCATCTTTTTAAAAAAAATTACACAAAAATTCATTTAGAAGCTCAAAATATGGTAAAAATCATCACTATCAATAAAATGGTCTATTTACTGCCTTAAAATTGGATGTGCTATCTTTAACTTCTAATATCTCTTTTATTTAGATTCCAAATATAATAATTCTTTTATGTAAGATGCAAGTTTTAAATCACTTTTCCAATTATATCTCCCAATCTTCAAAAATTCTTATATAATTCCTCGTATCTTCAAAAGAGTGACAATATATCTTAAATCCACATCTTAATTTTAAACTATTATATCTCCTTCACTCCAACTCTAAATTTCCTAATTTTTGTAAGTGAATTATTTTCCAAAATCTAAATTATATAATCTTTGTTTTTTTTTTCTAAATGTCTTTTTTGAAGTTGCTCAAACCCTTAAAATGGCTGTAGATAGCTTACTAAAAGTCCATTGGATATGACCATCGACCAATGGGAAGAAGTCTTCCATCCCTTGCCATCATCCTTTCATATCTTGTTTTCATCCTTCCAAATAAATTTTTTAGTAGTTTGAATTTCAATCTTTAGGCTCCAAATTTCCTTTCAAAGCTTCATATTAAATATCTACGTTTCATATAATTTAAATACTGTAATCAAATTAAAAAAATAAATCAAAACAAAGTTTCTTATATCAACTCTTATATTGGAATATTATCACCTTCTACTACAAGTGGATGATAGAATAAAGATAGCAATTTGAAAAATTCATCAAGATGAAAAAGATCAATTCTACTATTAGAAGTTTCTTCTATTTGAATTGAAGAATACAGTCACAGAGTTTTAACGGATGATGGATCAAGTTTTGGCAAGCTTTTCATTTGTCAGATGCTATATTGATAATATAGTCATCTTTAATAGTAGCCCTCAAGCTCATATGGAATATTTATAAGCTATTTTTAAGTAATTATAATATTAGAGGTTGTGCTTGCATTATGGCAAGTGTAAATTTTTTTATGATAAACTACCATATTTGAGACATATGATTGTCCTTATATATCTAAGAATACAATAAATAAAGGTAGATGCTTTACATAAGATTCTAGTACTTAGCAATATACCACAAGTTTGTATTTTTTTGACTTGACAAATTATTATTGGTAGTTTGTGAGGAACTTCAACCAAATAGCCAAATCTTTTACAATACTTATAGGTAAGGATCAGCTATGGATTTGGAATCTTGAGTAGCAACAAGTATTTGCTATGTTGAAGCAGAGATTGAATTTAATTCTAATGCTTTGATGTCCTAATATTTCTAGGCAATTTTTAATTATATATTGATTGAATTATTTTAAACTTGAGAGCAATTTTGATTCAAAAAGATGCTCAAGGATGTGAATATGTAATTGCTTATGTATTCTAGAGTAACAATAGTGCAGAATTAAAATACTTATCTTATGAGAAAAAATTATTAGTTGCAATTTGGGCCATTGTTTATCTTAAATCATATCTATATGATCAATAATCCACCTTGGTGATAGATCACCAACCATTGAGGTGGCTTATAGAATTAGATAAGGTTACTGGCAAGCTTGTTAAGTGAACTTTGTTGCTTCAAGAATATAATTTTGAAGTTGTACATCGAGTTGGTATAACCAACTTGGATGTAGATGGACTTTCTTACAATCCAAGTGCCTCTAAAGAAGACCTTATTGGAACCAAATAGCATAGAGATTGTGATAGAGAGGCAGTTTTAAGATAGCATGCAATTGCTTATCTTACTTTGATATGAAGTTCTATTTTTGTGATGTTTCATCAAGGCTCAGGTGAAGAAATTGATAAGGTCTAAGTTATTGGAAATGTGTGGTAGGATCTTATATTATTATATAAACTTCAAAAGAAATATTTCATATATCTATTTCAACTATGGAGCGAGATAAGATTAGTCATTGAATAATACAATTTTGTCGGAATAACATGTTGCTATTTCAAGTGTGGTGAGATGGTGTTAGGTATATAGTACCAAGGCTAGATCAAAGAACTTCTTTGATATGACAAGTATATGAAAAGCTTGGTCATTTTAGAGTATATTTTTGTGTGGCATGAATTTCTATCTAGGAATACACTAGATACCTGGTTGTAGAGAATTTACTTGAAAATTATTGGCAAGAGTCTAAAAAGTGATTTTTTTTTTAATAAAAAGGAAAAATAATATAATGATATCACAAAAGATAATTTTTATTGGTAAACCTTTCTGTATTTAAGTAGGTTTGTACAAAAAGGTTCAAATTGCCACAAAACGTTTCAAAATCTTATTCACCTGCAAGGACTTATTTCTTTTCAAACTTTAGAATTTAATAACTCTTGATCTAATTATTTAATTTCTATAAAATTTTCTTTAAAGTGTAGATAATATTCTTAAATTTTATCACAAATAAGAATCAATTGTGAATTCATTTTTGATCATCCAATATATCAAAACCTCTAATAGGTACTTAAAACCCTAGCTCAGAGATACTAGAGCACTATTATCCTCATATCTTACAAATCCAAAATCCTAATGTCACAAAAATTTTGTGTATAGTCTTGTGACATAAACATATATATTTATAAAAAATTTGAGCCAAAAATCTATTAAATTGTTTAAGATATAGCTCATAACAGAACCACTAGTTAAGTAGGATTACTTACTACCCTTAGCTTAGAAGCATTGATTTCAGCTCTAAATATCTCCTTTATTCCAGCATGTATTTTATCAAGCCATACTTAAAAGGTGTAGCCAAAAAAGTGCTCTTTTCAATCCTAGTTGTTGATCCTCTATTGCTCTTTGTATATGCGAGTTATGTCCAAAAGAGTGACAATAGGTATAATTTCAACATTGTAACTTTGAGTACCTATATCTCTTTCATAAAAAGTCCAAATCATGCAAGATTTGCACCAAAACCATATCCAAAAATCCAAACTTGCTGACCCTAGTCTTTGATGTTCAACTCTTTTTGAAAAAAAAAACCCTAATCCCTAATATTTCCTCGGGCAGCCTCGTTGAAGCCCATTGGGCATGATTTTTGGTCAATAGGAATAGAGACTTCTATCATCCATCTCTATTCATTCACATGGATGGCCTAACTACCCCCTTTCACACTAAAAAAATCCTTTCTAATCCTTTTTCTTATAAAATTTACATAATATGTGTTCTAAATATTAAATTTAAAAAATAAATAATAAAAAATAAATAATAAATCTTAAAGATCACCAATGTCTAACAAAGATGACTTAAAATATATAAAAGTTATTATCGATATAAAATTAACTTCAAAAGTCACTACTAAAAAGAAAATAAGATTATATAAACCTCAATTATAGCCTTTTTAATAAATTTCTTCTAAATTAACAATCTAATCATATTTTGTAGTCAATAAAAATCCACTAACATGGCTCTCACTTATATGTGTAATAAATTATATATTAAATATATATATATAATTTTTTCACATGATAGCCAAACCACAAGACAACAACATATGATACATTTTATATTACATAATCAATATTGGTGGAATGGCATGTATCAACAAATTATTGCTTATGTTGGACAATGTGAGGTTTATAATCAAGTTAGATCAAGCTTCAACCACTTATTTTTTCAACTAAGACCTCTACTGATCATGGAGTTCAATTATTATTGATTTTTGGATTTTGCTAGACTACTAGTTCTTACTCTATATGGTATTAAGTACGTTATTATATTATATATCGTCTCATTTAAGAATGTATTGGGCACTTAATTATAGAAGGTACACTTACACATTGCAACTAATCAAAAATCTAACAATCTTAATAGAATATTAAATAAATTCTAATTAAACTTTAATCAAATTTTAATTAAATTTTAGTCAAATCTTAATCAAATTCTAATCAAATCTTAATAAAATCTTAATATAACTATAAGTCAAATCCTAAGTCAAATCCTAAATCAAATCCTAAGTGAAACCTTAGTCAAACTCTAAATCAAACTTTAATCAAATCCTAAATCAAATGTTAGTCAAATCCTAAATCAAATCCTAAATCAAATCCTAAATCAAACTCTAAATTAAATTTTAAGTCAAATTTTAAATCAAATTTTAAATCAAATACTAATGAAATATTAATATCCTAAAAAAATCCTAATAAAATCCTAATATCTTAATGAAATCTCAATGAAATCTTAATATTCTAATGAAATCCTAATATCCTAATAAAATCCTAATAAAACCTTGATATTTTAATAAAATCCTAATAAAATCCTAATATCCTAATGAAATCTTAATAAAATCCTAACAAAACCTTGATATTCTAATAAAATCCTAACAAAATCCTAATATCCTAATGAAATCCTAATAAAATCCTAATATCCTAATGAATCCTAATGAAGTCTTAATCAAATTCAATAATAGATTTAAACCTTCAATAATTATCAAATTAACTATTGATTTTTAATCAAAAAATTTATATTTAATTTTTTAATTAAAAATAAGCATATAAAATTTGAAGAAAATCAAACTTAGAGAAAAAACTCCTAATCTTCTCAAATTTTGGCCGCCCTCCTTTTCCAATCTTAATGTTGATCTTCCAATATTAATATTTCTTTTTTATATTATATATATATTCTAAAATTTTAAATAAATATTAAAAACTAAATTAATTACTAACTTGAAAAAAAAATCATTTTAATTTAACTATTGGATTAAGTTCAAATTTATAATAGACATTGGATACAACTATGTATACAAATCCACAAATTTTTACATGTAAATCTACAATAAAACTCTCTATATGCTTAAAATTGCAAATCGACTTTATTTCTCAATATCTAGAGTTACCAAAATACAACCTTAACTTTGCATAGCTCTCATAAAGTCATTATAAATCCAAAAACCTTGAAATTAATGCTTAAATAAGCTTTATTGAGTTTGTTTTCAAATTCTACTTTTTGATCAACAAAAAAAGATTCTATTTGCCATTGGTGCACAATTTTATATCTTGGAATGTGGTTTTGATCCTAATTCATAATTGGCCCTCTTTTGGTATCAATCTACAGTTTTTTTATATAATTTTCATTAGAAACTATCCTTTGCTTTGATCTTAAGATGTATATAGTAGTATTTTTGCTAATCTATCTTATTTTGTCTTATTTATGGTCCTACAAAATAAATAAAAGTCTTTTTTTAAATTAAAAAGTAGTATTAACACTAAATATTTTTAATTATTTTTATTTTTATTTTTATTTTTTATCTATATTTTTTAAAGTAATTTTATAATTTAGTCTTAAATTAAGTTTTTCTATAATATATGTCTTATTTTGCTCTTTCATCCTATAGCCATTGTCGGGGTAGAGAGAATTTGCCTCAAGAAAGTGCTAAGCTTCTAGTTATTACTAATTTCTCAATCAAGCTTCAAAATGAGGAAAGCTCTAAGTTTATATATATATTTTCCCTTTTGGAGCAATTACACCAAATACATAAGCTTCAAGTAACCAACAACATCCAAAATATAATAAAATCCTCTAAAACCTTATACATCCTTATGTGGAAATTTCCTTGAACTTCAACACCTCATATCTCCTGATTCAACTATCCAAACATAGTAAAATTTTATATGAGATACTGATGTATTCTTATCAATCTCTACAACAAATTTCAACAGCAAATTCATTGCAGATCTTGAGATATCTTGAAAACCCTAACAGTCGCTTCAAACCCTTGTCTTTATACACTTGCATACAAATTTCTTTATATCTCACAAATTATAAGCTCAAATGCCACAAAGTTTATATGTACAGCTTTTTAACACAAAATGCTACATTTTCCAAGAAGTTTGAATCAAAAATTTGTCTAGAAACTCAAGTTATGGCTCCAATCATTACTATGAATAAGACCGCTCACTTACTACCTTTGATTTGGAAGCACTGCCTTCAACTCCCTATAGCTCCTTTATATGAACTTCAAATACAACAATTCTTCCATAAAAAATGTAGGTCTTAAAATCACCATTCTAGACACACCTTTTGATCTCCAAAAGCTACAATACAACTCCTCCTATATTCAAAAGAGTAACAATATGTCTCAATTTGACACCTTAACTTCAAATAGCTATATCTTCTTCACCCTAACTCCAAATCCTCTAATTTTTGTATAAAAATTGTAGCCAAAATCCTAAACTTTACAACCCTAGCTTTTGATTTCCTAATTCCTTCCTTGAACTTGCCAAAATTCTTGTTAAGGTCGCAGGCAGCCTCCTCAAAGCCCATTGGACATGGTATTCGACTAATGGGGATGAAGTTTCCCATTCCTTGCCTTCATTCGACCATGCCTTGATTTCATCCCTCCCAATTAGCCTCCTACTAGCTTAAATTTTCATCCTTAGGCTCCCACCTTCTCTCAAGGCTTCATATTAAATATTTAGATCTTATAATTTTTAAATACCATAATCAAAATGAATAAAAATAAAATAAAATAAAATTTCTTTTATCAACCATTTTTAATTTCATTTATTAATCATTCTAATACACATCTAGACTCATAAACATATAATATGTTTTAACTAATTTTTATATATTGTAAATAATTACAATATGACATTGTATTACAACACAACAACATATTATCTTGTTTGAGAATACATCGCGCACTTGATTATAGAAGATAAACTTATATATTACAACTAATCAAAAACCTAACAACCCTAATATAATCCTAAATAAATTTCAATTGAATCTTTAATAATCATAATCAAATCTCAAAAAAATTATAAAAAAATATTTAAAAATTCTAATAAAATCATAAAAAAATCTTTAAAAAATTCTAAATAAAATTTTAAAAAGTCATAAAAAAATCTTCAAAATATCCTAATTAAATCATATCCAATCTTAAATAAATCCTAAATAAATCCTAATTGAATTTTAATTAAATTCTAAATAAATTCAAATCAAATTTTAATCAAATTTTAATTAAATTTTAATAAAATCCTAATCAATCTTAGTCAAATCTTAATAAAATCCTAGTCAAAATCTAATCAAATCATAATAAAATCTTAAATCAAATTAAAATCAAATTCTACATCAAATCTTAAATCAAACCTTATTCAAATCCTAAATCAAAACCTAATCAAATTCTAATAAAATTCTAATAAAATCCTAAGTCTAAATCTTAAGTCAAATCCTAAATCAAACCTTAATAAAATCCTAATAAAATCCTAAGTTAAATTCTAATCAAGTCACATAGCAGATTTAAAACCTCAATAATAATTAAATTAACTATTGATCTTCATTTAAAATTTATATACTTCTTAGCCTATTAGTCAAAAATATGAATATAAAATTTGAAGAGATTTGAACTTACCAATTAAGAGAAAAAGCTCCTAATTATCTCAAATGTTAGTTGTTCTACTTCTCCAATCTTAATGTTAATCTTATAATGTCAATATCTCCTTTTTACACCTTTTATATGTTCTAAATTTTTATAAAAATATTAAAAATTATTAGTTAAAAAAAAATCATTTAAATCTAATTGAAAAATTGCTTAAAATCAAAAAAACTTTTACTGACCTTCAAAATCCAATTACCATTATCTTAGCTCACTTAAATTCAAATTTACAATAGACATTCAATACAACTATATTTATAAACTTATAACTTTTTACTTGTAGTTCTGCTATAAAATTCATAATATGCTCCAAAATATGAATCCATTTTTTTTTTAATAACAAAAGTCACTTAAATAAAATCCTAACTTTACATAGCTCTTATAAAGTCATTATAAATTCAAAAACCTTAAAACTAATACTCAGAAAAATCCTATCAAGTTTGTTTTCAAACCTCTTTAATCAATAAAAAAACTTCTTATTTGTCATTATTATATTACGTATTGTCTTATTTAGGAATGCATTGGATATTAGATTGTAAAAGGTAAAGTTATATTTTACAAGTTGTAAGTCCTAAATTATGCACTAAAATTTTATTTAATTAATTTTTGATATTTTGATAAGATATAATATTATTTACTAATTAATTATGAAAAAATAGAGCTTTTTTATCTAAATTATGTACCAAGATCTTAGATTATTAAATTAATTCTAATAGAACTTAATTATAAAAATTAGATTTAAAAAATTATTAATTCTTATTTAAAATAAATTCTTTAGGAAATATGGAATTAATTTTAGTTGGAGTATGGTGAAAAAATGATGGAAAGTCATTCTACTCTTGAAACCACAAAAATGGTAAAGGAAGAAGATAAAGACTTATTCTACTCTTGAAGCCATGAGAGATGGTGAAGGAAGAAAATAGAAAATTATTTTGTTCTTAAAGCCACAAGTAATAGTAAAAGAAGAAAACGGACAGCTATTCTACTCTTCAACCATTACTTCTATGACAACAAATTAAGTTGGCTTCTAATAAATTCTTCTTAAGGATTAATATTAATAAAATAATAAATTATTTTATATAAGATTTAGCTAATTAAATTATTAAGAATTAAAACTTATCTATTGATTGATATCCATAGTGATTTATGATCACCTTGTAGCAAATGGATGCCAATCATTGATCTTCTCTATAAAAGACATTAGTTAGAGATCATGGAGGATATAGGTTGGTCTCTTAATGACAAGTGGTCCTAAAAATAATAGTTGGTAGTTATAAATACTTGGAATAAGATAAAATGGCATACAAGTTATATCACTTATATAGAATAGCTACTAAAATGACTTCCAAATTAGTTATTATTTGTAAGTTATCAACAATAGTAATTGCTAGTAAATAGCTTGAGGGTTTAGATATATAAGACCTTTTCAAAGCCTTATTCTTCATCTATCCATCTATCTATCTATCTATTTTTCTCTCACCTTTTGTTTGAGCCTTTGGTAAAGGCAAGCTATTGAGTTACTAAAGAGTTGTATTGTTTTGTTTGTTATAAATTTATATTAATATTTGTTGCTTTATATCCTTGTTGGTCCTCTTGGAGCTCACTATTAGTGGAATTATTTTCTTGTTTATACACATTCATTGTATAAGAAAAAAATAATCATCAAATTTAGAGTTAAAATGAAAAAGTTATGAGGATTTGAAGTTGGGAGGTTTTTTATTTTTGCTATTGCTGCTGTGCCCTATAGGTTTGCTACTACTGTTGCTATGCCTTGTGTTATTATTTTCATCCAATTATATTATTTTTATCTAATTATATTATTTCCATCTAATTATATTTATTTTTATCTAATTATATTATTTCTATCTAATTATATTATTTTCATATAATAATATTATTTCTTTTCTACTCTGCCTATTTTCATTCAGTTGTACTATTTTCATCTAACAATGTTATTTTTTTCTAGTTGTGCTTATTTTCATCCAATTGTATTGTTTTCTTTTAATTGCATTTATTTTCATCTAGTTATGTTATTTCCGTCCAATAGTGTTGTTTTCATCAAGTTACACTATTTCCACCAAGGTGCATCATTATTATTTAATAATACACCATTTTTCTAGATAGTAAACTTTAACAAGCTATAATTCTTAATCTAATCATCCAATTGGTGCAAAAGTTTGCTCAATAATTTTACTACAAGTCTTCTATACGCTCAAGAAGTTTCAATCCAATCCAACTTACAAATTATAAGAAAATGTTGATAAACCACACTATTGTCCCTTTGTTGTTACCTTGAAAGTTGATGATAAATTTTAAATAGAAATTTTTCTCCTTCTCCAATCAATAACTCCCATTCAAAATTTATATACAACTTGTTAATTTTAATATATTAATTTTTTTTAATTATATTTTTTGAAGTAATTTTATAATATAGTCTTCAATTAAGCTTCTCTATAATATATATCTTTTTTTTTTCTTTTATCCTATAATCATATTAGAATACAATAACCATCTCTATTGTAGTTGAATGCCCTTGTATTTTTATAAAGTATTTGATGGTGTAACCACACTTTTCATTTGATATGTATATTGATACTTTTTATAATAATTATTAGTCTTTGTAGTCAAGTTCTCCAAAATACAAATACAAGCTCTATCTTTTTGACACTTTTTTTCTTTCTTAGAAAAGAATTTGAAGCAAATCTCATAAATTTGCATATTTTCAACTTCCAAATATTTGTGACATTTTTTTTATGTATTCTTTATATTAAAGATTATGTTATTATATTGTGATTTTAGAATCTTATATATCTTATATTTGAAAGTAAAAGATATGCAAATTATAATTGATACACATTATTATGCTATAATTTGGCTACCTTACAAAAATAATGTATATATATTTAATATATAATTTATTACACAGTCAAGTAAAAATTATAATAGTAGATTTTAATTGATTATAAAATATAATTAGATTATTACTTTGAATAATTTTTTTTTTTTTTTATAGTGATTTGTGAGGTTGATTTTATGTTAATAATAACTTTAATGTATTTTGAGTCATCTTTGTTAAACATTGGTGACCTTTCAAATCTTATTTTAATTTTTTTATTTGATTTTTAAAGCACATATTATATAAATCTTATTAAAAAAATATTGAAAAAAGATTTTAATATCAAAAAGAATAGTAAGGCCAACCATGTAGATAAATGGAAATAGATGATGTAAATTTCTATTTATATTGATTAAAAGTCATGCCTAATGGACTTCAAGGAGCTGTTTGAGGCCTTATTAGGAATTAAGATTACTCTTTTGATGTTATTCAAATATCAAAGATTAAAGTCAATAAGTTTAGATTTTTGGTTATGATTTTGGTCCAAAAATTGAGTGATTTGGAGTTTTTATAAAAGAAATATAGACACTCAAAATCCAGGTATTGATTTTGTATCTATTATCATTCTTTAGAGCATAACACATGTATATAGAAAGCAATAAAAGATTGGTAACTAGAATTGGAGAGATTACTTTCTTAGCTATATTATATGTATATATATATATATATATATATATATATAGTTTGATGATTTATAGATCAAAATGAAGAAGATATTGAGGTTTGAATTCAATGCTCACAATCTAAGAGCAATATGTGACTTGTTAATTAGTACTCAAGTTTTGGATTATACCTTAAGCAATTTGATAAGATTTTGGCTCACAATTTTGAAAAATATGTATTTTTATGTTAAAAAGATATATATAAATTTTTATAATATTTTAATTTTTGATTTTTGAAACATGAAGAAAATAATGCTTGGATATCTATAAATTAGAATTTTAATCACCTATTAAGATTTTTGAGATATCAAACAATTAAAAGCAAATCTACTACTGATTTTTCTTGTAATAAAGCTTAAAAATATAAGCTACACTTTTAAGAAACTTGACAAAAATTTAATAGTTAGATTGAAAGATATTAGGTCCTAAAATTCAAGAAGAAAATAATCTTTTGTAGGTAAGTAAATTAATAAAGAATTTTATTATAATTTGAGCATTTTATACAAGTTAAAGGGATTTTTTGAAAGCTAAGATTTTATAAAGGTGAAAAGATAGATACATGGAATTAAAATAATATTTTTAATATAAAGATGAATTTTTAAAAAGAGATTATAGATTTTTTTTGAAATTATTAAGAATATAATTTACCAAAATTATTTAGTTATGATTTGGCATAAAAAACAATATTAAAGATTTTTTAGATACCATGAAAAAATCTTATATACAAATCTATTTAAATATAAAAAATAATTATTAATATAATATATATATTTTTAATATTTTTATATTTATTTGTCTTCTTTGTTAAAGACAAATCACTTATCAAAGCCTAGCCACTAAGTTGCATATAAATTTTTTATAGTTAGATATCTAATATATTTTTAGATTAAAAATCATGCCATATAACAATGTCTTCACCACAATTGATATTACATATTAATTATTAAAATTTTAAAATATAAATAGATATAAAATATATTTTTTATTGAAGGACTTGGATCTTAATTGTGGCAGAAAAAATCTTATTATTGTCTTTAAAAGCTTCCACAAATGCTTTCAAAAATATTTTAAAGTTATAGAATATAGAAGAATTCTTTTCAAACAATAGAACAAAATAAGACAAAGTTTGATTTAAGAATAAGGTTCTAATTAAATCAACATAAGATACTTTTGTGGAATATTGTTGAGATTAAAATAAAGTAATAAGTTGCACTTAATTTACAAAGCCATGTAATTTTGAATAAGTTTTATTTAACTTCTTTGGAAGGCTAATTCTTAGTTCTTTTACTAATGATATTGAATTATTATTTCAAATATATACATCTTCTAGTAAAATAGACTATGAGTCATTAAATTGACTCATTAGTTGTTTTAGGATAAAAAAATATATTTAGAGTATCAAAACTACAATCATAAAATGAAGATGAGTTTAGAAGATGCTAAATTAAAGAAAATAGTATTGATGAAAAAGAAATGGAATCTTAGTAAGTCTTAGAGACAATAATCTTAGTTGATTTAATATTTTGTCTTAATTATAAGAATTAGTATTTAGTTATTGAGACCAATGTCTATATTGGTATTCTATCTCTATGTACCACTTAATAAAAATATATAAATATTACTTAATAGGTAGAAAAAGCATGAGAAATAAACTTCATATCTTTTTAGTTATTTATATAAAAAAAATAGGATTTTTAATTGATTTTAATTAATTTTATTACTATAAAAATCACCAAGGTAGAATAAAATAGTTTTAAATTGATATTATTATTTTAAAAATATTATAAAAAATTTTAAAATTTATTTAGAATTTATTTAGAATTTTTTAGGAATTTTTAGAATAATTTTGAAGACTTTGGTAAAAATGAATTTTACCACCTTAGGAGCTATTACGAAGAAATTGAGCAAGATTTGAAGGCCATACAAAGTTTGTAGGCTAATTGGATGCTTTTAAATACCATGGTGAAGTCAAAATTATAAAAAAATGAGTTTTACTAGTAGAAAATAGGAGGACCAACAGCTAGTATAGTCCTTGTAGGAAGAGAGGTGTATAAGTCCCATATGCATTGTGGCACCTTGGATGTAGGTAGGAAGATAAGACTAAGGCCTTGTAGCCTCTCTAAAAGATCCTTATATACTACTTGTGAGCCTTGGTGAGGTTTGAATTTATGATCTCTTAAGCAAATTAGCCTTGAAATAAAAAAAATTACTTAATTTTTCTATTATTTACCTTCTAGCTTTGAACTATCATAGCTTACTTACAATAACTTGGATTTATATGTTTTTTATATCATTGAAAAGATAAAAAAAACTATCTATTCAAAAATATATTTTTTATTTTTTATTTTTATTTTTTATTAGATAAAATATAATGAATAAACTGTGAACTAGTTTTACATTGTGCACTTATTTGATACCATTTACTTCACTTGTTTTGTGATTGTTCTTCTTGTTGTTCTTGTTATTTGTTTCCTTCACTTCACACCATTAATTACAAATAACTCTTAAATGAGGCCATCTTGTAATTTGGGTTGAGGGGTGAAATTTATTCTCACATAGCCTTGGAGACAGAGCTTCTAAGATAACTTATAATAGTCATTGAGGTAATTTTTTTCTTTAACCATTATGTATAGTCATATAAAATTCTTTATTTTATTTATACAAGGTCTTTGTATTCACTTTCAATGCTTCAACAATATTTATAAGTGAATATAATTTGGCTTCTTTGAGATCTGTCATATTGAACTTTTTACTTTGTGCTATAGAAATAAAATAATATAAATATAGATACAAAAAATTAAGAATAATATTGGTATAGAAGAGCATAATCTATAATCTCTTGAATATTATAGTACTTCTAAGAAGATGGATAATCCACTCTCTATTTAAAAAGACCAAACCTTAATATTATATTATGTTAGTCTCAACAAATTATTGTGAATACACCACTTAATTAAAATAAGATTCTAAAAATTTTAAAAGTTAAAATAATAGATATTTACTTTATATTACAAGCAAAGAGTTATGACAAGATACAAAAACAAGACTAAAAGGCCCAAATTGAATCACAAAGATTGACGATTCCCTCAGCTTTAATTCTTATGTATATAATAGGTGCAAGAAAGCTCCTTGAGGTGTTTTTCTAATGTTTAGAGATGAATTAAGCTTAAGATCCTTCTTTGATAACTTCTTAAAATATCTAAATCCTCTAAGAATCTTCTACGACCATCTAAGATTTTTTAGAATCTTTTAAGATCTTTTGAAACTTTTTAGAAGCTACTAGGGCCTTTTTAGAATCTTTTAAGATCTTTTGAAATTTTTTAGAAGCTACTAGGGCCTTTTTAGAATCATCAAAAACTTTCTAAAATCTTTTAGGACCAAGTAGAACCTTCTAGAACTTTCTTCTATTGTATGTCTATAATAAATTAATTGAAAGGATCTATCAACTACATTTATACAGAATAAAGATTAAAATTTGTTACTAATACTAGTTGACAGATCTTGAACTTTATCAACTTATGAAGCAATAATACAGCTTCTTATACAATTTATTATCAAAAATAGAAGATAATATAATAGATATCTATATTGATTAATATATTTATCTGAATAAATAGAATTAGATAGAAATAAATAAAAATAGATTAAATTATTGATATTTTATTTAAAAATTCTTAAAAAAATTTGTAGATTTTATACATATTTATAAGTAACTGATAGATTGAAAACTTAGCTAACAAGTTGGCTACATGTCACATATATTAATTACTTATAGTGATTCAAAAAATTATTTTAATATTATTATATTTTTAAAAGAATAATATATTACAAATAAATTATAATAAATTATAATATAAGATTAATATAGTAAATAATTATTCTTTTATAATTACCAAATAAACCTATATTCAAAAGAATCTACTAAATAATTATAGAGCTATGATCAGTCCAATTTGAAGTAGTATTGAAACAATTTTTTGATTATAGTATCTAATTATATATCAGTACATTATATGATTCCTTTTGATCTTGATAACTGCTTTCAACCTCTTAGATATATTTTTTATTAATTTTTGGTACAAAACTATCTCATTTTTATTCTATTTTGCAACTATTCTTTTCTATAATTTCCGAACTTCTTTTGGTTTTATCTTTTAGGTATTGAATTAGTATTTGAAGTGCTCCTAAAGATATTTAATAGAATTAAGATCAAGAGATTGGATAAGCCACTCCATTATTTTAATCCCATGATTAAATCACTTCCATATTAGTTTTATATTGTGCTTAGAATCATTATCCTGCAAAAAGATCACCTCCTCTTCAAAAATCTTAGATTCTTTAATATTAGAGAGTAGATTTTTTTTCAAGAATTGCTACAAATTACTTGGTATCTATCATCCTCTCAACCTTTGCCATCCTTCCAATCCTATTCTATTCTATACACCTCTATATTATTATATTTTTACTCTCATGCTTGACTATTTCTTAAATCTTTTTATCAAACAAAGAGTGATTCTTTTGTTTCAACATCCACTTCTTGCCATCTAATTCAAATCTATTGATTTTTGTCTCATTTGACCAAGTAATCTTCTTCCAATCTTTCACAATCTATTCCTTATATTTCATAGCAAAATCCAAGCATTAATTTTAATAGCAAGTAGATAATAGTGGTTTTTTTTTTCTTCACCACAACCTTCATATTGTATTTCTTAAAGACATTTTGGATTGTTTGGATCAATATAAGATTATTGATAATGTTATTAAGATTTTTAGCAACTTCAATAATATTTTCAACTTTTTCAATGTTGATTTGGCTAATGATTGCTCTTTCTTGTACTAAAATGAGCTTCTTCGGCCTATCTTCCTTAAAATTCTTCTTACAAAGAGTGGCTTTTTTTACTAGCCTAAAAATAATAGCTTTATTGTATCCAAGTTCAAAAATAATCTAGCCATAGGATTTTTGAAAATAATAAAGAACAAAGGTGATGTTGTCTTAGAAAGAGCAGAGAATAGATCTCATAGTTATCTAAGGAATTATTAGAGACACAAGAATCTTATAAAAAAATATGTCAAAATCAAAGACAAAGAATAAGATTGATAGTAAGAATGGTTCCAAAGATTCTTATTTATACTATAATGAAGGTTTCAAAAGTCTATGGTACTTTCTATGGAAGCTTCTAAAAATCTATTGAAGTTTTTAGAAGTCTAAAGAAGCTTCTAGAAGCCTATGGAACTTTTTAAAAGCCTATGGAAGATTCTATGAGTATTTAGAAAGTTCTTAAAAATTGCAGAAGGTTCAAAAAGTCCTAGAATGTAATAATTTGGAATATGACTGTGATAAGAATTATAATTGAGGATGGTACTTTTATAGCTAATATTAAGCATTAATAACATCATTAGATTAGTAATAATATTATTATAGTATACTTGATGATGACAAAATGATGTAATGCTAAACAATTGATATGAATCAATAATTAGATATTACACTTTTTAATTATTTTAATATTACTCCAAATTGGATTGGTCATAGTTCCATAATTATCTAATGGATTTTTTTGAATATAGATCCATTTAGTAGCTAGAAAGAAGTATTTTATTTGCTATATTAATCATATATTATAATTAATTATAATTCACCTATAATATACTATTCTTTTCAAAATATATCAACATGGAAACAGTTTTTTGAGTCACTATATATTATAAATTAGCTACATGGCACACATATCAAAAACTTGCCCTATAAGTTAGACATATATACCATAAGTTGGATAAGTGTCATATGACCTATAAGATGTTGCTATGTAGCTCTTTAATAGATAGTATATATAGAGGCAAGAATAAGATCTTTTTCACTCTTATCAACACTTTTCTAGTATTTTAATCTTACTTCAAGACTTTCTAGTCTCTTTATATTTAGCAATAGCCATTCTAATTTCTATTTTATATCTATCTTTAATTTGTCTACTTTCTCTCTTTGAATAATAAAAAAATGTATTATTTCTTTAGAATTTTATTATGATTTGTGTCCTTGATAATATTAATGATATGTCTTAAGAGACCATGTTATGGATTATAAAAATGAACAATTCTAAATATTTGAGAAAAAGGTTATTTAAATATTTTTTAATTTACTTGTATGATCTTATCTAAAAAAGCTAAAAATATATTATAAGAATTTATTAAGCACAACTTCTTCTTTTAAGAATATTATAATATGATACATTTTTATATTATGTTAAATAATAACTATCTTAAAAATATTCATTATATGATTGAATAAGTGTTTTATAATTTTATATAAATTTATTAATATTATTTATATTAAAAATTATATTATAGATATAATAAGGATCAAATGCTTTTATTATAATAATAAGATAATTTTTTTTAATAATAGAATTATTAAATATTTTAGAAAAAATAATGGAAGTTATTTTATATTTTTGTTATGTAGCAGTGGAAATTGAGCTTAATTAATAGTATATAATTTTTACAATATTTTTGTACTTATTATAGAGTTGATTCAAAAATCAACTTCTAATCTTCTTCCTAATAATTTTTTGTTAGCAATTTCTTACGTATGCAATCAAATAGTTTTTTATGCTCTATTATAGCTTAAAAGAATCAAAATATTAGTTTATTGAATTAATTTTTTTAAACAATATGCCAAAAAAGATAATATAAAGATAAAGAAATAAATATTATTAAACCTTCTAATATATATCTTATTATGATTATATTTATTAAAAAGGTCAAAATAATATCTTTAAATAAGATTCTTTTTAAGAAATATCTTCCAATAAAATGACTTTTGATAAGGTGTTACCAACCAAGGTAGAAAGATCTATGTTAAGAATTATATCAATTGTTATATTATGCATTCTTACTACTTATTATATTTAGAATTATTTTAAATTATCAAATAAGTTATTATGTAATAATTATTGCTATTTAGAGATGTTAATATTAATTGTTGTCTTAAAGATTATAATTATATATTTTTTATAATAAAAATATTTTTATTTATTTATTTAAGTAATAACTTTATATATAGATATAAGGTGTAGTGGTTGAGTAAGTATCATTGGAAAATTTATCATCTAAACTTTACTTTTTGAATCACCTATTAGACATGTCTTAGATACCATATTAAAACCAAAAATCAAAATTGATATAGAAAGTGCATCAAAAAAAAATTGGAATTTAATGTAGTTGATCTAATTTATTTGCAAGCTTATGTATTTGAAGTTGACATATGCTTATCTTGCCAATTTAGCCTCAAGGATTGAATTCTATAGATCCAACATTCTATTTTTTTATAGACTTTATATTTAACTTCAAAGTCTATAAGAGCATACATATGAATAAGAAAAATATAGAAGATACATACTTAGATCTTATTTTAATATAAGTATATTTGCATGATATTTTAATAATAGTTAATTTTGCTTCTACAAAGAAAAATATTAATTATACACCATCAAATAAACTTGGTTTCTAAAATTTCTAATAATTATTTGATTTTTATTGTCTTTTTTTAATTAATAGAGGTAATTAACAAAGGCCATGTGGTCAGCAAGGCCATGTGACTATACAAGGTTGGACAAGGCAAGGCCATGTAGCCATCATAGTAGAAGCGAGTAGCCTAAATTGTAAGGCCCTAGCAAGGATGATTTTTTATATCTTGTCTTCAACGTGCCACCTATAATGATTGTTAATCCTTGATAATTAATATTTTTTCTTAGAACAAATGATATTAATTAATGAATTGAATATTATATATATTTAGATCCAAAAATATACTTATTGGTTGTTTGTCATTATATTGCCTAATAAAATCTATATTATGTGAGATACTAATTATTAGCAATTTAATCATTTATGTGATTACTTTTTAGAAATATCTTTTGATTGACTTCTTTAGTTGATTATCTAAAAAAAAAGATGTATATTGGATAGATGTGGATTAAGAAGTAAGTTAAATAAAGAGAGAAGAAAGGTGGATCAAACCATTTTTGGACCTATAAAGAGCAACAGGAATTGCTTATTATGATTTGGGATCTTCTTCATACCACCAATAAAAAAATATCAAATCAATTTGTTAAGGCAATTCACTTAGAAAATAGTATGACTTCCTCTATAAATGGTTTATGACCATAAATGTTGTTCTTTTTTAACAATGTTTTAATTTCATTTCTTTAGAGATATGATATAATATTTTTATTAGATATTTGTATACAATTTGGAACAGCTAAGACCAAACATAAATTCTATACCATTTGGCTTTACTAGAATCACATGAATTAGCATAAACTCAATATGAAAGATATCGATATTTCTATTTAATAAAATCATTACTACTATATATAAATTATTATTTGAATTTTGTGCAAAGCAGCTTGCATTATAATACATACATGTATTAAATCAACAAATTGCATGACATTATGTTATTGAGTATTGTTTCTTGTTGGAACAAAAGATTTGTTATTTATTGCCTGTGTTATTTAGCATGTTTTTAAAAAACCCGTACTTCTATTTTTTTTGGTCAACTGGCCTTTGTGCATAACTATTTACAGCATTTTGGAAAGCATTTCCTGGTTGGTCTTCATGGATGGGTAGTGGCTCTCAGTTAGGCAACATGACAAGGTTGATTAATATGTGATATATTTGTGAAAATTCATTTTGATTCGCCATTGTTTGTGATAGGTGTTTGTTAAAAAAAGACATTATTTTCATTCATCGAATTTATGTATTATTAAAATAACAGAGCTCGAATCTTCAAAGAGAGTTTTTTGAAAAACAATCTGTTTGATTTTAAGAAGTGGATTTAATTTAACGCAAGACATTAATTTTTCTTTTGTTGCACACAACATGTGTTCAAAATCCCATTGACAGCATGTCATTCAAGTATTCGACATGTACAATGCAATTTTGTGAAGTTTGGATTTTCCAGCATTTCTATTTTAGATTAAAATAAAACCATACCCAGATCCACTAAAAATAACAATACATAACAATAGTCAGTGCCAATGTATAGCAATGCACAAGGAAAGACTACATGTGTAGTTCTATGTAAATGTACAATTTATTTCACCGGAAGGTTTCTATTGTGTTATATAAAACCAGTTGTAAAGCCTTTGAACAACATATTACAAGAGTTTCAACAGTAATGGTAAAAGACCCTACAGCATTTCTGTAGGAATTGCTATACTTCTTTTAAATATAAATACCTTCATACATAATCCCATCAAAGGAATGAAAGGGAGAAAGAGAAGAAAATGCTAATCCACATATTTTAACAAAATAGAGGCATGAGTAAGCTTAGATGAAGCATTCCATGCACTATGTTCAGAAATAGGCAGTGAATTCACTTCGAGGCAACACAATGAATGTCGGGAGAGAGACTTCATCCACCGGAAGTTTCTCATTCGTTCACCTACCTACATCCATCCAGCATGAATATTGTATCGCGACCCCATGACAGCATCGACTCGTGGCAACAGGCAGCGATTCTGCGCTGGAATGGCCTAGTATACGTGTCTTACAACGAGACCACAAGGGAGAGCCTGTAAGCTGGAGCGGTGACGACTGGTGGGCGGTGCATTGCAGCGCACGCCGCACACACTCCAAGCTAGTAGCCCGCCATAGCTACACAGGCATCGAACACTCTACAGCGAAGAAGGCATCGAACCACGAAGAATGGATGTGGAGAGAGCCCAATCAAGCTTTCGGTATCCGTCGTAGTCCACATCCTTGCAAGCTGCGAACAGCGACTCGCACAACTCCCACGGCACTCAGTTGCTTGGCATCAGCTCGTAAACTGTCTCCTCGCATGGGGAGGTCGGCGCTGCTGACGTCCAGCTGCACCCCGACGAAGTAAGCCACCTTGCCAGTGGCGCTGCGTACCGGCGCAATGTGCAAGTGGTTCCAGAACGGTGTGTCGTCTTTCCTGGAAGAGGTGACGACCAGTAAGCTTGTCAGTGTGTTGTGCTTACAAGTAAAGAGTGACTGTGTCTGAAACACAATAGTGAAGGTATTGAGGTGCTATGAACAAAGGAGGATGGATCACTCACCTGTAGTTTAAGATTCGCACTGTGCACGGCCGCTCTGCCTGGATAGCCTCACGGATCTGGAAGGTGGAACATCGACACGGGTGAGTACGTGACCGAGCAGCTCAAAGATGTCTAGAGATGTGGGTATAAACGTGCAGGGTTGGATCGACATTTTGCTTATCCTAGACACGAAACGTTTGACGCTGCTTTCAAATGCTTCCAAATGCGAGAAAAAATGCTGCAACTGTGTGACCGTAAGACGATGGAAGTGCTTCGGACAAGAAGCATGAGCCTATCACCAAGTGGAACTACCAACGAGGCAAAAATGAAAGAGAGCGCAGCCGGGAGCGGCCGAAGCCAGGTGTAAAACGTGAGAGAAGCATTTCTTTTGCTGAAGAATAAGTATTAGAAGAGTAATTCGGACAGGCTAAGTTACCTCTCGCACTGACTCGGGATCCGTATCAGGGCCCTGTAGAAATCGGCAATTTCTGCCAACAACTTCCTCACGGCTGTAACCTGTTTCGTACACATCATCAAAGATTTAAGTCAAAACAATCCATACAATTCTAAGTTTTCCAAACCTATGTAACCGTTTTGGCGACATCACCTCAGAAGGTTAAATACAGTATTTATCTATGTACGAGTGCATAATTGAGGAAGCAGGTTTGCAATGCAAACCTGTAAGCTCGCAGAAGACATCACTGGCATGAACAATGGGAGCATCTGGTAGACTCGGATCAGCTCTGGAAAGTTCATACATGATAGTTAGAAGTTACCGTGATATAATTAAGTTCAATGACATTCCAGATTGTACACTAACAGTACGCATCTAGTTCGATCTGAAAGTCTTAATTGGAGAACAGCAAGTTTGAGAGTTGCGAAGTAGTGTGGTTCTTCAATGAAATCGTAGAGGTGGAAGCAGGAGAGGAGTGGAACAGAAACTAATGGCCCAGGGATGATTGCTTACAGGACAAGACTCTGCTGAATGCATGTCAGCGAGAGCAATAAAGATGAACTCACAACGCCTTTAGCTGCACACTCAGACAACCCTATGCGTCGATTTTGTTGAAGAGCACCTTTCATTCTGCTTGACCGGGTGAGCTCACCAGTAACTGTTTGAACCGCAACAGCTGCTTTCTTTTTCACATCCTCATTCACGAAGGATGGCATAGCTTCATCTTCCTCGTCAGCATGTGAAGTAGCTGTTTCACGATCAACCATACAATCAGTTTCTGAAGCTTGCAACAATAGACACTCAAATCTATCAAACCTTCTAGAATCTTAGTAGGCAAGGATTAGATACGAATACGAGCTGGGCAGCATGCTCATTCAACGAATAGGAGGAAAGGGCAGATTCTCCTTTCCATCGAACATCGAACAAGCCTGCTGTATAATGCTAAGTGTACGAGGCAAAGGAATCGAAGACAGCTGGAAAATAATGCGACTGAGTCCCACACGATTGTTGACATGCGCAATTGTCCATCGATCTACAACCAAGCCAAACAAACTGAAGTCCACCGCAATGCAGTGCAGTGACCAACCTCCGCCCCTCAACCGCATATTCACTGAGCTCTCGTCTGGTGAGTGTACAGAGTCTCCGCGCAAATCAGCCGCGCTTTCTTCGGCTGGCACAGAGCTGTCATCTTCAGCAGGAAGCGCCGCCGGCACAGCCTTGGACAAAAGGTCCTTAGCAATGGGAGTCTGCACACCCACATAATGAATCACCCGACCATCATTGGAGAAGATCGGCGCCATGTGGAACAAGTTCCAGAATGGCTCCCCTTGCTTGGTATAGTTCAAAATGGGCACTTGACATGCCCGCTCCTCCCGAATTGCGTCCCGGATCTCCACAACCGTGCCGCGGTCGGTGTCAGGCCCTTGAAGAAATCTACAGTTGCGACCCAAAACCTCTTCCCGGTCATACCCCGACATCCGCAGAAACCCCTCGCTGGCGAATACAATCGGGTGGTCCGGCAGGCGCGGGTCGCTCAACACGAAGTTGTACTCGTGCTGCCCCAGCGCCTGCCCAATCTTCTCAGTGTAGGTGCGGCTCAAGCTGTCTACGAGCTCCTGCAGCTTCACCGCCCGCCTCTTTCCAAAGCTGCCGGTCCTATCCCCATTCCCTCCACCCATCTTCAACATCTCTCCTTCTGAATCCATCACGGCAGAAACACCACCTCCCACAGACATCTCCTCTTCAATCCTCAAACCCCCAACCCACAAATTCTTCCTCACCGCTGTGCAGACCTTAGATTCCTTCGGCACGCAAATCCGCACTCACACTTCATCGACTGCGCTCCTCACTGACGACACTTCTGATTTCGTATGAAGAAACGACCGCCTGGCCTTGAATGCGCTGCGCTTGGATTGGCTCCATGGCTATGGCTAGCATCCAATTCTCTTCGACAAATCTCAACTCGAACAAACACAAAAACATGAATCGGATAGCGAGAACCTTTATGGCCCCGGAATTTCGACACATCTTAATGTCAATGCCGAACATTAATATTTTCCAGGTGGCGCACATGCATTGGGCTGGAGGATGTCCGGATTTTACCCACCACACTTCGCCTCTTTCTGTATTCGCGACACTATTTTATTATGTTTTTTTTTTTTTTTTTTTTTTTTTTTAATTATTCCACTTCTCTCTGAGGCCGCCAATGGATCGAACTTGGTTGATTCCGAAATGAACTCTTCTAGGTTTCACTCATTGCAATTGACGTGCATATTTTTCCCTTACAAGAAAAATAACAACTGTAGAAATTGATTCTTTGAGGACTTTCGATTACTCATTTTGTTACTTTGAAGAACCACTACAGCAAGAATTGAATTACAACAATTTTAATCTGGACACTTTACTTGTCTATTTATTGAAATACTTATGGATGATTTGAGAATGCAGCATACATATATGGGTTGCAAGAAAATAGTGGTAGAATAAAGAAAAATAAGAACTTTGAATGTACTAGACTTTCACATTGCAGGTTCATGTTCAAGAACTGGTGGTACAGATTGAATTTCCCAGAAATCGTATCTGTACTTCTTACTTTTACAAAAACGCAGCTTAAGATTCCATTCATTGAATTCTACGTTTGTGGGTTGCTAGACCAATGGTTGATTCTCTTCACAGACGTGCAAGGAACGTCTAATACATGAGACAATAGCTTGGGTATCTATAAACCAACTTGAATTACATAACGCAAGATTGAGGTGAGTGACAAGGATCTCAATGATCATCAAAGATTTTTGCGCAACTTTTGATTTTCGGACATGATTTGTGACTCGGGTAAGATCAGGTTTTGAGTATAGCAGAATGAATAAAGTGGTCCACGGACTTTGCAACATCTGTGGAGCTGCGTTCATTTGTGGGTGAGAAGCAGGTCAAGTCATCACATCCACAGAGCTGATGTCCACGTCAGAATTCCAACAATAGAGATCTTTGTCTCTGTGTCTAAAGTTCAGAAACTCGCCATTTTGTGTTAGTCGAATTCCTCCGACTGACTGAATGTTTGGCGAGCACGTATCACGTTTCGAGATATGGAACTGGAAAACGGAGTTAAGATAAGAGGTTTCGTTTGATTGATGCTGGACACGGTCTAACTGAAAAAAAACTTGTTCGGAGAGTTCGACCGGATGAATGTGCTTGCTGACTGGATACTTTTGTTGCTGCAATGGGAGGCCTCCCTTCATCAGTGTGACTGAAAGGCATGCATATCCGACTTCTTCACTTATGATCATTCACACAACTTGCACATTTCATTGACGGACTCGATTCATCACCGACAGCAGTTCATCTGACGTTTGTGATGTAAGGACGAGTTCTCTGCTGCGTTGGGGTCAAACAAGGTGGACGGTGGATTGAGGACGAGGATTTACCAGGCATAGCAACAAGCATTGCAAGAGCGGCCAGGGAAAGCTCCTTACCCTGGGATTCGTCCGCAAGTGTGAGAAGCCTACAGTGAGCAAGGTTTGTGGAGCCCAAGTGTTGCACTACTTTCGGAATTCTTTACTCCGAATTTTGTCATTCATATCCAGAACTTGCACAGCAGATGTCTGTGAGTTCACACAATAAAATCAAAATACAGGGAACTGTTTTTTGTCATCCAGCTGCAATTTATGCGATCTTATACACGGGCGGTCATTGTATTGGCAAGGTACCGAACCGAGGCAGCGAATGCAGGATATGTACCATGATTTACACGAACAAAAAAATTCCTTCAGAATACATGAACACACATTGCTTGCTCGAATAACAGTCAATTCAGATCCTTTCTCTTTCAGGCAGCACTTAATTCGGTCAGTTTAAAAGAGCTATCCGTGAATTCCATGTGACTGTCTGATTTCTAAGTCGAGAATTCCTAGAGGATAACATACGATTGAACTAGTACAACTGTGAGATACGACTTCTGCCCATCTTGGCTCCACTCATTTCGAGTGGTTATTGGCAAATTTGGCGTCTGCGTAGAATGCTAGAAAGTAATACCCAGGGGCTTACAGACCATTCATAGTAATAATGATGGCGTCAAATGAGATATGTATACCAGATTCATGCAACTTGCCAAAAATCTAGGCCATGATTCTATTGTGTAGTAAAGCACTGCGGCCTTAAAATATAAACTACTCTTCACATCTTTCACATGTGAAACTCCATACTCTCATGCTGTACAATACAAAAACAGTAATACATAGTTCATACACTTCATGGGCTTCGTGTATCTTGTACTTGCACAAGGAACTATGTATCTTATATTTGCACAACTATGTAGTAATACACAGTTCATACACAATACTACGTAGTTCTAAACCTACACCTAACGTTCCAACATCATTTGGGGAAATTCAATTGGATCATGAATAAAAATACGCTTCAAATTCTCTGTTGCATTAACCATCTTAGAGACAGCAACATACATATGCATGAGAAATGAAACCTTGCTTGCCAAGTGCACTATGACCCAAGCATCACCAGGTGTTGTTCATTACTGGTACAATATGCAATTTGCATCAAGCTACTCAACCTAGATTAACTGAGTTACAACACTTACAACACTTTTCTACGACAGGTTGGCCATTTTAATTTCAATATACTCAGAAAGGCCACGTAATGCATTAACTGGATCGCAGAAATCTATCCCCGTCATACGACGTGCACCTTCATAATGAAGAAAGTAGTGTGCAACTATGTACGAGCTGTATATAGAGATACAAAAGTCATTTACACTCCCTTCTTGAGATCTTCAGGGACGACGGGATATGATGCACATGTTGCGACACCTGCAAGCAACGATGCACATTGATCAGTACAGTCATTGAAATTTGACAACTTGCACACAGCATGCGCCATTGACGCCGTTGGCGAAAGCTACGCAAGGCCAATAAATAAACAAATAAATAAATTCCAAAAAAGATAAAATGAATACGATAAAGTTAATCAGCAGTGGAATTATTTCAAGTGATGTGATGCACAATAAACACTCAATGTATCCCCACTAGATTACAACCAAGTAGGTGAGTTGCAACAAAAGCAACACAAAGCTCACATTAGCGAAGACTCACCACACATATTCTTCCCCATTTCCATGTTAAAATAGCCATTCATCCCCCAATCAGCACCCCAGGAGTTCTTGATGATCCAGTAAGGTACTCCGTTGTCATCCTCGCCATATCCCACAGCCAACACGGCATGGTTAACCGTCTACAAAACCCAAGAGAAATAAAAGTTAGATAATATCAATAATGGTGAGCTCAGTGTGAATGTTATCAGGATCCAACTGATGAACAGTTGTCAAGCTGAATGGGAGTATTAAATGGATCCTACTTTTAACAAAATGTAGACAAGGGAGGAGAGCTAACACTTCACCTGTGGACCAGTGTGACAGTTGATGCTAGAGTACACACCACCATTGTACAGTCTAAAATCATGGACAACCTCAAAAGCCACACTCACTGGCCGCATTGTGGCAACAGCATGCTTCAGCTGCGTCTCTGCACCCTGTGCACACCAAATCAAGCAATTCAGTGAAGCTGAATCGCTTTGTTACAAAGTTAACTCTCTGCAGGAAGATACTAGTACCTCACACAACACCTCAAACAGCTTCTGGATAAACGACTGGTAATGTACTTCAACAAAGTAATCCTTACTTCAGTGATATTGACGACATCCCAAACTTGGGCGCCAATTGAGGTTTTGTGGAACCTGCATTGACTGTCTTTAGCATTGTAAGGATATGAATCTTCTGTGTCTAGTCCGCCATTGTACCGAATGTACTCAAATGCTTGCGAAGGAAGTCCTCCTCCACATCCAAAGTTGTTGAACTCTCCAGCACAATCTACTAATTGCTGCTCAGACAAGAGAACCATTTTTCCAGTGGCTTGTGCATGAGCTGCTTCCAAAGCTCCAGTTGTACTGAATGTTCAGGAAAGAAACAATGTCAGGGACATTAAATTTTATTGATAATGAGAAAAGCATCCACATCTTCTTGGTAACCCTTCATCCAATCATTTCAATGTGATTCGTAATACAGTTTAAAATGCAATAACCGAACCCTGCTTCAATGATGCGAAAGCATGAACGTCATCGTTTATGATTAACAAGATACGCATTACCTGAATGTCCAGCAGGAACCGCAGCTGGCTTGATTTTTCACTTGACTTACAATACCTTCTTCACGCCAATCTTTCTGCAAGTGTAACAGAAGGCTTTTCAGCATACCATAACACAGGTACGAGCACGGGAAGAGTGTCGAAGGGTTAAAAAAACAGTAATAATCTCGAGGCAATAACATAGTCCAAGCGTAACATGTTCTTAAAAGACTATTATGAAATAATCCAAGTGCAATGCAATGGTAAATAATAACTATCATGAAACTAGCCGCTTCAGCTCATTGAATGCGGCAGACAAAGTCGATGTCGTAATTAGTGGACGACATACCGACTTTGGCAAGCTTTCGCCAGTCAGCACATGGTTGCCCACAGTTGCCGAGCAATTCTGTTCACCTTTCATCAGCCTTGAATCTCTGAACTCCTCAAAGGTCATGTCCGCAAATTCTGCAAATCCACAAACCACATCAAATTGAATTCACTTGCGTCTCCTCACGCTTATCACGCTTCTAAGCGAAGAACCCCCTATGTCGATTGCAAACACTCTTAGTCGATGGGCAAAACAAAGGAAGTTCTACTGTGACGCCGCCTGAATTTTGGGTACAATGTTCAATGTGAACAATACACAATGTGGAAGTGAATCTTGGGCACGGGCTGCAAGGACACGGATTACAGGAGTAAAATTGAGACTTTAGGAACAAATATCAAACACACCTCGAATATTAAAGGCTGAAAGAGAAATCACATACCATTCACAGCGAGCGAGTAGGAATGCTGTCCCTTGTTGTGGGTCTCCACGAGCTTCACACTCTCCACAAACGTCGCAAACCTATGCTTGAGCTCTTCTACAGTCTTGTATTCCTTCTTGTACCTGCACAACAGTACGTCAAAACTCGAGTTAAGTATGCGACAAATAAAAGCTACAGCGACCTGAAAGGCCAGGTCACACACAAACACACCACTACCACAGAGAGAGCTGTTGGACATAGAGCATCTTGCTGTGCCAAAAACACAAACACACACAAGAAAGACCGGAATCGCCACTTTTGCAACTAACATAACAATGAAAACTCCTCCCTAACACGAAACATCAACCAAATAGTCCTCAAACCAAGAATCGAGCAAACACAAGAGGGGAAAAACGACATACTTCGCAGCGAACCCAACAAAATGCGCGACATCGCGCGAGTGCCCAAGAATCTCCGTAAACCGCCCGGCCGAGGCCAAGGTCAAAGCCTCGACATCGACCACCATGGCGATCTCCGCGTCGAGAGACGGCAGCCCACGGCCCTGACATACCGCCACTGCGCTGAGCACACACAGCGCAACCCACAACGCATGCCGAATGGACGCCATCGCCAACGCAAGCCCAACAACAATCTCACTCACTCCTCTCCCTCCTGCAGCGAATTCGAGCGGCACTCCAATTAGTGAAGAGCCGCAACACGAGATCGTTGAACTGAGGAACTCCGTCCTTTTAGGGACCAGCTCTGCCGAAAGTGGAAGAATGCTACCCGACTATCGTCCAAATCCCTTCCACATCTACGCTTTCTCGTCCTCCAAGGATGGTGAAGGACCCACGTGGGAGACGGACGGGGGCGATGAGATACCTGAAAAGTGGGAATTTTGGGAATTTTTCATTCGTCATATGGTGATCCCGTTCGTTGGTGTGAATATTCATTCGCTTGTGGTGAGGAGGGCGTTACTATCTTGCGGGAGAGTGGTGGCGTGCAAGTTAGCCATTGCTTCCTGAGCTTGTGCTCTTGATCAGTATCTTTTCTGTTTTTTTCTTTTTTCATCCATGGCCAGATATTAATGGCCATGGCCCATGAGAATCATCTCTCCCTGCTTCTTCAATGATTCTCTTGCTTTGTTTGTTTTGTTCGGTATCTTTTGTCTTCTTTTCTTTTCTCTTGTCTGTAAGATTTTTATGTTACTTTTCCTTTTTTTTCTTTTTACTTTTCTTTCGTTTGCAGGGCTGACCATGTAGTTGCAATCAACGCTGATACTTTTGTATTACAATATTGATCTTCTACTTCATATTTAAAACATTGGTGTCTATCCTCAAAATTCCCTCATTGGTTGAATTCCAACTAATAAAGAGTGAGCAGTAACGTCAGTTAATTCCTTGATTGATTGATTTCCAACTAATATATGATTTGGCTTAATCTTTTGAAATGTTTACAAACCAATATGTGATTTTTTTTTTAAAATATATTTTGGCAAAGAGTATGGCAAAATACTTACTAATACTTGAAAAAAATTTACAAAAGTCTGCCAATGGCATATAAAATTTTCACAATATTTGGATTGATATTATAGTATCAATGATAAACATTTCAAATGCCTAATAAAATTCTTTGAGACTCTGCAATCATTTAGCTTTCTAAATAGGTTTCCTTTCTAGTTATTATAATAAAGTATTGTCATGTACATCTTACTTGTTCCTATATATTGTTACCACTACTTCTCATTTTTGGGTGAGATAGAATGGATGACATATTTGTCATGTACTTCTACATGTCATTGTAAACAACTTAAAAGCCAACATTAATACGATGTCATTGTCTAGCTATTGCCATTTTAAAAATGGTACCATGGTGATTGATGTTGATTATGAAGTTATTGTGAATAATCACATACTCAAGTGCAATTGTGTCAAAAGAATATATTATTGTTATCCAATACTATAAAATATAAATTGAAAGCATCTTTTAGTATATTATATTAATTACATGTTTTGTTAGTGCATTTATAATTGATATGCAACAATATAATAAAAACATATAATCAACACATATTATCATATGTTGATACATATTAGCATTGTATTTGATATGCAATATAGCATCACATCATCTTATACAATTCACAATTATAAATAAAATCACTTAAAAATATGTAAAATGAAAGATTGTTATAAAGCAAGGTTGTTATTCTGTACACCAAGGAATTCTAAGTTATTTTTTAAAGAAGATCATAGTTATGAATTAAGCACAATATTGAATCCTATTCTCAAGGACAAGAACTCGATGAAAGCAAATAAACATATGAAACTTCTATTAAGAAGTATAACAAAATAGAAGTAAGGAAGTATGTATATTAAAAGAAACTAGAATGGCTATTGCCACAAGATAAGAAAACTATAGACTCTTGAATCTAGACTAGAAACAAGAAAGGAAGTAACAAGAGTGAAGAAGGCTTCACTCTTGCTTCTATAAATACTATCTAACTAAGAGCTATGTGGAGGTATTCTATAGGACCTTCTATACGTTGTCGGGGTAGAGAGAATTTGCCTTAAGAAAGCGCTGGGCTTCTAGCTGTCACTAATTTCTCAATCAAGCTTCAAAAATGAAAAAAACTCAAAGTTTATATATATATATTTTTCCTTTTTGAAAAATTACATCAAATACATAAGCCTCAAGTAACTAACAACATCCAAAGTATGATAAAATCCTCTAAAACCTTATATATCTTTATGTGGAAATTTTTCCAAACTTCAACATCTTATATCTCCTGATCCGACCGTCCAAACATGGTAAAATTTTCCATGAAGTACTGATGTATTCTTATCAACCTTACAACAATTTTCAACTGCAAATTCTTTGCAGATCTTGAGATATCTTGAAAACCCTAACAATCGCTTCAAACCCTTGTCTTTATACACCCGCATACAAATTTCTTCATATCTCACAAACTATAAGCTCAAATTCCATGAAATTTGTATGTATAGCTTTTTAACACAAAATTTCACATTCTCTAAGAAGTTTGAGCCAAAATTTCGTCTAAAAACTCAAGTTATGGCTCAAAGCATAACTATTAACAACACGGTGTGCTTACTGCCTTGGAATTGGATGCGCTGTCTTCAACTCTTCATATCTCCTTCGTCTAAACTCAAAACTTAAGAATTCCTTCATAATAGACGTAGATCTTAAAATCACCTTTCCAACCGCACCGTCCGATCTCCAAAAGCCTCCGTACAACTCCGCAAAATCCCAAAAGAGTGATAGTATGTATGAAATCCACTCTTTAACTTTGAACAAGTATAACTTCTTCACCCTAACTCCAAATTGCCTAAAATTTCCTCTCAAACTATACCCAAAACCCTAAACTTTACAACCCTACCTCTGAAATTGAAAATCCCCTTCTGAAGTCGCCGAAAACCCCTGTTAAGGTCGTGGGCAGCCTCCTCAAAGCCCATTGGGCATGGTATTTGACCAATAGGGATGAAGTTCCCTATTCCTTGTCTTCATCCGACCATGCCTTCATTTCATCCCTCCCAATTAGCCTCCTACTAGCTTAAATTTTCATCCTTAGGCTCCCACCTTCTCTCAAGGCTTCATACTAAACATTTAGATCTTATAATTTTTAAATACCACAATCAAAACAAGTAAAATAAAATAAAGTTTCTTCTATCAATCCCTTTAATTTATTTTATTAACCATTCTAATACATATCTAAATTTATAAACATATTATGATTTTTGAGTGGATTTTACATACTGTAAGCAATTTCAGTACGACAACATTGTCGTGAAGTAAATATATCCATATATAGAAACCTTGCTTAACTTTCTTTTCTTTAAAATTTTATTAAGTTCTTTCTTTCTTCTTACCAATCTAGATTTTTTTGTATAGTTTTGGGAAAATTTTCTCACTTTCTTTCTTTTTCTTTGGCTAAATTTTTATTTTATCTTTAATCTTAACTTTAACTTTGATTTAGCCTTGAAAACTTCTTTTATTTCTTTTACTTTTTTTCCAATCTTAGATTTTAATAGATTCAGGGTTATATTTGTAGATATAAGGAGTTTTGACTTTGAGATCGAATTTAGGATTTTATTAAAGATAAATACAGATTTAGAGATCAATAGTCGAATGCCATTAATAGTGCTGACTTGGAGGATTAGATTTGGTGTTTTTATAACTTTAAACTATTAGTTGTTGACTTGGACTTTGAAGACCTTCGCTACGACTTCTTTGACGAACTTGAAAGAAATGAGGACAAGATTTTTTTGGCAAATACAAAGAGGTATTCATAGGAAGCTTCTTCTTGGCATGAGTTTAGGTGGTAGAAATACATGATTTGGAGCTTACATGAGAGAGATATGCTTGTTTGAACTTAGGCTACTAATATGACACCTACTATCACTTTCTTGGATATATTAGGAGTTTTAATATACTAGCAAGAAATCAAGATGCTGGATTAGAAACTAAACTTTAAGCTATATATTTTGTGTCTAAGAATTGATAGAAATGAATCCATAATGAGTGAGATATGGCTGGTTAAAACTAGCAAACTAAACTGGGATTTTGAAGAAGTTAGATAAATAGATGGATTTGCTTTAAGCTAGAACTTGAGTTTCAAGATGAATTTGAAGCTCATTTTTTGTGTACATATCACTTTTATTATAAAAAGTCTATGTCTAAAATCTCATATCAATTGAGACTTTGATTAGGAAGTAATGGCAAATTTTCTTCTCAGGTATCTAGGATTTTGGCTTTTAAAAGTACCTCATAAGGATTTGGTGATACCAGTCAATTGACAACAATGTTTGGAGCAAAAATTTTGTGTGATGATGATCAAAGCTGTAATTTTTATGCTTCCAAATTTGGAACTTATTTGAATGGCTAGATCTCAAATTATGAATTTTCAAGTTTCTAGTTGGGATTTGACTTTTAAAAGTACTTGCCAAGGATTTGGTGATATCTAACGATCAACAATGAATTCATGCTTCAAAAACTATATGACAAAGATCAAAGGTATGAATTATATTTTTCCAAATTTTGAGCTTATTTGAATAGCTTGATCTCAAATTATGAATTTTCAAGTTTCTAATTGGGATTTGACTTTCAAAAGTACCTACTAAGAATTTGGTGATATCTAACGATTGGCAATGAATTCATGGCTAAAAAATTATGTGACAAAGATCAAAGGTATGAATTATGTTTTTCCAAATTTTGAGCTTATTTGAATGACTGGATCTCAAATTACAAATTTTCAAGTTTCTGATTTGGTTTTTACTTATAACATTACTTGCTAATATTTTGATGATATTTGGTGATCGGTAACAAATTCATAGTTGAGAATTTTTGTGAAGATGACTAAAAAAGTGAATTCTATGCTTTTAAAGTTTGAACTTATTTAAATGGCTAGATTTTGATTTATAAATTTTCAAGCTTCTCGTTTGTTAATTTATTACACACATGGTTTTATGACTGTAAAAGAAAAATTTAAGAAAGTTTGTGCATATTGGATCCAACTTGATTGTAAAGAGGGACCTTGCGTCTATCCAAAGCGGACTTTTGCCACGACAATGTGGCTAATTTGTAAGACACGTGTCAAACTTGCACAACAAGTTTCTTACATGTGCGCCACGTACTTGACTTATTTCGCAAGCTACCAACATGTGTGACACATGGTTAGCTTGTTCCACAAGCTACCAATATGTGCGCTATGTGGCTAGCTTGCTGACCAAGTTTCTAACCTACCAATCACCTATAGACATGTATAAAGGTGATTTTGTGTCTATAAAGCTTCTAGGAAGCTTTTCTATTAGATATTATTGAATCAACTTATTTTATCTACTTCTATTGATGTATATTAATTAGATAATTATTGGAGTAAATCTTATATCCGTGACATTATCCCCTCTTTTAGATCAACTTTATTTTACCTACTTCTATTTTACAAAATAAAAGATGCACAAACTTTCTTAAATTTCTCTTTTACAGTCATATCAACTTATTTTACCTACTTCTATTGATTTTAATTAATTAGATAGTTATTAGAATAAATCTTATGTCTGTAATATTATCCCCTCTTCTAGAGACAAGTTCCATGAGAAGCAATGATTATATATTGAGAAAGTCCAGAATACGTCGAATTGTGCTTGCATCATACTCAGATCTTTATTCTCTTCAAAGGTAGTTGATAGGACCTTTCAATCATTGATAATGTTCCATACCAGGGAGAGAGGACCACCTTGTTATTTGATCATTGTTGAGGTCTTCATAACTACCTTCAAAAAAAAAAATTAGGAATACCATTAGAAAAAGTTACTATCTCTAAAAATATCACCAAACATTGGAAGTCTCTTCCAAGGTCGTGATACCAAACACGTTATATTTCGCCATCAATCCAAGGAAGGACATGTCATTCTTGAGGGTCCTCATCTCTATTCCGTCATCTTGAAGGTTGTGATAGTCATAATGTCTTATCTAATAAATCAGCAAATGAAGGTTCTTGAATTGAATCCGCTAGTTGTTGGTTTTCCATCTTCTTAATGTCTTAAATACAAAGAAGCTATAAACAAGGATAGAAAGTAAAATGTTACCTTGCCTAGAGCATGTTTCTTTTATAAAGAAGGTCCTCATCTTGATTTTGATGGATGTCATTGATGAAAAGATTCTATTTTTTTTGCTACATTTGCAAGATTCTTTGTTGGTTTCCATGTGTGTTCACTAATGTCATATCTGCACCAATGAACAAGATATTCCAACCTATTTCGACATTGCCTTGAATTTAAGACTTTTTCCACTTCAAATTTTTGATTATTGTGTACATCTATAGGAGGAGGTGGCACTTGTCTTCTTCTTGGTATGTTCATTATCTTATACGGTTCAAGAAGAAATACGTGGAATACAAGATGGATCTTGATGGACTCTGATGGGTGTAATCAATATGCAACTAGATTGATTTTTTCAGAAATAGGAAAAGGTCTAAGCCTACGATAGTCCAACTTATCACAAGGATGAGTAGTCTTAATATTGCAATGAAGTAACCATACTTTGTCTCCCACGTTGAATTATGGTTGTTCCTTACGATACTCATCTCCATTTATTTTTTGTCGTTCTTGAGCTTCTTTTAATTGCACCTTTATTATTGCATGTAGCTCTAACAAACAATGTGCCAAATCTTCTACTGCTGGATTATCAACTTTTGAAAAATCAAAAATATCAAGTCGTAGGTGATAACCATAATTGGCAAAGAAAGATATTTGTTGCGTAAAAAAATGTATTATATTATTATAAACAAACTCTGCCAATGGTGAGAGAATTGTCTAATCATCTTGTTGGTAGTTGATGGTACACTTCAAATATTGCTCCAAGATTTAGTTTACACGTTCCGTTTGTCCATCAGTTTGAGGATGGAAAGCTGAAGATAGCTTTATATCTATCTTTAAAATCTTAAAAAGCATTCTCCAAAATCTTGACACAAATTGTGTCCCTCTATCTGATATAATATCCCTTGATAATCCATAATAGCGATAGATGTTGTTAAAGAAGAGTTTAGTTGTTTCTTCACCTATGATAGATTTTGTACATGATACAAAATGTGGCATCTTGGTGAAATGATCTACGATCACGAATATAGAATCATATGAACTTGAATTTGAAAGATCCATGATGAAATCCATAGAAATAGAAGACAAAGATTATTTTGGTATAGGTAATGGTTAGAAAAGTCTGTAAGGTTGATGACGAGGAGTTTTCGATCTTAAACAAACATCGCATAACTGTACAAATTCTTTAACAGCCTTCCACATTTGAGGCCACGAAAAATCTCTTGAAATTAGCTCCAAGGTCTTATTGTATCTGAAATATCCAACTACGAAAAAGTTGTGACAAGCTTCAAGAGCACGTAGTCCTACTTCACCTTTTGGGACGTATAAACATCCTTCAAAATAAAATAAGTTGTTCTTGAACTCGAACTTTGAAATATCATGAGATTTAAAAGAATTATTCTTAATATCATAAACAAGAGGATTTGAGGGCATACTTAATTGGATTTGCTTGAAAAACGTTAAATCAACAGTCAATATTGATTTTAATGTTCGAATATAAAATTGCTCCGGTTTCAGGAAGATCATTCTTTGATCAAAAACTGCATTTTCTTCTTTTGGTGCAAGATAAGATCGTCTAGAAAGAGCATCGGACAGATCTTATTATTTTTTTAGCCAATAAGTGATGATAAACTCGAATCTTAACAAAGACATGCTCCAATGAGCTTGACGACAATTTAGCATGCATGCTAATATGAAGTATTCGAGATTCTTGTGATCTGTATACACAGTGATTGGACTAGAAGTGCTTTCTAAATAGTGGCGCCATTCTTGAAAAGAATCCACAATTTCAAAAAGTTCTTTATTATAGATTTTGTAATTGATCTCTATTGTTGAAAATTTCTTAGAATAGAAAGCTACTGGGTAGAGTTTATCATCTGCTCCCATTTGTGACAATACTACATCTTAAGCAAAGTTTGATACATTTGTTTCCATAAAAAATGCCTTGAAAAAGTCAACATGATACAAGATTGGTACAAAAATAAAAGCTATTTTCAACACTTCAAATGATGTTTTTTCTTCTTTATTCCACTGGAGTTTGTTTTTATAAGTTAAACGTATAAGTGGAGCTACAACTTTAAAAAATTTCTTGATAAAGATTTGGTAGTAATTGACAAATTTCAAAAAGCATTGTACGTCCCTTACTGTTCTTGGAATCTTCCAATCCATCATTGTCTGGACTTTCTTAGGATTCATCATAAGATCATCATTTGAAATGATGTATCCTAAGCAATTAACCTAAGTAGTGTAAAATACACACTTTTTCATCTTGGCATATAATCTGGTATCTCTAAATTTTTGTAATACACAACAAACATGTGATTCATGTTCTTTTACATTCTTAGAGTAGATTAAAATGTCGTCTAAGTTACAAACAACAAAATCATCTAAAAACTCACAAAAAATATCAATCATGAGATATTAAAAAATTGTTAGTATATTCGTGTATCACATATTTAAAATTTATTTCAGTAATTATCTAAACTAATAGAAGTAGGTAAAATAAGTTGATTTGATAATATCTGATAGAAAAGCTTCTTAGAAGCTTTATAAATGCGGAATCATCTTTAAACACGTCTAAAGGTGATTGGTAGGTTAGAAACTTGGTCAACAAGCTAGCCACATGCGCACATATTGGTAGCTTGTGGAACAAGCTAGCTATGTGTCACACATGTTGGTAGCTTGCGGAACAAGCCAAGTACGTGGTACACATGTGAGAAACTTATCATGGAAGTTTGACATGTGTCTTGCAGATTAGACATGTGTAGGAGGTCCTATAGAATATCGCCACATAGTTCTTAATTATCTAGTATTTATAGAGGCAAGAGTGAAGCCTTCTTCATTCTTATCAACTTCTTTCTTGCTTCTAGTTTAGATTCAAGAGTCTATAGTTTTCTTGTCTTGTGGCAATAGCCATTCTAGTTCTTTTTAATATACATACTTCCTTACTTCTATTTTGTTATACTTCTTAATAGAAGTTTCATATGTTTATTTGCTTTTATTGAGTTCTTGTCCTTGACATCGTGAGTCCAAAAGGCATAACATTGTATTTAAAATGTCCATATCTTGTTCGAAAAGCAGTCTTCCATTCATCTCCTTCTTTGATGCGGACCAGGTTATATGCTCCTCGTAGATCTATTTTTGTATAGATCTTAGCTTGATTCAATTGATCCAGAAGTCCAGATATCAATTGTAGAGGGTATTTATTCTTGATGGTAATTTTGTTGAATCCTCAATAATCTACGCACATCCATAGTGATCCATCTTTTTTCTTTACAAACAAGATAAAAGCTCCTATTGGAGATTTCGAATGATGTATAAAATTCTTGGCTAAGTTTTTATCAATGTATTACTTGAGTTCAGCCAGCTCGTTTTGTGATAAGCTATAAATTGGTCCAAATGGAGGTTGAGCTCTTTCTTTGAGGTCAATTGATTAATCATATGGACGATGCTTTGGAAGAATATTTCCATTCTTTTTCTCAAAAGCATCTTGATAATCTAGACATTCACTTAGAATACCACTTAAAGTCTTTCCACCATCAAAAATGGGTGTGGCATAAATAGCAAAAGTTGGTTCTACTTTTGTTGCATGTATAAAAGCTTTTGTATTTATAAGTATGGATTTTATTATATTAGACTTATAACTTTTCACTTGCTTGGCAGAATGTTTAATAATGCTTTGAAAAAAATCAAGTCTATGAGAATTCCAATCTATTTGAGGATTATATTTTTCTAGCCATGATAAACCTAAAATAATTGGATTAGACGAAGATTTAATTATGTTAAAGATTACATAGCTATTATGACTATCTATTGTTATTTTTATAAGACGGATTTCATGAGTGATATCTCCAGAAGACAATGGATGACCATCTATGACTTCTACATGTATGGATTTAATTTTTTGTACTAAAGGTATTTTATGATTTTTAACAAATTGTTCATCTAGAAAGCATGTTGAGGCTCCTGAATCTAATAAGGCATAGATTCTATAGTTTTTTGGTCCTAAATATACATCTATTTTAAAACAAGGAGACAGTTCTGAGGAGAGAATAGGACCTTCACTAGGAATTGTACAAGATTTCAACTGCACTGTCCCTATTGTAGCTAGTGTGAGCTATCAAAACAACTCAGTTCTTTATTTTTATCAATCAAAAATAAATAGTTATGATAAACTTAGACTAATTAATATTTAATGGTGGCAAAAATCCTTGTTAAATGGATTATTCTTGCTAAATAGATGTTCTTACTATTCTAAAAAAATAAGCTTAATATATTAATAGAAAATTAGATAAAAAATTATCTAAATTTAATAATAAGATGATTATTTAGGATTAAAATCAAATATACTAATTTAATCTATTATTATAAGATAATAAAATTTTAAAATTTAAAATTCTATGAATTTCGATAATTTTTGAGAATTATCAGCTTTTAAATGTTATGAGTCAAAATTATTTAGCAATTGGTGATTTTAATCACTATATTAAAATATATCTGTTTAAAGAAAATACTATGATTATATTAAGATTATTATTATTTATCTAAGTTCAAACTAAAAGATAGTAGTAAAAGTTTCTTGAAGTCTTTTAGTAAAATAACAATAGTCAAAAATTGTAATTAGCAAATTGATTAGAACTATGCTTTTGAAACTTAGATTTGGACATGTGAGTAGTCAATCTTAGGATAAAATTGTGTTTTAAATATATTGGTGGTGTTAGTTTTGCTAAAAAGATAGTTTATTCTTAGTTATAGGTGAATCTAGCCTTAATATTGGACTTGGACTTAGAGTCATTTTGGGCCCTTGATCTTGATTAGGGATTTGTAGTTTAAAGGTGGAGATGTGGCCGCCACCCCTGGGCTGTCTTGCTCTTGGTTAAAAAGGGCTTGGGTGGCCATTTTTTCTCTCTCTCATCTTTTGTTGGCGAATCCCTTGCAAAATTTCTCCTTGAAGTGTAGGTTCTTCTTTCTAAATTGAGCTAAGTTTCATTCGTACATAACTTTTAGTAAGAGTAGAATTAGAACTTGAATATTTAAGAAGATATAGGACTTTTTGTTTGATTTCTAATGACATATTGCATGGGCCATTTGGATCAAAGACAAGGTAGTGGCGGCCATTTTAATGGCAAGGTGTCTGCTACCCCTTTGGTTTGGAGTAGTGACTTTGGAAGACGAGATCTAGAGTTTTAAGAAGAGATTGAAAGTAAAAATTATTGGAGAAGAATTGCTCTGAAGTTAAATTTTTGAAAAGCTAAAGCTTATTCACAGACAATCAAGAACAAGGCAATGGCAGCCATTTTAGTAGCAAGGTGTCTATTGCCCCTTTGGTTTAGAATAGTGACTTTGGAGGACAAGATCTAGAGTTTTAAGAAGAGATTGAAAGAAAAAATTATTGGAGAAAAATTATTTTGAATTCTAATTTTTGAGAAGTTAAGGCTTATTTATTGACAACTAAAGACAAGGTAGTGGCAGCCGTTTTAGTGAAGGGGGGTCTATTGTTGGACAATTTCAAAGTACCAACTTTGAGGAGCGACATCTTCCAAACTAGAGTGAGTTTGGAGCTAAAAGTTTTGATGGTAATAGAGCTTGAAGTTATCTTTCTAGGAGATCTAAGCATGCTTGAATCCAATCAAGGACAAGACAACAACAGCTATTTTAGTAAAAGGGGGTTGATTCCCTGGATCAAAAGCATCACTCAGTTAGATTTTTATTTTTTTTGTACAATTGTTTGTAATTTCCTCCTAGCACCTTATTGAATGATCTTAATACTCATTAGTAAATATTTCTTGAGCTAATTTCCTTCCATTATCCTATTCCTTTATTTTTTTATTTTTACTTGGAAGTTTTCCATTGAAATTTCTTCTTCTTTGGTTCACTTTTATTATCAATTAAGTTTGTACTTTTAACTTTTATTTTTTTATATTTTTCTTTTACATTCATCTTTCATTTTTTATCTTTTATCTTTTTATTTATGATTTTTATTTTAATCTTTTATATTTTATTTTTTATCTTTTATCTTTTATTTTTTATCTTTTATTTTTTATTTTTACTTTTATCTTTTATCTTTTATTTTTCATTTTTACTTTTATCTTTTATCTTTTATCTTTTATTATTTATCTTTAATCTTATATTTTTACCTTGATTCTTTTATTTTTTTATCCATCTATAATATTAATGGTATATTGTCTGGAAGACACGAATCCTTGAAACTTAGACCATGTGCTATTAAACTTCTTAAGCAAACTAATTTTTGGTTCTCTAATGTTTGAACGGTGCTCCAACATAGGTGATGTAATATGGTTTGGTGTAGATATTGACACAACTCTAGCTATTTCTATATCTTCACTTCCTGCTAATGTTGTTGCTCTTTGTGGTGATAAACTGAGTTGATGCATTACAAGCATTAGCTCTCTCATTTATTCTTGCATTTGTGCCATTGCACTCTTCATTTCCGCAAGTTCTACCATCATAATATAATAGGAAGGAAGGTGTCTAATCTCACTTCAAGAAATACAGAATAACACAATCAAAAGAAAAAATTCTAGAAACAATATGATATAAAATACTCTGTTCTTCCATTCTTTGTTTTTGAATAAAAAGAAACTCTTTGGCTATATTGGCTTCAAACATATTTAATAACCTATCAGCAAAAGATATATTCAATGCATTGAATAATTTTAGTAGTATATTATTTGGCTCCGTATATTCAAAAGAATGTTCTAGAAAGTAATTTGATCATATTTTGGATTAAAAATTCAGTTATTATTTTTTACACAATACAAAACACTGATTCGAGTTTGGGGTTTCGTCTATACATGCGTACAATTAAAATTCCATTACTTGATTCCGTTCCCCACTTCAAATTGATCCAGTGTAGTGTTGAGAGCCCGAAGCGAGCGGAGGAAATGAAACCGTTCATCTACCCGCCCCATATTCATCCAATAATGATTTATCACATGATGGCCGATGATATTCGTCGCTTAGCCCGAGGGCTTAGGGTTTAAGGTCTATTGCCCCTCACTCCGACTAAACCTCTAGAGTAGTTTGTGTTGTTGCGCCACAAATTTTTTTGGTGTTGTTCAGATTTCTCCACATTTGCTGATCATAGCCATGGCGAAAAAGAGGAAGCATATCGAAGCTACAACAACAGAGCCATCAACTGCTGGCCGTGTGGAAAAAAATGGCGGCACTGTGTCCAAGAAGGAGCGGCAGAGTAGTAGCGAGAAGCCCAAAGTCATGAGCAGCAATTGGATGCAGCTGCAAGCAGTAGGTGTGCCTGGCCCCTCTCGATCAATGACGATGTTATTCATGTAACGAGGTTTTTGGCGATGAGCGAGTTAGTGAAGCATTTTCGACTGTTAGGTTGTATGCCAGTGACGCGTTGGTATGTTAGGGTATCCAGCATAGAATTTTGGCGAGAGAACTAAATTTTTCTTAAGATCGTTGCGGAATCGTGAATTCCTGTGTATCGGAGGTCACGGGATTAAGAGCTGTAGTGCAAATTGTGTCTTGTCAGCGTAGCGAATTAGAGCTTCTTGATTCTGCTGCTGTTGCGTTTACGCGGGTTCACGCAATTGTGTAGTGTAGTTGCGATACTGAGACCGTCCTTGGAAGAAACAGCAGCTCAAGCACGTAGATTTTTACTTAACCTGTTCAGGAGATTGTAGAGTTGTTTGATTAATAGGTGACCAAATACTCGCATTGAAATCGACGTAGTCCTTGGATATATTTTACCTTCACAGCAATGTTGGCAAAGAGTCTCATTCCTATCTATTTCTGAAGCATTTTAATTAGGTTTGGCGAGATTTTTTAATGCATACATGCTAGACAGGTTGTGAGCCTTTACTTCATTCTTGCAACGTACATGCTCGTCACATTTTAAGGAATTTATCTGCATAGGCATTGCCAACCGTTCGCTTTTTCATTTCTCAGACGTTAGGGATAAGTAATGGAGCATCTTCTAGAAAACACATTAGAGAAGCGGAGGCTGCTTCAGATACAATTAAAACAAAAGAAGACAACACGATAGCATCAGCCCTTCTACCGAGCAACGATGACATGACGTAAGGACTCATGCTAGAACTTTCAGAGGTCTTTTAATTTTTTCTTTGTGTCCTTACACCGATAGATATTTTGAAGCAGTGCGAGATTTTGGAATGAAGGTTGACGAAAATAATTGTATGGATGGATCAGTTTGACTAAAGCTTTGGCACTGGATTGCGAAATGGTTGGGGTTGGTTACGGAGGGAAGAGAAATGCACTTGCGCGGGTTTCCTTGGTATATTTCTCCGCCATATCCGTTCATACAAATTGCTTGTGTCTTTCATTGAGGGGTTTTTCTACAGTGGAGTGCGTCTAAGCGCAAAAACGAAAGTACACATATTTTAATCATGTGTTTTTATTCCTTATACTCTTCTTATGGAGAAACATTTTGTAAAGAGTTTATGACTTTTGAAGTATGAAATGTCTGTGCTTGGTGAGAATGTTGGTTGTTTGCAATAGTGTAGGTGAATCAGTGGAACAATCTGGTATATGATAAATATGTTCGACCTCAAGAATACGTTCAGGACTTTCGAACTGCAGTGAGCGGAGTTAGATCCCGGGATCTACGCAAAGGTGCGATGCTTGGCTTTTTTTATCCATTTTGTTATTTGAGTTAATCAGATTCTCAGAATATTAATGTACTAATGATTTCACACACTAAGCAGGTCAAATTTCACTATTTCTTCTTTGATCGGAAGTTCTGTTGTTTCTTTTTAGTCTGAATGAAAACATGGTTAGCGAATGCTCCATTTAGCCTCTTGCTTCAAGAGTGCTGCACATCCTTGAAGTTCATTCTTATTGCTGTCATCGCCACTCTTGTCCATCACTTGGGGTTGACGCATCTTTATTCTTAACTTGTGCAGCGGAAGATTTGTACACAGTGCAGAAAGAAGTTATGGAACTCCTGCAGGGGCGCGTCCTAGTTGGGCATGCAGTTCATAATGATTTAAAGGTTAGCGGAATGATCTCATAATGTTTTCAAACCAATGAATTTTTTGCTTGATATCTGAATCATGTTGACTTAGAATAATTGTATTCTAAGTCAATATTCTTTACAAGGATGCCTGTGTTTCTGTATGCAGGTTTTGATGTTGACTCATCCAAAAAGGTCTATAAGAGACACACATAGTTACGCTCCCTATTGCAAGTGAGGAAATTAACTTTCATAATTTCTGTGCGTGTTCTATGGTGATCTTTGAATTTCTCAATATGCTCCACAGCAACAAATGAGAAGACTTGGAAGTAACCAACATTGGTTGTGGTGTTTTCTACAGTAATGGAAGGCCTAGATCTCTTCAACATTTAGCGTCATTACATCTTGGTGCAAAAATTCAGGAAGGCGAACACAACTCGGTATGCCTCTATTTTGATTCTATCACTTACGTTCTTTTTAGCTGCATGGTTGTATTGTCTTTTTACGGATGGACGAGTAAGCTTTGTGATGGTTGTGTCGGGACCTTGGTCTGTTTCAGATATGTTCCAACGTCATCTGTGTTTTGCCACTTTTCTCTTCCTGTACCTTTGAATTGCGAGTTCTATTTCTCAAAATTCTTTAAAGCTACTGGAAGCGTTTCTGCATTTCGTTGCGATTAGTATGGCAAAGATCTCGGGCTACTAATTTTGCTTGCAAATAGGTTGAGGATGCAAGGGCGGCAATGGCATTGTACGAACGCGTGAAAGATGAATGGGAAAGAAGCCTCAGAGAAAAAAATAGCAAATCTCATAAGGAGAAAGTATCAAGTGGTGTACCTGCAGAGAAGGGCATGAAATCAAGTAAGCGTAGGAAATGATATTTTTAATGAAAGTGTCTCAGGAAACATCTACAGACCATTATTTGACGTATTCTGGATTCAAATTTGGGTCATCTTTCTACATAGCAGTGCGCATCTTAATTCATCTTAACTGTTATAAGCTTTTCTTTTTGAATCTTCAACCGAAATACCATATGTTCCACTTTTCCCATTACGACCCCAAACCTACATCACTTTCAAAATTTCAGATCATCATAATCCTCTCCAAGACATTATTTTATAGCTTTTTACTGAGTAAATGCTTAGGTTCTATATTTCATGTATACAATGTAGTGAAAAATTTGTTTCTTTTGAATCAAATTTTATCTTCTACATTCAATGTAATTTTGTGTCCAAATTCTGTTCGACAGTTTGCAATCAAGATGTCCATGGAAACGCTTGGAACCAACCTTAAACTGAAAATCTTGTTCATTTATTGTGACAGTACTTCTTTTTCAGATTTGGAGACAATGATGCCACATTTTAGGAATAAACATGTTTTGCATTCTGATCTTTATCTGATTCTCACATATAAATACTTGAATTGCAATATGCAGATAACAGGTTTAAGTTTTTTAAATTAAAAAGGAAGATGTTCTTGGATTATTGGTCATTGTTGATAATGAAGAATTTTTGGGTTCTGTAAGATTGATTATGTGATTACTCTACCTTTGTTCATTTCTTCTTAATTCTTATTTCATCTAATGATAAAAAAGATATGTATATATATGTGCTTATGTATGTATGTATGTATGTAGGTGTAGATATTAAGTTAAGATAGAGTTGATCATAGGAAAAATAAAGGACATAATCAAGCTCTTTCATTAGTAATGAGGTTATATGTGTTTGAAGTTTATATTGAGTTGAAACTAAGATTGTAGGCATTTTACTTAAAATTTGCATAAAGAGTTTTTATAATGACAATTTCAAAACAAAAGGAAGCATTTTCTTAGAGATAATTATAATATAAATAGTTTATCTAATATAGAAGGTAATTTGAAAGAATTATTTTTTTTAAGAAAATAAATGCTAGAGTAATTTTTTTAAGGTTTAGTCCTTACTGTGGTTGTACCTTATTTTGTAATTTTGTTAATATAGTGGAAATTAGTAGTTGTGTATTTATTTATTATTTAGGCCTTGGTTCAAGTAACATGTTCATTTGTTTCATTTTATTAACATTAAATTTTTGTTTTTTTGTTTTTATAACATATCTTACATTATTAATGACATTATATATTAAAAGTAATATCTATTGGTGAGAATTAAATAAAAACTTTTTTGTTGAAGAAATGAATCATTTTTTACAAGCATTATTTTAATATAAACTAGAAACAACTTGTACCAAAGTTTTATTTTTTCTTTTACTGTGTATTATTTTTGTTCTAAGCTTAACAAATGATGACCATTAATTGTTTTCTCCAAGTTTTCATTCAACCTTCAAATTTTTATAAGTATGTCACAATTTCTTGATTATTAATGTTTTAGACATTGTTAGTGGTTCTTAAATATAAGACTATAATTTTTAATAATCTTACTTTACAAGAATTTGATTAGAAATAAAAAGAGATAATTTTGTAATTTTTCTTAGTACTGTACACTTGGCTGATTATTTTTGAGAATGTAGACAAGCCAAACTTATGTATAAGAATTACATAGCCAGAATAGATAGCATTTATTTATTAATAGATAATTTTATTTACATCTAATCTAATATATTACATAAATATTGCTTTTGTTCACAATCTTAATAACAAACCAGAATAACCATTACATATTCAATTTAAAATGATTAATTAAAGAGTTTTGTGCAATTTCTTAAGAATACAATTGATATTTTTTATTATATTGAAAATGCACAAAGATTTAAAATAAAATTAATTACAAAAAATCTTATTACAATATATGTTTTAATTTTAGAGTCTATTAAAATATGAAAAAATAAATACATATACTAAAATTTGACCTAAAAACATAGATTACAAAAAAAACATTGTTGATATAATGTTGACAAGCACCTTTGTTTTCTTCATAAAGAAATACCAATATTATAGAATTGTAAGAAACATAGGTCTATTTTATATTATTTTCATAAAATTAAGTACAAAGTCCCTATAGAGATGTTTGAGACATTATGGTTGCACTGATAAGCAATAAAAGATTAGACTTTAGGAAAAAAAAAAAGTAATAACACCACGTTGTTGTAATAAGAATACCATCAAAATAATAATAAAATATAGTAATTATAAAGAAATGAAGCATTTTAAAATTGATCAGTAAATTTTTAGATAAAAAATAGATGATGAAAATATCAACATACAATATAAATCTTTGAAAGATTTAGTTTTTTAAAATTAAATTTGTCAATAACAAGCCAAAATTTTGACAAATTTAATTTTAAAAAATTAAATTTAACACATCTGAAATATATTCAATCTATAAACAATTAAAAAAAATGAGTTTTCTGCAACAACTAAATCTATGAAGATTTTTTATTTTTATTTTTAAAGAGACATCTAAAATCAATTTCATCAAAAATCAATATATTAAATTTAAAAATTAAAAATCCTTATATGTAAAGATTTACTTAATGAAATCAAAAAAGGTGCATAGTGAAAAAAGAACTAAGAGGAGAATACAAAGAGAACAAGACAAGTGCAGAGCAAGTGCACAATGAATCCAAAGCAAGTGGTAAGAGAGAAAGAAATCAAGGCAAATGCATAACAGAGACTAAAACAAACATCAGAAAACATGCAACCGAAGCAAGAGAATTGTGTTTGTAGTTAAGAATGATAGATCAAGTTTCGTAAATACTCAATATACCCAATGTTGTTGATGCCAAACCTATTATTAATAATCTTAACAATATGATTAGAATTTGACGTTGATGTATTAAAAAATTATTATTATTATTATTATTATTCTACTTTCTAAGGTAGTTATTCTAAATCCACAAAATCTCATACACTACAAGAATATCACAACTCCAAGAAGCTCCTTGAGACGTTGATTAAACTCAACAATTGCATCCTCTAAATTTCTTGTGAGAAATTGCTTTTATTTTTGATATTTCAATGCAAACCTAATTGGCAAGGAGACTCAAATTGTTGCTTAACTGACAATTGCAATTACAAACCCTAAACAAAGCTTTTCAGATCCTGCACTCAGGGTCAGACATGTATCTGAACAACATGCAATGTTACAATACAATTAATTTCCTAAATGTAATTTTAGTAAACCAGCACATAATGTGATAATTCTCTGCCAGTATCTCTCCTTCACAATATTTGCAAACTGAGACAAGACCACCTTCTTCATAAGTAATCTAGTCACTGTAAATGCTTAACAAAAAACTGCAACTTTGAAACGTTGGAAAGTAAAAGAGCTCGTTTTTTCTTGAACAAGTATGATTACTTCGAAGAACTGAAGAAATAACTAAACAGAAGTATGTTTGATTGTTGCAGAGAAAGGTCAAGCCATGGGTACAAAAGTTAGCTGTTTGCTTGGGAAGCTTGGCTCAGATTCCGAATTCGAGCAACCGAGTGAAAAGCTACATGTCTCCGAATTGAACATGTATCATTCGCTATCACTTTACCGAAGTTTTGCTGCGATACTGATTTGTGTTCTGAGTCAAGAAACAGAAGCAAACTAAGGTTTTTATTTTTGTTTACATTGTTCGCGAGTCTTCGACAGCTCAATGAATCGTTTCTCAATTTGCACCCATTTGGTTGTTCGACATAGGATGAAACTTAGCAGGCAATCTCAGCCACCCACTATCATATCATCGTTGTCTTCGGTGCCAAAAGAGGGTGCAGCGTTATTCTAAGTCGCTGCAGGCAGTCGTTGTTGTTAGTAGTTCCAAACCCTAATTCTTAATCGAGAAGAGAGCACAGATTGACGTGAATAACATGCAAGTTTTCTTTGACATACAAGAGCTGTCATCCACAAGAATCGAGTTATGTGTTGTGAAGAGGTCGTAGTGCAGAGTCTGCACTTTAGGTGCGCGGAGCCTGTTGTCCTCACCTCATCGAACTCCAGAGGTTGAGTCTGCGGCCAAGGTGCCAAATCCCAGAGTGAAGAAGGTTGGTTTTAGAACCCACTTTCTTCAAAGAACTACTATCACCAACTCTCCGCATTGCAGGTCCACAAAGCCAAGCACGCCGCTGATAGACAGCACGTTGGGGGGAATGCGATGCATACCATCGGCTACGGTACTCCCACCAGATATCACTGCTTTTGGATAGGTCTAGATTACACCATATCTTTGCACCAACACCAATGCAGCTAAGAAATATCATAGAGATACCATGTACTAATCTCAAGCTTCATTGTATTCTCTAAACTTTTACAACAACGGCTTTGTAACGAGCAAAATCGGGTTGGTTTCAATAGTGAGTTTCTCATCAACGGAGCAGCCAACGCAAGGAAAGGTGGCTATGTTCCTTGGTTGACGGAGAATGCACAGTTGGGTTCACATGACTGAGATGGTTCGGTGCTGCGAAAGTCTTGCCACCTTGAATGTGAATCATTGGGCTTGATTTCGTACTTGGGCTGTGCATGAGTTTCGTTCCATGCATGCCGTGGTTATCCTCATGAGCTGGTCTTCGTGACGTATTGAGGCTTTTTCCCAACGGAGTGCTCTGTCTGTTAATTTCTATTTCCGCATTGAATCTGAATGGTGCTTGGTGACGATTCTGGAGGTGCCTCCCAATCGCATGATTGCACATGCTCATTTCTCTTAACTTTACGTTCTCTACGAAGAAGAAGAAGAAGAGGAAGCGTGATGTAGGTGTCAACCTCTTCCTTTTTGAGATGAAGGGCCAGCAAATGACAAGCAATCCTCTGAAAATTCCAACCCGAACCCCTTCTTTAATAAATGCAAAAGAAAGAAGAGTGACACCAACATTCTCCGATTGATACACTTAGTTGTAACCCAATTTGTCACAATCTGGATAAAGTGTGGAGCTGTAATTTTATTAAAAAACCGGGTTTAGTGGTACTGGAACGAAGATGTTGAAGAACTGTTGTTTCGTCAGATCTCGCGTAAAACTACAACGCAACCCTGAAATTTTTTCGCAGTTCAGAATGAGGGACGAGGAGAATAAACCCTCGAACACTCCAGTGTCTAAGGCGTCGAGCAGAACGCAGTAGAACTGCCCTCGAAGACACGATCAATCCCAAAAACTTTCCAACCTCCAAAAATTCTGCACCAATTGAGCACAAATAAAGCACCGCTCCCATGTGCAAAGCCACTGTGGCAGAGGCATACCACCCCACTGATTGGCTCGGAGCCCAGAGCCAACAGGCCCCGCCATGGCGACGACCCTCCCACCATCTAGTTCCGATCACCCTGATACAACATATGTGGCTAGAAAGCAAAATCAAGCGAAGGGGGAGGAAAAGGGGAATCTCAGCCCATCGTTCGTGGACACTTCGCCGGGCAAAAGCCATCCAGCCCCAGCTTTCACTCACCAGAAGGCCCTATCCCATCCCAGCCACACAACGACAGGAGCGTCTGTCGATCCCCTCCATATCCAGAACTAATGAACATTGAGAGGTGCGGCTTCTTCGGCGATCGTAGAAACGAAATGGATAGCATTACGGAATACCTGGCTGCAAGGCATGTCCGGTTGCGTGCCCGCCACATGGCATCCCGTTGGATTGTGGTCAGCGATCCACCCCAGGTGCTGGATTGCACCATCCAGCGCGAATGTAGATATTTTCGCCGATTTTGTACGTTTTTTCGAGATACCAGGAAAACCGGAGGAATGTCGAGTTTTGGGATCTTGGCGAGGGCTGAATTTGGGGTTTGGTGGTGGTGAGCGGAGCGTGATCCAGAGGCACAGAGACGGGCTCGAGCAGGCAGTCTAAAGTGCGACGCTGGCTGCAACACATCAGTAGTCGAACACCTGCGCAAAATTCGTCGAGCGCTTCCCGAACCTGGCAGGCAAGCATTTGGGATCGGGTGGATACTTGTGTCGGTCGATTCTCACGTCCAAGGCTCTTAGCTCTGTAACAATGGCGACCAGCGTTGCAGCGATGCAGTCCGTCTCCGTGGCCCAGGTACTGCCCTTAATGAGCGTCACTTTCATGTGGAATTGCGTCCTGTCGGTGATTGCTTTCGATGTTCAGTCCACAATGACATCAATTCGTTGGCGATCGTTGAAGGGGCCAGGGAAATTGCACATGGGCTTTGAGAGTCGTCAATTGAGTTGGGCATTGTACAGTGATAAGAGAGTTGTGGACTTGGAGATTTTGATTGTCGAAACTGAAGTACATTGCGATGAGATCGCGGTGCTTTTGGGCGATCTTAGCGTCAATATAGTGCAGTGACGGGAATGAACTTTGTAGAACAGAATTGTGGACATGGCTGGAAGCTGAGAGGAGCTGAGCTGTGTATTCGCATGGATCAAATTTTAGTCGTCGTGGCAATATGGGCTATTGCGGAAGCTAATGAAGTAGGCAATCGTGATGTCTTTCTCTTGCAGGTTAACACCGTGGGGTCGGCCGTTGTTGGAAAGAGCACATTGCCCAACTCTGCATTTTTGGGATGCAAGAGCAAGGTCTCCGCAAATGTGACCCTCGGCGTCGCCAAGGGCAAGAGCCGTGTCGTGTGCGAGGCTGAGGGCGAGAAGAAGAAGAAGGTGGACAGGTGGGCTGGACTCGGCAATGACATCTCTGATGACCAGCAAGACATCCAGCGGGGGAAGGGTATGGTGGACGCCCTCTTCCAGGGTGCTACGGGCCTCGGAACCCAGATTGTGACCATGAGCTCCTGGGACTACGTCAGCACTGGCCAGAGGACGTAAGAAAATCTCTCAAATATCCACTCTTTTTGAACAACTAGTTGTATATAATTTTCTTCCTCCAATTCGCACTTACGCTCTGGTGGATGGCATGAAATCTGTACTTCTTTTACTTTCCAGTATGAACCCATGGTCGCTCACTCTTTCGAAATTTGTGAATTTGCAGTTACAACTTCGACAACATGAAGGACGGTCTCTACATTGCACCTGCTTTCATGGACAAGTTGGTGATCCACATCGCCAAGAACTTCATGAACTTGCCTGGCATCAAGGTGCCCCTCATCCTGGGTATCTGGGGAGGAAAGGGTCAAGGGAAGTCCTTCCAGTGTGAGCTTGTCATGTCCAAGCTCGGCATTAACCCCATCGTCATGAGTGCCGGAGAGCTGGAGTCTGGAAACGCCGGAGAACCCGCCAAGCTTATCAGGCAGAGGTACAGGGAAGCTGCAGACATCATCAAGAAGGGTAAGATGTGCGCCCTCTTCATCAACGATCTCGACGCTGGTGCTGGACGTATGGGAGGAACCACCCAGTACACCGTCAACAACCAGATGGTGAACGCCACCCTCATGAACATCGCCGACAGCCCCACCAACGTGCAGCTGCCCGGAATCTACAACAAGGAAGAAATCGCTCGTGTGCCAATCATCGTGACCGGAAACGATTTCTCCACACTGTACGCGCCCCTCATCCGTGACGGACGAATGGAGAAGTTCTACTGGGCGCCCACCCGTGAGGACCGAATTGGTGTGTGCAAGGGTATTTTCAGATTGGACAACGTCAGCGACGACAACGTCACAAAGTTGGTCGACTCTTTCCCTGGACAGTCTATCGGTACGTAATAGAAGGCCCTTTCGATGCTTGCGTTCAGCTGAATGATGTTGGTTTAGTATTAGTCTGTCAAACAGTAGGTTCTACTGAATTCTAACCTGACGTATATCGTTTTGCAGATTTCTTCGGTGCCCTGAGGGCGCGTGTGTACGACGACGAGGTCAGGAAGTGGATCTCATCCACCGGAGTGGAAAACATCGGAAGGAACTTGGTGAACTCCAAGGACGGACCCCCAACCTTCGAGAAGCCCGCCATGACCATTGACAAGCTGATGGAGTATGGACAAATGTTGGTCCAGGAGCAACAGAACGTGAAGCGTGTGCAACTCGCCGAGCAATATCTGTCTTCCGCCGCTCTGGGAGATGCCAACGCCGACGCCATCAAGCAAGGAACTTTCTACGCTGGAGGCCAAGCCCCAGCGTCCAAGTAGAGCAACATCCGCAGCGGCGCGGTGGGCAGAGAGGCGTATTTGAGGCAAGCGAAGGAATTGAGCGATACAAAGTGTCCAGGACATGAGACTAGCACTGATCTCAGCGTCCTGTGGAATCGAGTGCCTTGGGGGTGTGCTGAAGTGATCCTGCGTGCATGAAGTGAAGGATCGCCATAGCTCTCTGATCACACTCCCTGTCTCCGGTCCTCGCACTGATTGGGAGTGCCCATTCTCCAGCGGGAGGTGTCTATTCTGTACCAAACTGTATTTGCTGTGAAGTAGCTCAATGGCATTGCGTAGCGTGCAGAGGCACTTGTATGCCTGGCGCTTCCAGGCGGAGTGTGTATTCCTAATACAACTGATTTTTGAATTCCCTCTTGTTTGTGTGCAAATTCTTCCATCACTGGCTGTGATATTGTCTTGCTGCCCAACTACACATTCACTTGTCATGTTTCTTGTCATTCTCCTCTCACAATGCTGATGATCGGCAACATACCTCTTCTCTTAAGTTGATATATACTTTCTCTTTGTTGGAGAAAACGTTCGCTTTATACCCTGTTACATCAAAATTCAAACTGTCACTACAATTGCACCCAGTGGAGCAGTGCAAAGCAGCCAATGCATGCTCTGCATGCATCTTACTAAACATGAATGAGAAAGAAAAATTAGAATCTTCCTGTTTGTATCCTACTTCAATTAAGAAGTTTTGTCTTCTCTCATACTGTGTTCATCCTATTTTGAACCAAAACTACTTTGGTACTCAATTGTACGTAAATATATATATATATATATATATATATTTATACAAAGAATAGTTTGTGTAGATTGCAAAAAAATTAGTGGTTTGTTTGTGAGCATAAAAACTTGTTGCTGCAATTGATGGTTGCCTACAAAGTGTTTCTAAAATGAAGAAATTGGTAAAGCTTGCAATGTGGTTTGTTCCAATAAAGAATAATATGTTTCATTTGTTCCACTGAAACCATGAAAACATTGTTTACTTCAGCAAAGTTGATTTCGAAATTTGCGTGAATATATCCAGAGTTATCGAGTAAGTAATACATGTATTATTTAGTACAATTACATATTTTTTTCTTTTTTTTCTTTTTTTTCTTTTTTTGTGAATAATTGTTTTATAAATAATCAGTAATTACGTCTTGTACTTCAACAATACATCTTACAAGTTTAAATTCTATAGATATATCAATTTAAAATTCCAAATGTAATTAGTGTTTTTTGAATTATGTTTTATAGTTAGATTTTTTTAACAAGTCAAATAGTTGAAAAAAATTTGATTGTTTGAATCTTTCATAAAAAAAGAAAATTAACAACGATCTTATTTTTATTTACAATTTTTTGTTCTATTCTCTATTTCATTAAAGATTTCAACAAAATATAATAAAAATATCAATAATTTATGTTGTTTTAATACACAGTATTGTAATATTTTTTTATAAATTATTTAAAATATTGTCTTAGATAATTATAGTATTAAACTTTATATAAATATGATATAATATTTTATTTTGTAATCAATAGTAATATAAATTAGTAATCATATACAATATTTAATATTTTTATAAATTTTTTATATCAAACAGGACATTAAAAACATGCATAATAATGGTAAATAAATAAAATAAGATAAGAATCGGATGTCATAAATCCAATTTTCTTATTTCTATTTCATATCAAACATGACATGAGAAACATGCATAATAATGGAAAATAAATCGAAATGTGATAAGAATTGGATGTAATAACACCAATTAAGTGTACAATTATCATACTTACAAAATATCAAAAATTTAATCCTGTTTTAATTTTAATATCCACTTATTTAAAACTTTCATAATTACAAAAGTTAAGTGATGTACATGGATGTGATATATGAACTTGGAATCTAAGAATAAAAAGGGTAAAATCAAAAAAAAAAAAAAAAAAAAAAAGCTTGGGGAAAAAGTTTGAGAAGACGCAACATCGTCACTCTCATGCACACTCTCCACAACGGAGCAAGCGATGCGGGGCCAAGTTCGGCGATGGCGGAACGGACGAGACCCTGGAACTCACTCGTCCATGAGCCTCCAACCCATTTCACTCAGTGAGTGAGTAAATGGGAGAATCGCACCTCTCGCTTGAATCGATTGCCTGCCTGCCTGCCTGCCTGGACTTAATTTAACACCCTAAAAAGAGCACAAGGGCTACTTTGCGGGACCCACGGTTGCCACAGCTTGTGGCCACCGTGAAGTGAGAGCGGCACTGAGTGTTGCAGAATTGCTTTGTGCTCGCCTTATCCGGCGCTCGGCCAATTCCTGCTAACTCTGCTACATTGTTGCCATTACCCAGTAGAGAATTTATATATTTTTCGCTTTTTCTTTTTGTAATTTTAATTCTTGTTATTTACTATGTGTTTTGGTATCTGACGACTGCCGAGGCTTAAGAGATTTGCAGCCAAGCAAATATCTCCCCGTGGCTTGCTTTGTCGCAATTGGCCCTGGCGTTCTATCTCCTCCCGCTTTCTGTCCACACGGCGCGCGTTCGGAGGCTGACTACTTGGTATAAGGTTATTGAGCCGCTTTCTGCAGTTCAGGATCGAATTTGATTGCATGCAGGTTGATCAGCAGCGCTACCTCAGAAAATAGTTATTCTCTTGCTGGGTTTGCATTTCAGTCGATCTGCACTAATTGCTTCCAGCTGCGCAGTTATGCAGTCCATCGCCGTTGCGAAGGCATTCTTCTCTCCAGACATTCTTCCTCAACTTGTTGTTGTTGTTGTTGTTGTTGTTGTTTTTGTTCTTTTCGTTCTTACATGTGATCGTTGTCAATTTAGGATACATGGCAGCGATGTGAAGCCTAGGGTGATTTCCTTTTGAATGTAATAGTCGGGTGATGACTATTATTGGGAAATTTCTAACATGTTATGGTTGGAGTGCAGGTACAGGCCTCAGTTAGTGCGCAAGCAACTAGCAAGAGTACTCTACCAAGCTCTGCGCTGTTCGGGTGCAATAGCAAGGTTTCAGCCAATGTGACCCTCGGCGTCGCCAAGGGCAAGAGCCGTGTTGTGTGCGAGGCTGAGGGCGAGAAGAAGAAGGACAGGTGGGCTGGACTCGGCAATGACATCTCCGATGACCAGCAAGACATCCAGCGGGGGAAGGGTATGGTGGACTCCCTCTTCCAGGGCGCTACGGGTATGGGAACTCAGAATGCCACCATGAGCTCCTACGACTACATCAGCACTGCACAACGGACGTACGAGGATTTCTCCTTAACAATATGTTTGTTACTCGCATTTGGGATGGTTTTGCACTATGTCTGTTCTTGAGTCAAGTTTATGCTGAGCACTGGGCCGAAGGTCTTGAGAACTTAGTCATTCCTAGTGCTCACAGAAGTGCGAAGATGGTTGTGGCGAATCGTGCAGTTACGACTTTGACAACATGAGTGATTGCACCTGCTTTCATGGACAAGCTGGTGATTCACGTCGCCAAGAACTTCATGAATTTACCTAGCATTAAGGTCCCTCTCATCCTCGGCGTGTGGGGTGGAAAGGGTCAGGGAAAGTCTTTCCAGAGTGAGCTGGTCATGAAGAAGCTTGGAATCAAGTGAGTAAAAACTTCTGCTAAAACTTCAGGAGTTTCTTAAGGTATGCTGTTCAGGGCGAGGGTTGCTAAGCAGCTGGTTACGTCGTCCTCCGAGATCCCTATGTGCCAGTAAGTGAAAGCACACACTGCTTTTGATGGTTATTTCGTTGTTTCTGGTGGTCGCCTGACGGTAATCACCTTCTCAAACAATTGGTTGTAGCGATTCCCAGTGTAATTCTTTCGACGTGTCTCATCGACTGTCGGTTTATTCATGTGTTTGGACTCATTGTTGCGCGTTTTTTTTAATGCTACATACACTTATTTTGAGGATAACATTTCGGTGACTTCGTTATCTTCAAACTGCGCTGTATTTGGCACTGGGGCAAAATTTGATGAAGACAATGTCTGCAGCCCTATCATGATGAGTGCTGGAGAATTGGAGTCTGGAATTGCCGGAGAACCCGCCAAGCTTATCAGGCAGAGGTACAGGGAAGCTGCAGACATCATCAAGAAGGGTAAGATGCGCGCCCTCTTCATCAACGATCTCGACGCTGGTGCTGGACGTATGGGAGGAACCACCCAGTACACCGTCAACAACCAGATGGTGAACGCCACCCTCATGAACATCGCCGACAGCCCCACCAACGTGCAGCTGCCCGGAATCTACAACAAGGAAGAAATCGCTCGTGTGCCAATCATCGTGACCGGAAACGATTTCTCCACACTGTACGCGCCCCTCGTCCATGACGGACGAATGGAGAAGTTCTACTGGGCGCCCACCCGTGAGGACCGAATTGGTGTGTGCAAGGGTATTTTCAGATTGGACAACGTCAGCGACGACAACGTCACCAAGCTGGTGGATATGTTCCCCGGGCAATCAATTGGTGAGCTTTCAGCGACCTTTCATTTGCCTCTGACACGGCAATTTCGGAACGTTATGGGTACCAATTGCCAACTTCAGAACTCAAAAAATGACACTCACTCTCCCTCATGCAGACTTCTTCGGCGCTTTGAGGGCACGAGTGTACGACGACGAGGTGAGGAACTGGATATCATCAACCGGAGTGGAAAACATCGGAAGGAACTTGGTAAACTCCAAGGACGGCCCCCCCTGAATTCAAGAAGCCCGCCATGACCATCGAGAAGCTGATGGAGTATGGACAACTGCTGGTGCAAGAGCAGCAGAACGTGAAGCGAGTCCAACTGGCGGAGCAATAACTGAACTCCGCTGCCCTCGGTAACGCAAATGCCGATGCCATCAAGCAAGGGAAATTCTGAAGATAAGTTCACACTCTTGCAACCCTCACTTGCAAGTTGGGCCCAATGTAGACCAACCCATCTCGTGCACAGCCTCCTCCTTCCCTCTGATTCACAGCCTAGTTGTGCACATGAACTCCACGCACAATTACCCTAGTGTATTGTAGAGAATAGCTCCCTCTCTGGGCATCAAGTGCTGATGATGCACCCGTTGTAATCAGGTTTCTCCCATCCCCTTTTTAGCGAAGGTAATTGAAGGTGATCCAGCTTTTTATCCATGTGATGCATTCAAGCTCATCAGCACTGATTTCGTGTCGTCTCGATTGTTGATACTTCGCCATAGATTTATCTTCTTCTTCTCACTCGCACATCCTCACACACCCTCACAAACTCACTCACTCACTCACTCACTCACTGCGAGTCTGATGTTCACGATCGGCGTGGCTCGTCACGGTGTCTATTGCCGTCTCGCCTTCGCGGGTACCCATTCCCGTGGTATCCCTTAATAGTAGTTTGTTACCGTCTATGGACGTTGTGCAATGGAAGAATGTTGTATCACCCTTGTTTAATATCCAAAACTAAGCATTTTATTTTGTGATTTTAGTTGGGTCAACATGGGTGAGGGACCTTTGTTAGGGTAGGAATCTCCTTGCCCTTTAATAAACTTTGTTGATTGCACTTTCTTTTTTGCTCATTTTGTCTCCTCAATAAGTGCTTCAAACTTCAATATTATGCATGTTTAAACAATAGTTTACAAATTAGGCTTGAATATTTATCTTATGTCTTACTTTGAAACAATATTTCTTAGATTTCTTTGATTTGATCATTTTCCATTACATCCAATATGACAATAAAGAAGGTTTGAAAGTTTAATTGTGCATAATATTCATGAAGGTTATTGTTTTATTAAATTGTTGCAATACTTACTTTTTTAGCATCTTTTCCATACATAATTGACTATAATATTATAGTCAGTTGTGTTTATATTCCCATACATGAGTTTAAAGTTTTTGTTGTAAAAAAGAACCAATTCATTTATCAAAATATTCAAGAATACAAAATATGCTGTTTGTTTGTTTAAAATTTAATGTTTGTGACAAAAATAAGTTGAATATTATTTATAAGATATGAACATATACAAATCTGTTTGTAGAGAGTAAAAAATAATAAATAAGAATTACTTATATATTTTAACTGAATTTCAGTTATAAAAAAATTGACAAGAATATTTTAAGAATCCTATTAACTTTAACAAAACATTACAAAACTGTCTTCAGTAGCATTCCTTTAATGAATAGAGATCCCTAAATTTTAATACATGGTTTCTTTTAATCGTTTTTATGATTTCATAGAATCCAAATCACATGTACAATAAAATACTTTTCCATCCCCCTTTTGTCTCGCACAACTAAAACCTCGGATGAAAGTGGATGAAGATCTTGGACTTCCAGTTACCCGTCCCCACATTCATCCGGATCGTGAGCCCGGGGGAGTTCCGGGTTGCGGCAGGTTTACTTTAAAGGTAAAGGTAAATTTATCTGGAACCCAGAACGCTAAAGGATCATGCTGGTGGGTTCGGTGCAGAATCGTCAGTCTTCCGGAGCGGCATGGGAAGCACTTGCAGAGTGTTTGTGGACGTGCAGCGGTGGCAATCCTACAATTGCTGCGCAATTTGGACTCTGAATTCCTGCATCTCATAACCAATCTCATGTCATGACGCTCTACCCTTGCAAGATTCCTCTTCGATGCCGAAAATTCCGTCACCTGAACGTCTGAATTGCTTCGCTTCGCGTTTTGGCGTGATACTGAATTTTAGGGTTTGAGGTCGTGCATTTGTTGTAGAAGAGGTAAGAAGAGTATGTGGATCGTTAAGCTTTGATTCGGAAGGAGGTGATCGAGTTTTTGGTCGGGTGTCAAATCATGGCGGTGGAGATTGTGGAGGAAGAAGCTGTTGAAACTATGGAAAAGGTCGAGAAGGGTGGCGAGGTTGGGGTGAATGAAGAGAAGCTGGGCGATGAAGGTGAGGAGGACATGCCGTGGGATTCCTCCTATTCTGCATTCAAATTTTCGCCCTCTGTGGATGCTAATTGCTCGGCTGATCTGATCTGGAACAAAATTGAATTGGCCGAGAGGTACATTTCTCCATTATCTTTGTAGATTTTTTCTGACGTGGGCGAGCTGCTAGGGTTAGCGCGTCGAAGGTGCTTCTCGTAGATCTATGAAGTATTTCGTAGTTCCGCAGGTTAAGCACAAAAATTCCCTTTAAGCATGAGTTTTAGATTACGGAGGATTTTGTATCGGCATTGCGGACACACACGGAATTGAGGATAAATTCCATCATCTTCACCCACTTTCAGAATTGTTTCGAGTTTTCAATGTACTGTTGAATGCTACGTTGTGCTCAAGTTGGAAGAGTATCATCCTAGTCACTGTGATAGCAGTCAGTGTTATATCTCTCGCAGCCATTATTGAGCAATTGCATTAAGCAAGCATGCTGTCATGTGGAGACAGGTTCTTGGTTAGCGCCATGAATCAGGATGCAGCCTCAACAGCTACGACTGTCCTGCAAACATTATCCTGTCTCATGCACTTAAGCGACCATGAAGAACGCTGCGGCAGTGATAGGGAGGATATTGCAGAAGAGGCTGAGGTTGGCAAGTCCGAACATGAAGAGATGTTGGAGTGTGCGGGCATGGTATTGCTTCAAAGCTACCGCGCAATAGGCAGGTGAGTGTAAGAACAACATTCCGATTCCAGTATTTATTTTGTCAAAGAGGTATGCGGATCCCTTTTTAGTCGTGTGTACTCTCTATCAACTCTACGATTGTGCCTTATGTTTGTATGCGGACCTGATAATTGGGGCGTCTCGTTTGTTCTCTTATTTATCTGAAGTGATAATCGTCGCTTACGTAGTTGTACCTAATATGCTGTTTTATTCCATGGAGATTATGTAGCTTATGGGATTGAGTTATTGAAAGTTGTTAGGCTGTCTGATTGTGGTTGGTTGCAGAGTTGGGGAATTTTTCGATTCACTTAAAGCGCTTAATGTTGGAGTTGCTGAATGGCCACCAATTCTGGTCGAAATAGGGTGTGTCCCCAATTGATGCCCTTTGCATTCACAGTTGGCTTCCTACCTTGTGGTCTATTACCTCGTTTTCCATTATTCTTTTGTCAGCTAAAGTGTAAGTAAGCATTACGTTTTGTGTGCTTCGTTGGTGATAATTGGAGATGAATATTAAGATTTTGAGAGATTTTTTATCACCGGAATTTAAGAGTCTCTGATTACAGTTGACTGTCAAAGTTCACACGTGTTCCCCCTTTCTTTAGGTTTTTTGAAAATGCGGAAACAGTGACGATTGTAACATATTTATTTTGTGGTTGGTGTCCTCAGGGCCTGTTTGCAAATAGCAGATGGTGCGTTTCCGGCCGCACGACCTGCGCTTGAAGAATTTCTGGCTTTTCGGAGTATGTGCTTGCTGGAAGAGGCATATGCGGAAATCGTGGAACTCTACGTCATCAAAGTGCTTGTAGAAGGGCTTCAGGAAACCGAGCATGCATTGGATTGGGTGAAACGTGCAAGTTTAACTCAGGAAAGACGTTCGGTAGGACTTTCTGTTCATGGTTCAAGTTAAAGATTTTGTTTCTCGCTTTTTTCTGCTGTTATCGGCCCTGGTTCGTGAAGCAGGTGTAGAAATTTGTGGTAATTTTGAGGCTCATAATCTCAATCTTGCATGTTTTTGCGAAGGTTCTGTTGAAGAAAATCCAGTTGCAGATAGAACAAGCCAAATCTGCTGAAGTGATCCTCAAGCCAATTGCCGAGTCCACCTCAAGTTCAAGTTCTGGCACCCCAACCGCCGTGCTGGAATCTATTGACATAAAAGAACCAGTGAAGGATATGGAAACAGAAGGAAGTAGCGACCCAGGATGTCAATTGAGTACTTGTAAAGCAGCTGATGATTCATCGATAAGGTCAAAATCTATGGCTTTGTTGAGGAAATTAAACGTCTCGGAAGGTTTTTTCTCTCTAAAGTCGCTGCTGGAGTTGGCCTTCGCACGACTGAGCGCTGCTACTTCAGCATGGCAACCACTTTCCTCAAAGGGTCTGGAAGGAAATGTGTTACGCTTTGGGGCTCTTGTAGCGCTATTTTTCTTCCTCGGACACGTTCCAACATGGAGAAGGTGTGTGGACCATGCTCATCTGTCATTTAATTTTCTGTTGTGCAACTATCCAGTAGTCGTCGTTTTTTCTGCTGTATTTCGTTTGTTGCATTAGCATCCTTGTATTAGATATGCTTGTAGCCTTTATATGTGGGAGTTTTATTTGTGAGAATCTGTTTCAATATTGCTGGAAGCCTCGATTCCTGCCAATCTACCTCTGTTAAGTTGATTCGCTCTCTATGCGTTTTGTGCAGGTTTATTGGCAAAGCAATTAATGCCTTTGGAGTAGGAGTACGTGACTTCTGGCAGTTAGCATTTAGTATACAAATCAATCCCTTAGCTGCAGTGAATCCTATTTCCGCTGCATATGGATAGACTCAAGTTTTAACCAGCCTCCGCACAACTCGCGAAATAGGTAGTTTTTACTACAATCAGAATGTCGCTGTAATTTTGTGTCAACGTTTTCTAAGGGTTTTTGGAGTTTGTCTGAAGTGATCCACCTCCGATCATGTTTATGGAGGTTCCTTGGCCCTGAAAGCGGTAGCCCTTGGGATAGGGCCCCTTATATTGAAAGCTGCCTGAGAAAACAAACCCTTTGGCAAGGTTCTGGTAATGGAATTGCCTCAAAACAAATGTTTCAACGGACTTATTGCTCAGGATTTCTTTCCTAGGTTTAGGATTTCTGTATCATGTGTATGGTACTTCCTTTCTTACTTTCTTCTTCTTCATCTTCTTCTCCTCGCTATTTTTACCCGTGGTTCTTTCGATCGTTTGAAGACTGCTAATAATTTGAAAAAAATCCCAATGACATGCGTAAGATAAATTGGTATCTTACAGGAAACCTTGGCGTTGTTCCCTACATGCCATTTAGCTTACTGACGATTATTGATCAGTAAACCAGACAGCACAAGTCGTTGTATCTTAGATTTGTTTGTTGATCAGCTGTTCTCATGTTTTTGTTAAATGACAAATCAATGTTTTTGTAAACCTATTGTTTTGTCTACTACACTTTTCAATGTGTTGGTGACACGGGATGAAATTTTTAAATGGTTGCAGAGTATCTCTGAGGTTTGAGACAAACCTTTGACTACTTTCGATCGTAAATACTAACCTTTAAAATGGTTAGCACGTTTTGAAACGCGCAGTGATGTATTTCCATGCTGTTGGATTTTCGAAGAGGGAAGCAATTCAATGTTGAGGACCCATGAACTGGAAACTAATATTAGCAACAAATAGACCACTTTTTAAGGTGCAGTGCTGGAACATCCACTAAAAGGACATGCAATCGATGTAAAAGCGTGAAGATAAACGACAAAATCTATGGAAAGAGACGAAGTTTCTTCAGTGCATTGCAGATTGAAGTAATGAAAAAGTCTGTGACGGGGAAGCAGCAGGCACCGATGATGGATGGCGTGAGCGCGAGGCTCTAAACCGCATCACCATTCACCAGAGTCTTATTATCATATTGTTTATCTCGTCACTCGCGGGCTCAGATGTGCGCTATCGTTCCGTCAAGTCCAAACCAACTTATTCCTCCTCTCCCTGTTCTGAATTGCCTTGAATACCCTTTGCGATTCCAGGGAGCTTGCAAGTTAGAGGGAGGGAGGGGACATGACAGAAGCCCTCCACTGCTCCTGCGGGATGGCGTCCTCTCTCGTCGTGTGCCGCTACGGCGTAACGTCTTCTTCACCACCCACTGCCACTCTGCAGGTTTGCTGCTGCAATTGTTCCTCTGGAGTCAAGGGTTTTACGCGATGTTAGCTAATTGTATTACTTCGAGAATGCGTCGAATTGGTTGTGCGCTTGCTTTGATGGACAGGGATGTATTTTGTGAGGTCTTCTGAATTTGTGGGTTTTTTGAGAACGTAACTAGAATTGCTGGGATCGAAGACTACCTCACTAATTCTGCAGAGTGTTAGCAACGAAATTATGGCAGCTATGATTCCAATGTGAGATTTACACTTAGAAAACGGTCAGGTTTCTTTTTGGGCTACATTCACAGAATGCACATTCCATGTGTCTCACTCTCATCCTTAATGTGAGAAGCAGAATTTTCCAATTCTGAGCAAGTAAATGAGTTCACGAGGGTAGAATGAGTTTTCAACGATTAGGCCGGCTTGAGAACGAGAAAAGTTGAATTCTAATTTGGCATTGTGTTACCTCTGAGGATTATTGGATACTTTTTCAGGGTTTGGCGATGAGGAAAGGTCCGTGTAGAGCAGTCAAGGAGAGTGTGGAAAGTGCCCGGGTCTTCTTGAGGCAAAATCATTCTGTGCAAGTGTGTCTTACAACGGCAAGCTCGGATAGGCCAAATGAGTTGTCAGGGGGTGCTTCGCTTCTCTGTGGGTGGGGTCGGAAGCAGAGAGTCACTGCGCTCAGGTGGGGAAGGCAGCTGTGGTGTCTGCCTGCAGCTCTTGAAAGCTTCGATGCTGGGGAAATTGCTGAGCAATTGGTGAGAATTTGAGTTTGCAATCCCTCATCATCATGCACACTGATTGAAGGAATATAAACCTACGTATCACGAAGTGCAAGTGAAAAGATTCTTTATAGATATATGCCTAATTTATATTTTGGCATGGGTTTCAGTATCATTGGCAAGCTACGATAAAGAGGCGCGGCCTGGTTTTCATCCTCAGTTCTTTGATCGTTACTGGAGCTCTAGCCAGCTTTGCACTTCAGCCCTCATGTATGTTCGTTCTTTAATTTATTCCACCAAGTGTGGTGATTTTATTAAGTGGATAACAATTTTTTTGCGTTGTTGATTATTACCGGTAGTCTAGCTGCAGATGTAGTGATCAATCTTTGTGGTTCATTTGCACGTGACGTATTGACAAGGCTACCCTTTGCTTGCTTCCAGTGTCGTTGACAGAAGAAAATCTCCTCTTTCTTGAGGCATGGCGAACTGTTGATCGGGCTTATGTGGACAAATCCTTTAATGGTCAGAGCTGGTTTAGGTACCGGGAAGATGCTTTAAAGAAAGAGCCTATGAAAACACGAGAGGAAACTTGTACGGTCTTGTTCTTCTCCTCTATCCAATTAAATCTTGATGTTGAAATTGTCATAAGTTGATTATAACTTAGGGTAGGCATTAAGTCACAGTTTCCAAGACGAATTTATTCCCTTGAGTAGCATGCAGAATGAGTTCAAATCCAAACAATTTTTGGGCACTGCTCTTATCTCCTCTGCAACGTACCTTCATTTGAAATAGCGTTTAGGGTCTTAATTGTGAACATGGATGATGTTGCCGTTCTGTGCGTATTCATCTTCCATGTCAAGCAGCTGGGGATTAAGCTGACTCAATTTTAATCAGGATTGGCTCTGTGCATACCGTGGTTGCTCAGACGCAGCCATTCGAAAGATGCTGGCCACTCTGGACGACCCTTTCACCCGATTTTTGGAGCCAGAGAAGTTCAAAAGTTTGCAGGTAAATAACTATTTCCACGAACTGTTACCAACCGGTGGCAGCTTTTCTCAAGTGCTTTGTTCAAATTAGATGCTTATCTGTTCAAAAGACGAGGATTTTCTTCTACTTTATTATTATGTATGTTTTTGTTTCCTCTTTAAAATCTCAACTGAAGTGCCTTATGTGATACCTGACAAGCAGTCAGGTACAAATGGTGCTGTGACCGGGGTTGGATTGGAAGTTGGTTTCAACACAAGCGATTCAAGTACCTCAAATACAGATTTGGTGGTAGTATCCCCAGTATCAGGGGGGCCTGCCGCGCGTGCAGGAGTACTCCCTGGGGATGTTATCACAGCTATTGACGGTGTCCCAACCCATGGCATGGGTCTTTATGACGCAGCAAGGCGTCTGCAGTAAGTTGACCATCGAGATTTATGTTGGAAAATAACAAAATGCCACATTGATTGGGCTTCTAAAAGAAATTGGGTAACGCAAGTGTAGGGAATGTCTATGTGTCAGATGCAAAACTACCCTTTGCATTCAATTTATGGGACTAGACAATGGTTACTGAGAATGACGCAGGTTCCTAATCTCTTTACTTATCGTAGGTGTTTATTTGATACCTCTCTCTGGTTTTTATAACAGGGGTCCTGTACAATCGCAAGTTGAACTGACGTTACTAAAGAAAGATACTACAACACCAAGTACTATTACGGTCTTGTAAGCTCCATCACCTTTTTCGATGCAAGTGCTTATGTTTTTGAGCGATTCCATTTAAATCTATATAACTGAGTTTCTAGCTGCTGAACCCTCTACTGTTTTTACAGGAGAGAGAAGATCACGCTAAACCCAGTCACATGGCGATTGTGTGAAATTAAACAAAATGACGGATTGACCCCATTAAAGTTGGGTTATATTCGGCTCTCCACCTTCAATCAGAATTCCTCCAGTACGTCCACGATGCTCTCTTGTTTGCTTTCACATGTGAATTAATGTTTGAACTTCGTAAATGCACTCCATGATGACAACTTCAACATGGTTTTCTCAGACATCCTCTTTTGATGCTGTTTTAAAGTCCCATCAAAGTCTGGCAAAAAAAGCCAGTTTCCTATGCTTCAAGATTGACATGAACGCACTTTTTCTAAATTTTAGCGGTGTATTCTGATAAACATGTGTTTTTTTTTAAATTTATTTTTTATAAATTAGGTGCTGTAAAGAAAGCTATCGAGACTTTGCAGGAGAGTGGGGCAGCCGCATTCATACTCGACATTCGTAATAACAGGTTTTACTACATATCAACTCTGCATGTGACAGGCAACACTAGAGCTGACACAACTTTTTAGAACAGTTCGATCTAAATGGCTAACATTAGTCTTTGTTTGTTAATGCCTAGTTGATACATTTGTCTAACATGACCAAAAAGCACAAGGGTTCATGCTTGCAAGAGTCTGAAAGTTATCAAATCAACAGTAAGCAAAGAAGTGCCTCTGCTAGGACTCTGTCCAGCATGTTTGTGAGTATTCTTGTTCGCCTCAGTTGTTTACCAGTTATGAACATTTTGCTTTATTTAAATCTTTGACATGGAGGTTATGTCCTGTTGCAGTGGTGGCCTATTTCCTTCTGGTGTCGAGATTGCAAAGATGTGGTAAGTTATAAGAACTCATTTACTGTTGACCTAGTATCTATTTACTATTGTAGTCGGTCGCCGATTAAAGTGTTCAGTGTTGTCATCCGATGTCTTTCTGCTAGCTAGTCGTAGCAAGTCAGGACTAATTTTACAGTGAAGTATGAAAGGAAATTTTTTCTTGGTATTTCTGTACCAAGTATCTTCAACATTAATTTTGCAGGATGGTTCTAAGCTTGTAGTTGGATTGTCACCAGGCTAGACAAAGGCGTCATTGTCTACATTGCAGACAGCATGGGCGTTCGAGATATTTATGATACTGATGGAGATTCAGCTATCTCTACCAAAGAGCCTCTAGCTGTGCTTGTAAGCTGGTTCAAGTATCTCTTTCTATTTCAACTTGCTCTGAGGCACCATTAATGATGCAAGTTTTTATATGTAAGCAATATGATTATCTTGTGGATTCTAAGATTTTGCCTTGTGTTGAAAGCCGCATCAGTACCTCATGTGTCTGAAGGAGGCTCTTCATACGTCTTGTAGTATTCTTATTTTCAGGAAATTTGTTGGTATTTGATGCCAGGTAAATAAGGGCACAGCGAGTGCTAGTGAAATTCTAGCGGGTGCTCTCAAGGACAACAAACGAGCTGTTATTCTTGGAGAACCCACGTTTGGAAAAGGGTTAGTATTGACTGTCGTTTAAAGTCATTTTATCTCCTGCATTTTTTTTTTGTTAGTCACACATCTCTAGTCTCTTCTCTAATTTATGACTACTGACCGAGCAGGAGAATACAGTCCGTGTTTCAGTTGTCTGATGGTTCAGGCATGGCCGTTACTATTGCTCGCTACGAAACTCCTGCTCACATCAACATTGACAAGGTGCTCCACCTCTCCTCTGACCATTGAATTCAATTTTGTTGAGTAAACTGGATGATTGAACCTTGGTATCTGCTCTAGGTTTCTGAATGACCACGAGAAAGGCTTTCACCCTTCGTCAACTTGTTGGATATCTTAATTCGTACCTGTTTGTAGATTTGAGGAGTTTGTATTGCCTTTCTTCATTATTGTTAATGTAGTTCAGAAAGCGACATTTTTTCTCGAAAATGCTCATTTATGGAGAGTTGGCGAAGCTGATTCTGTACATGATGTTGTGGTTTCTCCAATGAATGATTGCAGGTGGGTATCACACCAGATCGCCCTATTCCTGCCGTACTTCCTATGGACGAGGAGGCTTTCTGCCGTTGCATTGAAGATCCAAATGCAGATTGCAACGTTTCTTTCACTTCACTGTTTAGTCGATAGTCGGCCAAATGTAGTGATAGAAAGTTCATATTTTCTGATAATCTTGCACGTTCTAGCTCGCACGCCCCTTGCATCCTAAGCGAAGTGTGCTGGGTTATTGGTTGTACGTATGTTCATGGCGAAGTTTGAGTAAGGTGCCAGTTCTTGTATTATTATTCATTTATTGAAGGTGATCCACACATGGGTTTCTAGCAGGTTTTTGTTCAAGGTGAACACTACATTATGCATTCTTACGTAGTGCAAGGATTCATCTGAGACTGGTCGCAAGAACTTTAGAACTCTAATCCGATGAATTGTACGTCCAAGATTTGTTATATGACGTCGAGTACTCCAACTGATCAGGCCCTTCTGACCCGCACAAGACTGGTAGAGCAGTATCTCAATTTGTGTACATAAACGAAATGAAACACCCTGTAATTGTATCACACTTTTCTCATGGATATCCTCAGAAGGTACCAGCTCATCACAAATTCATGTACATAAGAGATACGTTGCTAATTGCTCTATGTGAGGCATCTTTGTTGCCAATCAACGTGTAAAAGACATTTCTAGGCCTCCATGTCAACGCCCACGTCCAAAATCCCACAGCAAGTCTTCACGACAGTTTTCACTTCAAGTGTAAAGATTGACTCTTGTAGGATTTGGAACTTTGATGTTTTCGATGAATCGCTATCATCTTGACCAAGGGATCAATCCACCGTGCACAGAATCTGAAGAGTGTTTCCGAGATGTACAGTGCCTCATGATTTCCAATCCTTAAAGAGCAATGAACATTTGAAAATTTGCCTCTCATCATTCTCATCATTCTTAATTAAAAGTTCAGTTCCTCACTCGATATGCAACCTTAATTTTCAAACCACACACCAAAGCGAAACTTTCAAGTAAAAAGAATCTCAAAAGTTCCATTCGATCTTGTGGATTGAAATATTGAGAACATAACAGAGGAGGGCATCAAACAAGGGAAATGGTGAAATTTTAATAGAAAACGAAGAGGCAAAAGATAGACTGACAACATCGAATCAACCAAATGATACAACTTGAGTGAGGGGGAAGGAGGAAGACACAGCAAAATTCATAGAAAATTTTGAAGGACACAATACAAGACTGCCCCTGGGCATGTCCCAACTTCAAAATTAGCAACATGTGGAACAAATTCTATTGTGAAACCAAATTGATTTTAACAAAATGCATCAATTTCTCATTCAATCACTCTTTACTCACTGGCCAAGTTGGTTTTCTAGGGAGATTTGTAAGATCCCATCTAGATCATATCTTAATACATTACAACAATTGGCTCATGAAAGATATTACGCAATATTCGTAGTATTCTTATATACAACAGCAACGGGAATTGACACCTCAAGCCATGTGCACTTCTAACGCCACACACAGACTCCATGTGTTACGAAGAGCAACTTCTGCTCATCAAATGCGGCACAGTAACTGCTCAAGAATGCCCAGGCTAACAAATTGTTTTTACATAGAGCGCATGTATGTAAACTTTGGTATGTAAACTTGTGTGATGTAAACTTGGGTCTTTTTTCGTTAACTGGATAGAACCCATCCAAAGATTGCTCTTCCCAAGCTTTCCCCACTCACCGAAGTCCTCTAGGGTTTAGAGCTCAGCTGAGTGATTTGTGTGTAATTTCGACCTCTTGGAAGTGAGTGGCATACATTGCGAGGAAGGTCCCACGAGCAGCTATTTGGGCATCGTTCTGTGGTCTGTTTTGTCAGAGTGGTTCTCTGCTGGTGAGTTTTCGTTATTGCATCGTCTCCCTTGTTCGCATATTTTCTCTCTTACACTAGGATTGGAATTTTTGCACAGTCGTGAATCATACGCAGTGCCCACTGAACGGTTGTGGAATTGTTTCGTAGGACTTCCTGCGTACTCATTGCTGCTTTGAGCCTCTTCTCGTTGATGTTAGACCTGTAGTATAGTTATATTTACACCCGATTGTCAATTAGGTCTAAAAGATCTAATTTCCAGAGTTACCTAGTTTTTTTTGGATTACAATTTCTTATATCTTCTAGTTTCTGTCATTCAGTGCTGTGCTTTGTTCTAACCGTAGATCATATCTGACACTCGATACTCCCTCTCTAGCTCTGACGAATTCGATACATAAATTCATTTCATAAGTGGAAACTCTAGAAGGGTAATATTAAAAAGCTACGTAGTGCCTGTAATTTTAGCGGTAGGAAGAGAATTGTGTGTGGGAGGTTTCTTAGCTATTGGTCCTCTGCAGAAGAGGATTTTATTTGGAATTTGGGATCTAGATGGGCATTTCCATTGTCACATATTGACTCTCTATTGGGCATCTCTTGTAGGAGGCACCTAGAGACACAAGTAGCTATGGCGAACGAGGGTTTTAAATTGAGTAAGGGAAGTCCCGTCTCAACGGGAGCTTTCTTCAAGTCCCGGGATGAATACCGCAAGCACCCAATTCTCAACGGTCATTTGAGGAGGGCTACCCCTGGCCTAGGCATTGCTTTGGGTCTGTTTGGTGTTTATCTCATTGTGGATGGCATTTCATCGAGATTTTCTGCTCCAAAGAAGGAACATCATTGAGGTGATGCCAAATCTCAATATCCTTTACAATGTCGGCATATTTGTCCGCGTTTTGGAGATAAGTTTGTTGAAACTCACCAACGAGTTCCTTCTTC
>JAWRVF010000325.1:132500-363912 GCA_036785485.1 Physcomitrellopsis africana
TATGAGCCATTCCCCGAGCTTCGACGTCTCCGTAGAGGGCACCGTCGTATTCAACTGGCGTTTCCCCTGGACTGACGATTCAGACAACTATGGGGCGTACTCGGACCTTTACGCCTTTATCCACGACGGATCTGCAACCATTTGTTTCTACAGCATTGGAACTGACGCACCTGTGATCGGCTCCCTTGAGCTTCTCCAAGTTGATGACGCTGCATATAATGCCAGTTCCACCGGACAGAATGCCATATTGGTGAACTATGGCAGAATCTCTGCAGGGAACAGCTCCTTCGGCCCTGGGTATGACAATGTGACCGACTTCGCAGGTCGCTCCTGGGAAGTGGACGATACCTACACCAACAATGTGAAGGCCTTTTTGACGTCTACTCGCAACGTTGTCGGGGCTAATGTGGAGCCGAATTACTGGCCCGAGAAGCTCTACAAAACATGTCGATATGAGCAGCAGCCGAATGTCTCCATTATCTACAATTATCTGGTGGATGCTAAACTGGACTATCAGATATGGTTCCACTTCGCGGAGATTGATCCAAACGTTACAGCAGCAGGGCAGCGAGTGTTCAACGTCACCGTGAACAATGTAGTGGTGCTCGCTGGGTTGGACCTCTTTCAGAAGGTTGGGCTAGATACTGCCTTCGACTTTGCTTACACCGTCAGGAACTTGACAGGAGGATTGCTCGTGATATCTCTAGTTCCACAGGTTGGGAGTCCTTTGATCTGCGGACTTGAAGTCGTTGCTGTCCTGCAGGCAGACATCGCGACCAACGTTACTGAAGGTTAGCTGACTTATTTACCAATCCTTCCTTGAAGCGACTACTCTTTCTGTTTTTCTGTTTTTGTTTTTGTTTTTCTCAGTTTGTTGTGGTGAAACCGCTTACAGCAGTCACATGCTCATCTTTTTTTCTTCCTAGGGTAGTGCCAGACTAACTCTGATTTCTTCTTTTTCCCTTGAACAGCTACGGCAATGCATGCATTGAAAACCTCATTGAATGTGCCTGAGAGGATGGGATGGAACGGGGATCCTTGTGCACCCACAGAATGGGATGCGTGGGAGGGAGTTACTTGCAACCTTGCAGCGGACGGCTCTTCTCTCGTGATCACTCACATGTGAGCTAATCTCATCTCAATAGCTCTGTAGTGAATTTGGCAAATTTTCTGGTTTGTATCCTGTAAATTGTTTGCAGTATTGGCACACTGGCAAAGTCGCCAGTTTCATATATTGCTGAATTCGTACCTGACTAAATGGATGATATCTTTTGTTTAGGAATATTGCTGACCAAGGGCTGTCGGGCGTTCTTCCACCTGAGCTTACTTATCTCTCTCATCTGATATCGCTGTAAGACACTGCTGTTTTCCTCTGCATTTGTTTGACTTTTGGTTCCTCCAAGCCAGGGTTAATTATGGTGATCAATCATCGACTCAAAGGAGTATCAAGTATGGTGGTATTCGTGAGTAATATTACATGTCATTTCTTAACGAGACTGAACAATATGAGAAAGCTTAGTCGTGGCTGTTTCTCTTGAACTGCAGAAATGCGAGCACTAACAAAATCTCTGGTCCTTTCCCTGCTACGTTCGGAGGAGGCAGTCTGGTTTCTCTGTAAGCGTTCTCAGTACCCGGAATGATGCTCATTGTTACTTAGGTTGTAGCAGGTCTTGTTAACAGACCATCATTTACGAAGTCAATTACTGAAGCCAAAAATTATCATTTGTACAGAGACTTATCCTTCAACGCTCTTGAGGGTCCGATCCCCCCCACTATGGGTTCTCCGCGAATGCAACATTTGTAAGTATCATCTTTTCTTATGTACTGTTGCCACATCATTGTTGTCGTTTGACTCTGATATCTTTATTTTTATGTGTTGTTCACACTTTGGTTGCTGATTGCAGACGGCTAAACAACAACCGATTAGCTGGGCCTGTGCCGGAGTCCGTCTATGCCATTGGAGTCCACGGTGGCTACGTGAATCTGGCAGATAATCAAGGGCTTTGTGGAGTGCCGTCGCTTCCAGACTGCCCTTATAAGTGGAAGCATGAGGGCATGTCACCTGCAGCCAAAGCAGTTTTAATAATAGGGGTGCTGTTAGCTGCCGCCATAATCGTGGGTGGGGCTTATGTCTACATTCAGAAGAGAAAAGCTCAAGAGGACTACAATTTCAACCTTCCCCATCAGCTCGTTGGTATGTCTCTTGATAATATCATCAGACAGAGTATGTCTCCTAGAGGCGATCGTCGTCACTCGTATTCGTCAATTAATTGAAGTCTGTCGCTGTAATATTCTTATTTATTTTTTGTCAAGTTTTGACCACCATTTGCAGTGCTTCCCTGGTCCCCCTTTTTTCCAGTTCAGCTTTCTCCAGTTGATTTGTAGTCGCTACCTCAGTTCAGGGGAAGCCTTGAAGAGGGTTTCCTGAGTTTGGATAGGCAGACAACAAATTGCTAGATCTAGGTACTTATCGAATACGAAGGGATCACGTGAGTTGAATTTGAGATCATGTTCATCATTTTGCTTATAATTATTCATCAAATTTTTGGTGTGGAAGTCTATTGTTGTCGGCTCTTAACTCTTGTGATTGAATTGATCCCCAAGTTGACCCTAGATAGCACGTAATCGTAACTTTTTTGCCTCTGAGCATTGGTTCTGTTATGTGCTAGTAGACCTGGTTGACAAGAAAGTTTGTCGGAACCGGGAAGACGTCGAAGTAGGCAACTGGTTATGAGGCTTTCTGTTCACTACTGTTGAATTCCCTCCCTGTTTGCTACTATGCTGTCTCTGTCTGTGGCGTGCCCATTGTAGATGCATAATAGTAGCACGATAGTTTTATGCACTGATGTGGATTGGTCTTATTGCAACAGAGAGGACGAAGTGGTACCAACAGCACAAGATGACCAAGCAAGCTGACCCTGAGGGAGTGTCCATGATCCAGTCTAGTATCCCCAACCGATTTGGTTTCTCTTCGAACATAGCTGCCAGAGAATAGATCTTCCCTGCTCCGTGTCTCTGTATGTAGTCGAACCGATGGATGGGGTACACTCGAGGAGAAGATCCGATCGAGACTGGTGAACTAAAAACGTAGTCCTCCAGGGGTCCAGGCCTGCCGTAGGACAACTACTCCACAGGGTGAAGAGATGCTACAAAAGTGGTCTTGCTTTGACCGGTGTCCTCCCCTTCTCTTCGCACTCTCTTAGTTGAGAGGCAGAATTGAGTATGTGGGTCTTTGGAAGTGCACTCACATCGGGTTTTAACGAGAGCTTCGACCTAGAACAGGATCCACAACGTGAGACCACCCTTATACTCCCAGTCACTCCTGGTAGATGAAGGATAGTAGTTATGTGCGGTACACTAGTCTGCTCGAGTCAGAAACGGTTTAGCCCTCGGATTCATTAGAGATAGGATGTAGGTAGTCATCAAGGCTTAGCCCTATCTGTTGTTTTGTTTCTATTCCCTGCTGAGATCTATACAATACAACTGTTTGCAGTTGTTCTATCTGGCGTTAATTTGGGAATAAATGAAACTTACTTCTTAGGAGTGGTTGGAAAGTATATGTTCTCTGTATTTGTGGCACGTAACTTGTGTGCTCGTAATTTGTGGCTCATAACTTGGAAAGTAAATGTTCACTCAATCAGCGTCGATTTTTGTAATTTAGCTGCAGTTTTTTATTTTTATTTTTATTTGATTTTTTATTTTTACCTTGTCTCTCTCTTCTGTTCTCCTGTCCTTACGCAGGCAAGCATTGCGAACTGTTTTGACCGGTCTCTGATAGTCTGCTTCAGAACAGTCGGTATCGCTGCCGAAATCCTCGATTGTGCTGAAACAATCTCAAACCTCTCAACCAGTTTGGCAAGCAACCCACTTCATCAGCCGCGGTGTAGGTCCTGGGGGAGCATTTCTTCGCCTTGGTTGCGGCACGATCCAACTTGGTAGGCTTCCAGTCGACCCGACCGACAATGGCAACACGTGCATCTACATATTCAGTGACCCTGAACGGCAGCAGCAGCAGCAGCATTGTAGAAACCGCAGGTCATGTGCACAGACTATCACTGTATAACATGCTCCACTCCGTCTTCTAATCTAAGCAGCTGCTTGCACGTGCAGTGAGTGCGTGAGTTAGAGCGGCGTCGTCCACCTCCAGCATCCATCCCCTTCCGGTACAACCAACAGAGAAGCCTGGTTCGCCTGGGACTCTCGATGTGGCTCTTGGTGGCAGGTTTTCTGATTCTCTGTTGCTGGGACAACATTCTATTTTGACAACATGGGGATGACAGACGCACTGGAAGAGGCAGGCAATGAGCACACGGAATCTAAAGCTTCAAAGATGGCAGCAACTATCTTCGCCGCTTTTCCTCAAAAATCTCACACCCAGTGAAGGTAAAATATAGAATGACTCATGCTGGGCCTGTGATCCCCATTCGGCAGATCTCATAGCCAAGGGAATTGAAACTCAAAGTCTGTGATTTTTGTTTTTGTTTTTGTTTCCTAGTCGTGTTGATTGAAAGGGGGGGGGGGGGGGGGGTAGGAAAATTCTATCTTAAAGTCTGATACCCGTATTATACAGTGGAATTAGGAGAACAAAAAATGAAAGTGTATGCCATTTGATATTGTTATCCTCTCTTGTAATAATATTATTTATTAAATAGGGGTTATAAATAAGAGTTGCTTCTAATTTGGCTTCTAATTTGGGTTTGGATTTTTTTTCTTCCCTACTTTCTTTGTATCTTTTTATAGTAGCCACCCATATTCAACAAGGCCAACATATATGGTGTGTTGTATATGTTGTTCATTCCAAACTTTCTTTTTAAAAACAATGGCATTTTTTGGATTCATGTAGTCCATATATACACCTTTCAATAAAAACCATGTGACTTTGAGTCTTTTTAATCTTAGTGGTAGATTATGCAAAAAAATCGCTTGTTTTTACAAAAATGCTCTCCAATGTCTTGGACTTATTAGAAATCTAAAATTAAAATATTATTTTAAAAAAAATTTAAATGTAGTCAAAATAATTACTATTACTAAAAAAATATTGTTATTTTTGTTGTATTTCTTCACCTTTATTTGGATTGATTTATCAAAAATTATTAAAATGATCAAATCTATGGTATCCAACTATCAATAAGAAACAAGATTCAAGCATTTGTAAGAACTAAGATGGCATTGTATTTATGTTATCAACATAAAGCTAAGAGAGGTTTAAGGGTCATAGACCTAAAAGAAGGTAAGACAATTCTTTTGGCTAAATAGATTATTAAGACATTATAATCAAGTAGATGTAATATTTAATAATTTATTTTGAATAGATTAATATTAAAAAACTAAATGATAAAGAAATTGATTGTAATATATTATTTAAAGTTTTTCTATGGACCAATAGTAATAACAATTCTTTGACTTGCTTGCATATATTTGAAAATATAAGAAGGAAATCATGACATACATTGCAAAACTTAGGGTAAAAATTCTTTGGCCCTTCTAGTCATCTTAAAATCTATCTACTTCAAAAATAGAGTATAATGTTGGATACAAACTTTATATTTGACTAAAAAGATATTTGATTCAAAATACATCTTCCAAAAGAAACAATGCTAATATAGCTCATTGGACACAAAGTAGTTGCAATTAACAAATAAAGAGAAAAAATCAAAATTAACTTATCAACAAAATCTCTCATTTATTCTTTTCAAATAAAAAAACTAGTTTCATACAAGTTTTGGAAATATTCCTAAGCTAGAAGAACATGAGATTGGCCTACCTCTCTCTTCAATAAGATAGTAACAAGTCCAAGACATTAGAGGATTTTAGTGAAAATAAGCAATTTTTATGCACAATCTACCCCTAAGATTTAAAAGACTCAAAGTCACATGGTTTTTATTAAAAGGTGTATATCTATAGACTATATGAATCCAAAAAATGCCATTGTGTTTAAAAAGAAATTTTGGAATGAACAACATATACAACACACCATATAAGTTGGCCTTATTGAATATGGATCATTGAGTCTTTTATGGGATATTTTTTTCCTTCTTGTTATGCAAGCAAGTCTAATTTTCTAGCATTTTGTTAGACAAGGGATTATATAAAAAACAAATGGTCATATTTTAAAACCCATAACTTATTGTCACTATGATTTGAAAAAATAGGCAAGTTTATATGCAAAAAGAGAAGAGAGGGGTGGATCTCTAGTATCTTGAAGGTGTTTTGTTTAGAAGATTAGAAGTGATCTATGATTCCCTTCCTTCTCCATAGACAATTAAGTTGTATGTTTAAAAATCCATTAGCTTCACATGTTGTATTGCCTTCTATGAGATTCTTGGTTCTATTGTTGAGTATTTGAGGTCCGTATTTTGCTCAATAAAGATAGTAGATTCCATTGTATTCCATCATTTTTTGCTTTGACCTTTATTTTGGCTTAGCTAACTTATTTTCTTTAAAGACAATCTATATGAATTGGAAGAGCCAAACTTGGCTTTTATTTAATATTCTGAAATATCCTAGGCCTAAATAGATTATGGATGTATTTGTAGGATTTTAGAAAATAGCTTTAGAGATAAAAATGAGCAAAAGTGTTGATACAAGTAGAATCTACTTATGTTAGCCAATTAAAGAAAACATCATTTATTTAATAAAAAATAGATAAGTGATTTTATGCATCTAATGCTTGATAACATGTATGTGTAGTTAGTATCTAATATGAATAATAGTTGTTCTTTATTTATTGATTGGCAATTGATGATTCTATTCAATTTAATAATATGTGACAAATTTTGTCAATATGACTTTTTGTATGTTTTTTTAATATATAGACATGATTTGGATAGTTATATATAAAATCAAATTATAATATGTCAATTTTCTTTGACCTTGAATATTTGGAATCAATGTTATTTTTATATGATTCATATTGGATTTTCGATGCATCATTGTATTATAAATAAAAAATCTATCTTTTAAAATATCTTCAAAACCTTGGTTAAGGTTAAAAACAACTTCAATTCATGTCCAAAGTTGATTTAACAGCACTTCTATTTTATTATGTTTTGATTATATTAGGATGTAACCAAGATTTTTTTAAATACTTTCAATGTCATTCTACTCTAGGTTTAGAAAATCTTCAACCATTATTATTATCATTTAATGAATATGTATAGTTGACAACATTTAATATTTTAGAAGTTAATTTTTATATAAGATTGTAATGCAAACAAAGACTTAAAGTAAAATCTTTAAAAGGTAATCAATTTTTATTGTACATTCAAAAGATACATTTTTTAGGTTATAAATTTGAATTACATAATTTACATTTGATTAAATAATTTGTTATATGACTATCAAACTCAATAAATATAAAATATTTAAAGTCTTTAAAATCCCTTAATTATTGCTATAACAATTCAAATTTTCTTGTGGAAAATGTTTTAACTTTTAGATGGTATTATAGTATTTTTTATTTGTAATTGATGTTGCAAATACCACTTTAGAGAGAAATATATCATTAAAAACAATTCTTTTTAATCTTAAATAAACTCTATTTGTGCTTTGATAAAATCAAAATAAAATTTTAAAGGGATTCCAAATTTAAGCACTTATGAACTAAATATATTTATGTGATATCTATGCACACATATACAATATCTCTTAGTATGTATTTGTTTAAACAATCATTGTAGGTCTCAATGTTTGTATTAATTTTTTTAAGATCACATTAAAAAGTCACATCTTACAATCAAGCAGTGAAAATATTCGGATGAATATCTCATGAATACTAGTTCAGAACTTTGTGTATTTAATTTTTAAAAATACAAATAAATATAATTATGCACCAAAAATGAATTTTTCTAAGAATGTTTTTACTTAATCATGTCATATGCATCACTTTGCAGTTCTACTGGGTTCTTCGATAAACGCTAATACAAGATCAAAGTTCGTTTATAAAAAATTCATATTCTAGATGCATTATTGTAATTTTAAAAAGTACGATCTCCTTAAAGTATCTTCGAAGTATACAACCTGTAATCAAAACTTATACTGTTCTAGAATCCTTTTTAATAATTTTGTTTCAAACTTGTTTTCAAACCTTAGTCACACATTTCGAAGTTGCTGTCACCTACAATGCACAAAATTAGGCTTCAACAAAATTGAAACAATCAAATTATCTAATTCCCAAGGCTTATATTAAATACCTTTTAACCATTTTTACCTTTAAAAACTTGACAAATTGTCAAACCCAGAGGTGGAAGCTTTTGGAGAATTACATTCTGTTCGTTTCCTGCCGCCCAGGCCCTCAAACCGTGTAAGCACAATGAAACATTATGAAAATGTTTGCGTATATTTGTATAAGAATATTTGTAGAGTAATCAACGTTACATAATAGAGGATTACTATCATAGTGGTGGTTTCCTTTCATGAAGGAAACCTGTTTTTCCAGATTGGGCGTTTGAGGAAGACACAAGGATGGTTCAATGAAGTATCTACTAAACAGAAGAGATTCTTTCTACACAAATTTAGGATGCAAGCATGTAAGAATCCTGGCTGTGGAGTCTAAGAACGATATTTTGGATGATAATCTTCCCTAGTGACAAGGATCTGCAACGGGCACCCATATGAAGAAGCTTAGAGGACTACTTACAGTGGTTCAATGCTGGCTCAACCTCAAGCAGATTTGTAGGTGGTCGTGGTGATGTAATACCAGAGGATCGGGCAAAATTAGAGTCAAATGTTCGTATGGATTGAACACAACGAAACTATGATTTTGTTTATGCCGCTCCTGTGATGAGCTTTTCTTGCTTATCCAGCTTCTTCACCTTCAAGATTCCAATGAGCGTCTGGAGACGAACAGGGCACTAGCCATGAAGGCTGCAGTGGCGGGCATCTAGAGAAAAACACAAGCATTATTAGCACCTCCATTATGACATCGAGTCAGATAACGTGCTCCAATGCAGGATCTGATACCCCTCTCATCCAAAACGAGCTCACATGAACCATAAGGAAAAAAGGAATCTATGTTATTTTGGCTATGTTCTATGAAAATTTTACCCCGACTGCGCTGAGATGCAGCATAGTCGCAAGTTGTAGGCATGTGGCTGCAAGAATGGCCTGCACATATCAAAAACCTCAAGTTTAATGGTGACCATCAATCCTCTAAAATTCTTACCAGCCGACACTTTGATTAAAAGGCCCAGTATGCTCATGGGTCTCTTTGTCAACATGGATTTAGGTTCTCTCCAGATCGGAACCTAAGTTTCACACCGAACTCTCTCCAGATTGACAACACCGCAATAAGAGATAGAGATTCAGACGGGGATTACATAGGGTCGTACATACAAAATCATCAGTTACAACAATTAAAAGACCAAATGGGCGTTATCAGCTAACAATGAGAGTAATAGATTGGACGATGTAATTCATTACAAGACAGTAACAATACTTAGTTTCAAATCACCTTGCTCCTGCCACAAAGAAAGACATACTACACACTAGATTACCTTGAGCCAGATTACACGGGGAAAAAAAAGTAGCCATCAATTGTTGTTAATTATCACTGAACTTGAAAATGGCCACTTACAAGACGTTGAATAATGCTGGAGATCTTCTCAACTCGGTCAGCTTGTTTGAAAACGTTGGCAAATGCTTGTGACTGCCTGTCCCATCGTTTTCTCAAATCCTTCACATTCAACGGTCCTCACCATTCAATTAGAAGTGACGCACAATTTACATGTTAAGAGTTTATCATGTTCTTACCTTGCCAATTTTCCAGCCTACAGACTGATTGATTATTACTTTGGCTACACCAGCGAATAGAAATTTGAAAGGAATGTTACCTTAAATATAACTTCCACCCCAGCCTCTCGGAATCTGAGAAGCTCCAACGCATATCTGCGGATCAAAAAATTGCAACAAAACTTATACATCGAAGTATGATATATGTTTTGAGCCTAAATAATGTTTTAAAAGTAAGCATCATTACGCAGCATGACAAGTGAATCAGTTGACGGAACCAGAGAGATATCTACAAGAGATGCAAACTGGACGGTGCCAACAGTGGTAGAAGACAGGACACTACACTTACGGTTTTGCAATTTCTGAAATATCAAATCGAGTATCTAAACCTTTCCCGATTCCATCCAACACTGCGATCAAGAGAAAAATTAACACTGTCAGGTCATAGCAATGAGGTGAACGTATATGTGTTCTTTTCTTACAAATAAGATAATGCATCGACGAATGTCGACATTAATGAAACCATGACTTGTTCGTGAACCTGAAAATGCCCGCACCACAAAAGTAAAGCTGGCTGGAAATCGAAAAGGTTGGTCTGCTCCAATAGACAACAGATCCTCTCCTGCATAAAAAGGATTCGAGTTTAACCAGTTAGGAAGACCATTCTATCCTCGACATGTTGTCAAGCCCTACACTATGAAGCTGGAGTAAACACCGAAGGAAAATGTACTACTGTTTTGTACAGATTGGTTGTGTGCATTTTGCAAGTACACGACAGAAAAGACCGATGGTTGTGATCCCATCAGGATAGTATATAAGAAAAATCCCTTCACTTGCCTGAGTTCAATGGAATCATATCCACAGCCTTCCATTGACCAGTGATGGTAATCAAGATCTGTGGTTCCGCACTTACCAATTGCTGCCAGCCGCATCTTCTTCTTTTCAGATTTCTCCTCCTTCGTCAATCGTTTCTTAAAACTCAGTTTAGTTGCTTCGGCTTTCACCCGTTCTTTTTCTGCTCGCTGTGCTACTAATCTCTCCTCAAAGCTAAGCACCCAATGGCAAAGTTAGTTAGAAAAACTGTAAATTCTTCGACAAAATGGTCCATAATACTAATGTCATAACATACCACTGCAAATGGCAGTAACACACACACACACACTTCAGATGCACACACAATAGCCAAAGATAATCTCATCAAAAGATTACATAAAGAGGGAGTGAACCTGGAGTAATAAATACAATAATTTTGACTATTACCTGTTCAGAAAAAACAGTACTGTGCGCCGAACGGCAGTCAAATCGCTTGACGGTACCAATACCCCCATCTGGACCATAGCAGCCAAAACCTACGGAACGACAACTTATCCACTTATCACCCGACCGAGTACTAGATTCTTCATGCAGTCCACAGATACATAATCATTAGTCTTCAGCCAACTCTTCTCATGCGTAATGTGATCAGATAAATTATAATTAAGTCAATGTGAAGGGATTTCAAAATAGAAAGTGGACGTCTTAGGCTAAGTCACATGTTCATCCCAGTCACAGTTAAATTTTCAACTTAACTAATTCAAAATAAAGAAAACACATCTTTCCATTACCAAAACATCACTGTTAATTTATATATATATATCAACATTATGCTAGGATATGGAATTAACGAAAAAAAAATAATACCTTGTCAGGATCTTTTTCATACACACCATAAAACACCTCAAGAAGTCCTTCCCTGATGTTCGGACTAATGCTGCACAAATCGAACATTACACAGAACAAAAAGGATGAGTCTATCACATAACTGAAATATGCATGCCATTAAAGCTAGTATCAGAATGCTGTAGACAAGTGCGACAAGCAAATTCCCCGACAAACAGCCATTCAACCACGAAAAAATTTACCTGCCCATCATTCCGAAGTCATAGAAGATCAATCTGCCACCGTTGGTATCATCAACTGCAATATTTCCTGGGTGCTGCAAAATCAAGACGTTTCATTTAACACTCATACATTAATATCTTGGTGCAAGACTTTAACAAAACAGAGGAAAACAAAAAAACGATGCCATAAATAAGATGCAACTACGCATGCAGTCAAAACAGAAAAAAAGAAAATGAAAAAAGCTGGAAGCGTAAGAGTATACACCGGATCTGCATGGAAAAAACCATGCCGCAAGATCTGTTCCAAATAGGACTCCACTGCATACCTAGCAAGCCTGCACGTCACCGAGTGAGAAGAAAGTGTAGTCAATTACAAATTTCCGTTTTACTAAAATTGGCAAGCGTATTTTGAATGATGCATCAGCTATTCTTATGAGTGTCAGGCAAACCAAAGGAACAGAAAATCTCCAAAAATAAAAGGGCACATGAGTCTTTCATCTTTCTCTACACGAATGTCAAGTGCACAATCGTAATACCTTTTCCGATCAACTCCAAGCTCATCCAAACCAGCTATCTGGTTGATTTTGATTCCAGGTACATACTCCATGACTAGAACCTGTCCCATACAAAAGTTGGAACAAGCACTAACGGAGAACATTTCAGATTGGTAGTTCAAGGTAAATGACTCTCCAGAAGTGTTTTAACAAAATCTAACTTTCTACACATGTTTTAGCTAGTGGCAGAAACGTGAACTTGAAAACTAAAATGAGATAAATTTTAGAAAATTAAAGTTTGAAATTAATTTAATCAACCAGATAAATAAATAAATAGATAAATAGATAAATAAAATAAGGAGTCTTCATCTATTGCAAACCTGGGGGGTGCTAAACTCCCGATAAATTGAGGGAACTTTGACATAAGGCATATCCCTGAAATTAAACGCAAATCTTTCTGCATTTGTAGCTTCTTTAGTGTAGTCGATTTCCTAACCAAAATAACAATCTGTAAGGAATCGAGAACCATGCATTGACCGTCGAGCAACATTCGCAAACACGTGATCATTTACATTGATCGATGTACTTCAAGTATGTTTTGATCACACATATACGAATGTAAGATACTTTCAACTAAAAGAGATTTAAAACCCTTAGCGTTGTTTAAATGCTGCTGCAAACCTCATATAGCACATTTGCACACTCGTCGTATATTGCAACCCAATCTCTCTTTGCTCCATCTGACTTGGGATCAATGTTTTGCAAATTTTGAGCTATGACCTAGAACAAACAAGTAAAAAATAAGCCTCAAGAAGATAGAATTTAGGATTCCCCCAGCAAACAAAACAATCAACACAACATTGTTATTTTCACAGCTTCATGAACTACGATGGTCAGCTTATATGTCTACAAACAGAAGAGCTATATCAACAACAGTGTCGCAGAAAGGCCGAACCTAAAGAAACCATTTTCTAAAGAACCCAAGCAACCATGATTTGAGCACCAGTGATGGCCCGAAGCATTTACCAAGTTATCAGCATTAGGAGTATACAAGTGTCTGCCAGTTCATTTAGTGCTTTGCTTCAAGATGTCGTATTTTTTTTTCAGCGGCAAAGTAGGTTTGATAAAATTATATCTATACAATAACATGCGAAGCACACCCCAGCGATGGGAAAAACAAGATGGGACTAACCCGCAAATTCTTGAGGTCGATATCAAAAAGAGATTTAAGGCCTGGTCGTTGTACTTTAACGACGACTTCCCTGCCACGAAGTTTCGCTCTATACACTTGACCTGAGTCCAAACCCTCAGAGTTAAGTTTCCTGTTAAACGCACATAGGAGGCGCCAAACTCAAGAACTTTCAAATTAAAAAGCACGTACCAAGACTAGCAGCAGCAATTGGATCACGATCGAACTGATCAAAAATAAGATCCACAGGCCGGCCTAATTCTTCCTCTATAATCTGCACTGCAGTATCCGAAGTAAACGGAGGAACTTGATCCTGCACATCACAGAATTTTCGCAGTGACTTTCACACAGTAACAGTACAGGATGCCTGTCCAATATGTAAACTAGATACAGTCACAACAATGTTTATATTTACACATTGTGGTAATTTCAACGGACCTGCAGCTCAGCTAGTTCGTCAACATATTCCTTGGCAAGAATGTCCACTCGTGTTGAGAACTGTTGACCAATTTTGATGAAAGTTGGCCCAAGACGCAACAAACCCTCCTTTAACCATCTCGCGAGAACCTTGCGTTTCTGCCGCTTCTTCAACTCTGTCATTCCACCTGAGCATCGCAAAACAATCCATTTTTTTCAATTCTCCCCTAACAGCCTTTACAACTCCCAAGTTTCTTAAAACCTCTTCAGTTTCATCCTGATTTCCCAAGGTGAACCAATCCGCACAAACCAATGACATAAAAAGCAGGCGAATAAGATATACCTTTATACATAAATTTTTGATTGTTAACCCACCATTTGAAGAGGAAGGTGATAACGAATCCCCAAATTTCCAAAGACCGTTGAATTGTGGAGTAGGTCTTGAACTTGTTCCACCGCCCTCCAGGAGAAACGGAGACCTGTTTATGACTTAAAGATGCACTAGGTTCAGTACTCAGCAGCAAATGAATGATTTGTATCTGCAGTACATTCTAAAAGTCATCAACTAACTCTCTTTCAAAAACTACCTACTGAAATAGTTAGCAGCTGATGCGGATACCAAAAATTTCAGATAGCAAATCGTTTGCATCAGAAGTGCAGTCTGTGAAAAGGAATCTACTTCATACAACCCTTACATTCAAAATTTATTAGACAAGGATTCTACTAAGACCAAACTGTAAATACGCTAGCAAACAACCATGTAATAGACAATACTACAGGTTTATCCGTTCGAAACTCGTCTTGAATACAGAATAAAAAGTATTGTATATGACATCAGGGAAGTTGGTTATTGGCACGTTCCTGCTCCACAATCGGCTGACAGATCCAGATACCAGCAGCAGAGACTTGCTGAAAACCGCAGAATCAAATATCTGTAATGGATTCATAAGTGATGATCACTTGTTCATAAAAAATTTAATTTTGATTTCAATTTCTTTTAAAACAAGATGCAAAACTCCTCTCGCCTACACCACAAAGTCGTCCGAAGCACCAGGTCTAGTTTTTTATACAGGAGGGTCTCGGATAAGTGAAACCTCTCAAACAAGGGTATCACCCTAGATCACCGAATCCAAACACCCAAAACCCCTTCAGCAATCTGCTGTAAGGAAAATTTAGAACAATGGCAGTCCTACTGTGACATGCCATAATCAATAAACCCACCCCCCACTTCCTTGGAAATGCCAAGACGATTCAGAAATAAGGTATACGTGCTCCAACGTAAACATGAAACCTTTCTAAGCGTTAAGAATGTCAAGTTATACGCGGGAGAGTTCCATGGAATGCATGAGAGTAAAGAGTAAGATGTCGATGATTACACACACTAAGCATTCCCCGCCCTCGTTGAGAGAACCCTCAACTTTTCACAACCAAGAAAAGAAAGCACAATATGTTTTACACCTTGGAATTTGAAGATGCTGCTTTCTTAAACCATGGATCTTCTTCCTTGATCATCTTCACTTTGGACACAGCTTTCACATCTTTAATCGCGTCTACAGTGGCACGAGCCGCTCCGTTCGTGGGAGCACGGCTGGGGCCGTTCATTCCTCCATTGGATGATCCGTTACTGCTACAACTCTCATTTGACAACGTGCTTTCATTCCAGAACACCGCGGCCTCGCCATTGCTCGATCCCCCAGCAACCCTCGAAGACACCTTAACAGCACTGTTTTCAGTGGATCCGTTCGTGACCACCTCAATCACACTGTTATCAGCACCAAGCGGAGCTCCATTCTCAGACTTCGAGCTATCAGACGCCTTGCTCGCATCGGGAGAAGGCGACCACAATTGGCCCTCCTCGTCCCTCTCCACCTCATTCCCCAACTCATCTAATTGCATCTGCGCCCTGGTAATGCCGCTACTCCGTCTTCCTCCCACAATCAACTTATCCCCCGAATACTTCACGACAATTCTCCCCCGCTTCCTCCTCCCAATTCCCTCTCCTCTCGCCAACAACGCCACTGCTGCCGGAGCCTTCCCATCCCGACTCCACCTCACGGCGCTCTCACCCCTCCATTCCCGCACCCCGGCAACAAATTCCTTCGCAGCGCACGCTGCTACGCACGCGGCCATCTCCAAAACCTCTCCAACGGAACGGAGCAACCACACCTCAAACACAAAACACCCGAAACTCCGCCCCGTAATATCAATTAATTCCGCTAAACAAATGCTCTCCACCATCCGAGACCCACAAATCAATACGTCCCTCTTCTACGAAACCCCGTCGCTCATTGCGCATGCAGTCCAGAACTAGTCAACCAGAGATCGACGCACACAATTGAGTGATGGGCACAAAGCCCGATCGAAGTGCAACCCAGAGAAGGCCAACTCAGAGCAACAAGGAGACAGGACAAAGCTGGGATAACGACGCAGACATGAAAGGTGGGGACTGTGCCGGCCACAAAGATCGCTATGACCAATGCGGCGCCGGCCAATTCTCTGGGCTTTGGTCGTGTGCAGATTTGCCGCTGCAAGTCTCTGCTTCAGACAGAAGCCTTGCTGGAACATGGTGATTGTGTCTTCTATTCTAGGCTGCTACTTGGGTGTAAGTTAAGGCCGCCTGGACTGTGAGACTGATTCTCTGTTGCGGTTGGAGACCACGGTGTCTGCTTCTGTCACACTCTTGGTTCTCTTTCTATTTTCTCCGCATTTATTGTAGAGATCAGAGTTTGCAGTATAAATTCATTTATGAATGTACATAAATGCGCACAATTGAAGGTTTGGGTGTACAATCAGTGGATCTTCTAGGATTAAGTCGTTTCTAGCGGTGTCCTTGGAACCTAGATAGTTCGTTAGCTGTGTGCAAGTACTTCAACTGTGAACAGTAGAATGATACTGTAACAGTTTTACAGCATTGAGGTCAACGTATCAAATACAAAGTGGTCAACATTTCTTGTCTACAGTGATGATTTTCTTCATTAGATTAGGTGGAAAAACAGGAAAGTTTCCAAAGTGACTAAACGCAGAGAACAAAACCTGCTAATCTGGAGGTTAACCAGAAAACGCCGAAACCCGTGGTATAGTACGCTGACAAAGCAGGGGAAAAGTTTCCAGAGTGCAGAGAAATAATGATTTACTGATCAGAGAACACGGTACAAAATTACAATGCCCCCAAATGTGCCCACTGGCGTACAGAAGGAAAGTGCAAGAGCCCCCATTCATGATAATGTGAACCACCCGGTGCTAGGTCAACCTTCATCCTTACTAACAATATCAGCCGAGGGAGTATTTATTCACAAGTTGCCACTTGCCTTGCATTCATATTCCTAATTTATCTTCGTAAGATTTTGGGGACTCGTGATATTAATAGCGTTGTAGAAGCACCCCCAATACACTGCTGATCAAAGCTCACGAGCCATTCCTGGCAGAGAATGTCATAAATAGCTCAAAGGTTGTCAATGAGTGCCTTGGTGTAGTCAGTGGTGGTAGACTTGCCACCAAGATCGGACGTAAGATACTTTCCCTCTGAAATTGTTTTGAGTACAGCATTATGAATTTGATCTGCTTGGTTGTGCAACTTCAGATGATGCAGCATCATCACAGAGCTCAACAACAGGGCCGTCGGATTTGCCATATTCTGTTTTTTTACAATGAAAAATTATTCAAGTCCATTTTCCACGTTAGTGAAACTGCTTCAGAACTCTACACAACTTACCACACCAAGTAAAAGGTTTTGACACCCCTTTTTTCTATAATGTCCAAAACCTCATTTTAACATCCACAGCACATTACAAACATACAATAGACTCTGTGCATAAAAAAGGATAAATAGAAATGCCAGAGAGTGCAAAGCATTCTAACACAACACTTGCAAAGGCCTGACGAGGAAGTACTAATTGAGTTACATCATGCACGACCACAATCTAAGGGGACATAGAGGCAAGAGAAAAAGCGATGGGGAAGAAAACAACCTTGCCAGCGATATCAGGAGCTGTTCCGTGAACGGCTTCCATCAAGGCCAATCCATTGTCTCCAATATTTCCACTATTACCCACAACCCAAATAACACACCATAATCAGCTTCACTGTCTAAAATCAATGTATGATTTTCACGCAGCAGATTCCTAAGAGCGACACAAAATTTGTTCTCTTTCAAGCAAAAAGACACCAGTAATTCACTTAACTTGAAGCAAACAAAAAGTACACCACTGCACGTGCACGGACGAGAAAATCTAAGGTTTCCGTGACACTCGTTATGCAAACAGTCCCAAATAGTCTGGCACTCAATGAAGCTGAAACCCTAGCTACTACTTTTGTTGTGATGAAAAGCAATCCTCGTAGTTGAGGAATGTGATCGAAGGTGAATGTAAGTTTTGAGAAGCCAAACTTACCTAGGGGTCAATCCTAAACCGCCGATAAGACCAGCACACAAATCGCTGATGATATCACCATAAAGATTAGGCATCACCAACACATCAAACAATGATGGGTTCTTCACCAACTGTATAAGTGCAAGGCACGTTTAAGAAATGTGAGATTACGTCATCGTCAAAATACCAATCATATTTATACATACACTAAAAACAGTCGAAGGGAAATGGATGAATAGCAAATTGTGGAAATTTTTTATGACATAAAAGGATTCAAGAATATCAAGTTTCAAACAATTTGTAACAACATTGTTGTTGTTTGCAGAAATCATACTAAATATCGAGACTGCTCAAGGTACTCAAGAAAACCAATTGGTCCACAAACATCTACCAGAAACCCTACCATTGCAATTACTGCTGCAAGTTAAAATCTTTATCAATGCATTCTGACAGCACCGAACACTGGGATATTGAATAGTAATACAAAGTAGGGGGTCCTTGAAGACCTCGTTTTTAAATATGCCTGATTTTTAGCTTGTCAATTAGATTGTAGGATATACAGTCAATTCAAACGCACAAAGTATATAAGACTCACCATCATGCAGCAATTGTCGATGATAACTTCTTCATACACAATGTCTGGATACTCCGCAGCTACTTCCCTACAACACTGTAGCATCCCTTGAGTTACTTACGTCATGTCAGCTGTTACATCTTTAAATTAATCGCGGCTCAAGTAGTTTAAAAGCTGAATCGAATTCAATTCATTGATAAGGGCCCCTGTAGACCACCTCGGCTATACACCAATACTGGACAACAATGCGACCTACGAGTCTAACTTCGAGATAAATACCTCCAAAAACAGTCCATCAGTCTTCTTCATGATATTTGCTTTATGAATGGCAGAGACTCGCTTCCTGCCATGTAGCCGAGCATAATGGAATGCGTATTTGGCCACACGCAAACTGGCATTCCTGGTGATGATTTTTATGCTCTCCACCACTCCTCTCACCACCTGATAACGCAAACGAACGTGGAGCTTAGTACATCTGCTTACCACATTCTTATTCAGAGGACATCCATATCTTCCAAAAAAAAAGCGCGTTACTGGTTCACATGAACCAGAATCCTTAATCATATGCGACCAAGCCTACGTCGAGTTCGTAGCACAATGGAAGCATCGTTTCAAATAGTACAAACATAACACTCAGCGACAAAGTACACCTCACCCTGGTAGCACTTGAAACTCGTTTCGCTTAAAACAAAAACCCTAAGAATGTAGAATTCCGAAAATAACCCAACACTTGCAGTACTTGGAACTCACCTGATGCTCCAAACCACTGTACTCGCCTTCAGTATTTTCTCGGATGGTAACTAGGTCAACATTGTCATAGCGTGTCTTGTACCCTGGGATGCTCAGACATGGTCTGACATTCGCATACAAACCTAGCTCCTTCCTTAGGGTCAAGTTGAGGGACTTAAAACCCTTGCCAATGGGAGTGGTCATGGGACCCTTCAGACCTACTCCATTCCTCCGCACAGATTCCATGCTTTCCCATGTGAGAAAGCTGCCAGTTCGCGGATCAACTTTAGTACCCACCCAATGCTCATCCCACTCAATTGGGGCTTTCACGGCAGCGAAAATCTGCAAGAATCAGATAGCGAATTCCCATCTGTGAAACCATCTCGATTGCCGCAGAGCAGGCAACATGCTGAACGCCCGGACTTAGAACTAAACGAAGTATCCACAAAGATTTCACATTGGGGGGGCGTCAACTAAAACAGAGGACAAAAAAGATTACCCATTGAATTTCAAGCCCATCTCATCTCCCAACAATTACTGGCATCCAAATTGCAAAATCGCAAATTCCGGAAAAACGAACGCACACCACCCTCACCTCCTTCACGGAAACAGCGATCTCCGGCCCAATGCCATCACCCGGAAACAACGTAGCCGTGATGATCTTCTCCTCCTCGCTGTCGCTAGAGAATGATCGGCGCGACACGCCATAGCTATCATTATGTACCGACGATGCAGCTGGTGCGGCTGCGCGGGTCGACAAAAGCCGACGGGACAGAACAGAGAGCCGGGAGCGTGAACCCAGCAACGCCATGGCTGCGGCTCAACCCCTAAATCACAGCGGCGAAGCAGCGGCACGCGACTCAGGTGGGGCCAAGAAATGGAAGTGGACACAGCTTCAGGGGCGATCTCAGCAAGCGCGGCAAGATTGTTGGTGTTGTGAACGGTTGGCCCCCTTGAGCGATGAGGGGCAGCTCATTGCAGAAGCGAAGAGCTGGATGCAGCTCGAGCGTGATGAAGCAGGCAAGGCAGGCAGGCACGCAGGCCCTGAAGATTCTCGCTGGGACTTCGCCGCTGCCCCTAATTTTGGCGGTTCCGTGCTCCAGTTCGTCTCCCCCTCTCCCCCGCCCCGCACCTGGTCGAAGCCGACCACTACGACGACGACGACGACGACGCTTGTGGATGAATACAGGTGGATGTGCTGTCAATATCTTCGTGGATGAATTTGTGTTTTAGTGGTTTCGTGGCGGATGGATGATTCGATAGTGGATGGATAATTCGATTGTGTATGGATTATTCGATAGTGGATGGATGGTTCGATAGTAGATGAATGATTCGATAGTGGATGAACAATTCGATAGTGGATGGATGATTCGATTGTGTATGGATTATTCGATAGTGGATGGATGATTCGATATTGGATGAACGATTCGATAGTGGATGGATGGTTTGATAGTAGATGAATGATTTGTTAAAGGATGGATGATTCGATAGTGGATAGATAATTCGATTGTGTATGGATTATTCGATAGTGGATGGATGGTTCGATAGTAGATGAATGATTCAATAGTGGATGAACAATTTGATAGTGGATGGATGATTCGATTGTGTATGGATTATTCGATAGTGGATGGATGATTCGATATTGGATGAACGATTTGATAGTGGATGGATGGTTTGATAGTGGATGGATGGTTCGATAGTGGATGAATGATTCGTTAAAGGATGGATGATTTGATAGTGGATGGATGATTTGATAATGTATGGATGATTCGGTAGTGGATGGATGATTTGGTAGTGGATGGATGATTTGGTAGTGGATGGATGATTTGGTAGTGGATGGATGGTTGAGTTTTGGATGGATGATTGAGTTTTGGATGGATGGTTGAGTTTTGAGTTTTGGATGGATGGTTTTGGAGGTTGAGTTTTGGATGGATGGTTGAGTTTTGGATGGATGGTTGAGTTTTGGATGGATGGTTGAGTTTTGGATGGATGGTTGAGTTTTGGATGGATGGTTGAGTTTTGGATGGATGGTTGAGTTTTGGATGGTTGAGTTTTGGATGGATGGTTGAGTTTTGGATGTATGGTTGAGCGGTGGATGGATGGCGATTGGATGTGGGTCTGAAGGGTTCAATCAGTATATGGAATAAAATGCAACGGTTTTATTTGCACAAGTAAATTAAAAAGCTGTCTCTAGCTGTTTATGTCTCTAGTTGTTTAAAAATAAAAGTGAAGTTTGAAAAACTACAACGATGCTGAACACAATTGTTTTTATTTCATGGATTTCACCACACCAACTTTGATGTTCTTGCAACTTAATTGCATGAATTTACCAAAAGAAAATTACACATTATCAGTATAGATATACTGTTATGTACTATCCATGATAAAAAAAATTCCTTTTTGTACCAACATTCAAATGACACAAGCAATACTTGAAATACTTCAAAAACTATGAGCTATATGTATGTGTATGTAACAATATTTTGTCACATATGCATGCAAAAATTTGTTATAAACTGAAAAGATGTATTATGATTATTATTATTATTTTGTCAATAATAACAATATTAACATTTTGTACCATTGTGTTTCACTGCTGAAATTGAGTGATAAAAACTAAAAGTGTTTTTTTTTTTCCTTCTTTTTAGTAAAATTTTCTTAGTTCTTGTAAATTTCAACAATTTGAGAAAATTATATGTTCATTCATATGGTTTTGGGTGTTAAACTCAATGGGAAATCTTGTGCAATTAACATCTTATGTTTGTAAATTCTGGACTATTATCAAAGGCTTGACTAGCTTAAAAAGATCCTGCATGGATGTAAATACCTTTACATCATCTCTAATTTCATATACTTGCATCCAAAAATATAATATTTTCAATATTTAAAAACTTTAATTAAAAAATCACATAATGTGGATGGGAAGTTCAAAACATTTTGGGTAAAACAAAATCACTTGAATTCATGTGATGGCATATCTATATATATATATATAGATATATTTTTTTTCCCATATATTTTCCCAGATATATATATACATATCTGAATCTATAAAATTTAATAAATAAAATTCAAATTTACTAAAATATCATACATCAGAAATCAATTCATGTTAAGAATGATAAATATTGAAGTAAATTGATACTTTAAAAGTTAAAACAAAATAAATACATAAAATATATTTTACATCACTGTGTACAATTACAACCAAAGGTTGAAATATATGGGAAAATAATATTAATAACATGCAATAAAAAGTTTTTATTGTAGTATGAATAGCTTTTTTAGTCAAACATACTTTAGTCTTCACAAAGTATCTAGTAGTTTAGCAATCCAATTTATTTTGACACTTGCTTTAAAAACTTTCATTACAATCTTAAGCTCATTCATTGATCTTCAGTAACACAAAAGGGCGTTTTTTAATTGAAGGCTTTCATATAATAAGTCACTATCATGACTTGAATGAAACAGTGGATTTCATTTTAAGAGACAACTAATATTCATAATGTGCATATAGACAAATCTCAATTAAGATGTCATGCAATATGTGTGCAAAATAAAAGGTTCTTGCAATGAACTATTTGAATATTTTGTTATATTGCCAATTTTAGATGCTCCTATTTATTCATATCCATAGGTTTTATAACCAACACCATGTATAGATAACTATCGTTGAATAGATTAATGAACGATTTTCAATATTTTGTAATACAAAATAATCATTGAAATAATAATAATAATAGTAATGTGTCTGAGAATTGAGTATATATTTTTATCATGATTTCTTAAAGAAATTTACATCCAACTAAATAGTAAATTTCATTTTCAATTTGGAACAAATCATTTCCAATCTTTCAAATTTTTAACATGAAATATAGTCTGAAATGCTTTTACTTAGGATTTTAGATACATAGGACACATGTAGATTGTATATAATAAACAAGAACTAGTTATGATATAGAGATTATTGTGTGAAGACAAAACCTAATGGAATATCTTCCAGCACAATATTCTAAGTAGAGACAACTTGTGTACTAAACCACCATTCAGTGGGTTGTTCACCTAATTTAGGTTAGAATTGGTAAAAGCATTGCTGTTGTACTTATCTAAAATAATGTATAAGTTTTCTTAAATTATATATATTTTACACCCAAGTATTTTTTAACTTAACACAACATATACAATGCACAAATAGATCTTTGCAAAACTGAAGGATAAAAATAAAAATCCATATTTGTGTATACACTTATCCCAATAGGATTAAAGTTTTAATGTCATGCAAGAATGTTCACTCTTGTTAAAAGAGACCACTAATATGTAACATAGTTTTTCTAATCATGCATTACCAAAAGGATTAAAACAAACTTAGATGAATAATTTATTAAATTAGGATGAAAACTTCTTCACATCATTATGCTAATTCTAAATTATCTAAAATATTATTTTGTTTTCTTTGCACGCTGTCATTCTTCTCACTAATTCTTGTCTAATCAAACTTTAAGGCCCTCCCAAAGGGAAAAATCAAACCCTAGATTCTTCCTTTTAGGGTTACAAGCATCGCCCTCGAGAGAGTGAGAGAGAGCGGTAGAGATACACAGACAGGCAGTCCGTTTGGTGATGCACGGGAGGGAGCCTAACAATGTTCAATTGCGCGTCAGCAACACCTGACGAAGAGCAGAAGCAGAAGAAGAAGCAGGAGCAACACCAGAGACTGTGTGCAAGTCGTATTTGTAATGCCGATTAAGCGCGTGCTTCAATCGCTCACAGGGGCATTTCCGATGATACTGGCGCAAAACGGTGCACTCTCGCTGTTTCTCTCCCTGGGAGGTAGAACTACCGCCGAAGAAGGTTACAGCAGACAACGTACTACGACTTGGAAAGCGTCTGCCCCCTGCGATCGACAGGAATGACAGGAGGGCGAAAAGAATTTTTCTTAGCAATCGATGAAAGCGAAATCCGCGTGAAGTTCGAAGCTGGAGCAGTGGTCCAAATCTGTTCAGTCTGCAGCGATTTTCCCAGTCAAGCTGACACAGGAGTGGGAGTTCGTCTCCCCAGAATCCCGCAGAGGACTTGGCGATGTCCAATTGCAGGAATCGTCGGCCCAGTCACGGGGCCTCCAGAATCACACACTCACACACCACCACCATCTCATCGAGTCAGATGGGCGGGGAGCGAGGGAGAAAGGTTGTTGGAACGCATGGAACTCATCCATGGGAACGCAGCTCTTGGGGTAGGAACTCTTGTTCCCCTGCACTCCAGAATTAGGTTAAGAGGATGAAGAAGAAGCCGAAGCAGAAGAGGAAGAAAGAAGAAGAAGCTCGTAGAGTCTTCTACTGTAGAAGATTATAGATACACCCAGCCTCGACTGTAAGAAGGCTGTTGCTGTTAACGTTGTTGATATTGTCGTTGTTGTTGTATTGCATGTAGCGTCGTCTGTAGGCTTTTTTCGTGTAGGATTTTGTATTTGACTCCATCGCTACGGCGTGGTGGCGATTCGATCGGAGTCGCACGCCCCCGTCGTCGATGTGTACAGTGTTCAGAGAATTGGTTTCTATTGAGGACTTGATATTGAGAATTGCGGAGCAGTGTTGTGACGATTGCGCATTACAGTTTGAAGAGTCGCGGAATGAGTCGTGGTCGGTGAGGTGGTGTTGTTCGGGTGTTGAGAGTTGGTGAGAGTGGCTGATTCGGGTACGGGGAGTGGCGGAGGTGGGAGGAAGAGAAAGAGGGAGGAGGAAGAGGAGGTAGAAGGTGAGAAGATGGGGGTGGACTACTACAGCGTGTTGAAGGTGCCGAAGACGGCATCCGTAGATGATTTGAAGAGGACGTATCGGAAGCTGGCGATGAGATGGCATCCCGACAAGAATCCGAATAATAAGAAGGAGGCAGAGGCTAAGTTTAAGCAGATATCGGAGGCGTATGATGTGTTGAGTGATCCGCAGAAGCGCCAGATTTACGATCAGGAGGGAGAGGAGGGGTTGAAAGGTGGCATGCCTCCTCCTGGTTCATCGCATGGTTTTGCAAATGGTGGAGCGGCACAATCGTGTAGGTTCAATCCGAGGAATGCTGAGGATATTTTTGCAGAGTTTTTTGGAAATGCAAGCCCGTTTGGAGGCATGGGTGGGAGGGGAGGTGGAATGTTTGGCGGTTTTGGTGGTGGTGACAGCATGTTTCGCACGACTGATGGAAGTCAAGGATTCAGATCGTTCGGTGATGCTCCCCCTCCGCAACGAAAGGCTCCTGCTGTGTCGAACAAACTTCTCTGCAGTCTAGAGGAGCTTTACAAGGGATCTACGAGGAAGATGAAGATCTCCAGGAGCGTTCCCGATGCCAGCGGCAGGATTGTTCCTGTAGAGGAGATCCTTACTATCGATATTAGGCCTGGTTGGAAGAAAGGAACGAAAATTACCTTCGCTGAGAAGGGCAACGGGCAATTGGGGGTAACGCCTGCGGATTTGGTGTTCGTTATTGACGAGAAACCCCACGTGACGTACAAACGCGATGGTAATGACCTAATTGTTTCGAAGAAAATACCGCTGGTGGAGGCTCTAACAGGGTGCAGTTTCTCACTCCTGACTCTAGACGGCAGAACGCTAAGCGTGAGCATTTCCGACGTCATCACTCCGGGTTATGAGAAGGTGATCCCCAAGGAAGGAATGCCGGTAGCAAAGGAATCAGGGAGAAAAGGAAATTTTCGGATCAAGTTCGACGTTGTTTTCCCAACTAGGTTGAGCAGTGAGCAGAAATCAGGCGTGAAGAAACTGTTGGGTGCATGAGTTGCGAGGATGTGAGGTGCAGTAATTATACATACATTATGCAATACGGACTCCTACGCTTGTGAGTATTGAGACTGTATTGGATCAGGGAGTCTGTAATTACTATCCCGTTCAGTATGGAGCGTCAGAATTGCTGAGAGCCGAGCTTCATGATCGGATGCTGTTGAGGCCCTTTCAACAGTGAATTTTCACTTCGACTTGATTCGTTTCGCCACCTTTCTCACATGCATCTATAGAAAGATTTCTACGTCATCAGCCGCCACGTCATATTTTGACAAGTGGAGTTTTTTAACGCTACGCTGGGTTTTACGACCCTGAGCTCTACAAACGGGGCACAATCCGAAAGTATGTGGTTCTGGTTTCCAAGGCTGTGCTTCCGAATAGAACCATCGCCTAACTAGGGAGACTATTCGTCCTCCACCATTCCTAACTCGTCTTGTCATCTGCAGAGGAAAGTCTTCTAGGATACAATGGATATTGTACCTGAGGATCCCACAGGGTTCTCTTTAGCTACGGTGCGGTGGGGGTTCGGCAATATTATCGTTACTACAGGACCTTCGAAATATCGAAGACTCAAGCCACAGAACATCGGGTTACAAATTGCTTAAAAACATGGATTCAGGGAGTGACTCAGGTGTAAGAGCTGGTGGGAGATGGTGCCAGGCGATAAAGCACTTTCTCGGGATCGAACACTAATTCTGTGGTGCGAGGTCTCATGTATTTTATCCATAACTATACCCGAGCTCTTTTACAGTAGTTAAGAAATCCAAGCATTATTTTTATTACCCACAATTTGCTTGCATTTTGTTGGTGCTGATTTTCCTGGTTTGCACAAGTCTATCTCATCAAGTTCACTTAGCGTTTCTATTCAATAATTTTACTGTGATCGTCTATCTTATCGAGTTCATTGAGCATTTCTCAGTGCCATCTATCGTGTTCTGCAACCTCTATCATGTTATTGCGGATCAGTAGTTGTAGCATATGTAAGCCTCGGTTGTGAGCTTGCAGATTCTGTAGACATGTTTGGAAACACCGAGAATCTGACTATGTGCCCACCGTAGCTCCCACACTGCACATTCAGTACCCACATTGGCAACTTCTGGGGAATTCAAAGAAGACTGTTAAAGGGTGGGACACTTTTCCACCTACCATTCGGTCAGCTGATCATGTTGGAACAACTCAAATCTCACGTTTGACTCTTTCATTGCATGTAGAGATTGCTGACTCGTTTATGTTCACATTCTCATCTGAACTGCATGAAATGATCATTAGAATATGGCTGCATTCTACACCTCCATACTGACGACCTATTACACTGGCAGAGGCATTTGTTGCATATAAGAAATCTAAAGAATAATAAAAATTTAGAAATGACCAGTGTATATTATTCAAAATTTTAACATTATTTTAAACATTCTATTTTTCAAATGACAAAACCATGAAAAGAAAATCTTGCAAACATCACTGGGCACTTTTTTAGTACTACAAAAACTCCTGCTTTAAGTCTTTGAATTGTTTTAGAGCTTCATCAAAGTTATTTGAAGAGTTGCCTTAAGGTACTGCCTTAAGGTGTATCACAACTTGCAAGGGGATTAAAACAAAACAAGATCTAGTCAAAATTCCTTGGTGGGATAACCCTAAATTTTGTAGAACCATCATAATTTAATACAAAGTTAAAATAATTCTAATTTTAATTTAAATAATATTATTAAAATAATTCTAATTTTATATAATAAATTATCTAAAAATTCTAACTATTTTAATAGTTTAATATTAATTTTTATAAGTATGAAAAAGTAAAAAGTCTATTAATATCTACATATTGCGTAGATAATCATATAAACATTACTTGTTCCAATTGTGTGCATATTAAAAATACACATGGCCAAGAAGATAATTAAAATATTTTTTTAATGGAAAATAGAGGGATATTTAAAAAATATATATATAAAGTGTATCTTTTATTACTATTAGTGCATAAAGACATAGACATCTTATAAATCTAAAAGATATATTATTCAAAAATATTGGATTATATTACTTTTTCATTTTGTGATTATATAAAAGTTAAAAATTATTCTACATAAGAACCTTATACTAAGATATATTATCAATGCTTCTTACAGTTATATAACATGTTGTTTTTAATCTAATAAATATAGCTTCTTGTAAGTTGCGAGCTATTTAGACCATAAGTTCTTTAAAAAAAAATGCTTGAAGTTACAATAATGTCATGTGGACATTTTTAGTGTGAATATTGGATAAGATTTTGGATTAGAATCATAAAAAGATCTTGTGGTAAATTTTGTATATTTCTTCTTTGATCTTGCTAACCATGGTTCTTGGTTTGTCCAAGACATTTAAATATAAATGTATGTTGATTTGGTGCTGCCATCAAATTTAAAGTTATTAGAAAAATAATGTCTTATTCCAGTCTATACTATTCTATAATTTAATTTAAAAAATAAGCATAAAATTGAACTTTTTATCATTACAATGCAGAATTTTTTTTTAATACAATTCTTTGTAATTTACATGAAAAAGTGTATAGATAGTTTACACCTTAATTCTTATTCCTCAAACAAAATACAGTATCAACATTCTTTACAGAAAGCCAGGAGTTGAGAAATTAAAAAATACTAAAAATAGGCTAATTGCCATTTAACACTTAAACTAATTACCTTGTGAAACAAAAACCAAATAGTTATATATATATATATATATATATATTTAAACAGATTTTAATTTTAAACATAAAATTCCATCTGCTATTACAAGTTTTGGTTCATGTCATTTGATTTTTTAAAAGTCAAAAATATTGTAACTACTATCTTAAAATGTATTAATTAGCATACTTATGTGTAAGAATAAAAATATTCTTTTAATACATTGAATAAAACAAAAATCAACTTCACCATTTTCATGCTTCTTAGAGGATTTTGAAATTTTATTTCATTGAAGCCACCCACAACTCTTTTCCTTTTTTTTTTCTTTTCTTTTTCTTGTAAGTACAAAATAACAAACACCAATATTGGTGTAATTTTGATCATTAAAACGTTCAAATTATGCACATGCTATTAGAAACGGATGCTATTGATTGCATGATATTTTATTTAAAAATTATGAGCTGTAACGTCTTTTTGATTGTTAAATTTATTACTAACAACTTTGATGGAAGTATCAAGGGACACATAAAGTCTGAATGTTTTCATTCTTAATTTTTGTGTTTCTTTATTTCATTTTAAAATTTTTATTGAAAAAAATAAAAATATATAATTGAATTGTGTTAATTTAAAAAAGAAGAAGTTACAATCTTCATTTAAAAATATAAAAAAATCTTGAATGAAGAAAATCAAATCTCATTTTTAATTTCTTGTTCATTGATTCGAAAATAGAAGCATTAATTGTGTGAAAAATGTATTGCCAAACACACATTATTTACGAGTAGGGTAAAAAAAAAGGAACAAATCATCCCATGCTAAAAGATTACTCAATGTATCACTATCATTAGTAATCATGTATAAATATTTAGACGTATTTTTCTAGACATATCTTATTGTGTGTAAATTTTAAGTATCCAAAAACTTCTATAAGCATAAATGAAACATAGTAAGATGGTGAATCGGATGTTTAAATACTGAAACTTTTGTACAAAAACCCAGTTAAAGATTTGGAATTACAATCACTGAATTCAGTAAATCCTAGGGTTTGAGTAAATTTCTATGGTTTTTTATAAAAATCAAACTGGAACAGAATTTTTTATTTGAAAGCATAATAATAATAATAATAATAATATTTTTAACATCATACATGTGTTTAATATTATAACAAAATAAAATTGCTTTAACAAATTCCGAAACAATGTATTCATTTATTTTATACATTCAAAATTACAAAATAAACGAACTAAACGAACTAGTGTCATACAAAATTCAGAATTTTAAAATAAGTTTGCTAAACTTGATAACTTTGGTTTTTAATTTATTACTTGATGTTCTCTTCATGCCCACTGGTTTTTAATATTTTTCAATGTTAAGACCTTAAATGATTATTACCATTTTTAATTTTAAGTTCAGATTTTCACAACCCAATCAAATTATGCATTCAAAATTATGTAAATAATGAATACCATGATATAAATAATGAATGTGTACATAGACACACCTAAGTATTAGTAATCACAACAATTAACAGTATTTATGCATATCCAATTATTTCACCATGTAATTTGAGAATCAAACACACAGACTTCAAACCACCTCATTTGCAATCAAATTTTTTATAATGAATAATTTGCAAAGCAAATTAATTACGGAATTCATACATGAACTTATATTGATGAATACATTACTCTAACAGAGAGACTAGTATGAAAATACGTATAATACAAACTCACGAAATACCAATGTATCCACAAAAGTACAGATGATTAGTAAAGTGACGAAGAAGGAACCGCGATGAGGGTTCGAATCCGGTCGCGGATCTAGAAACTTCTAAATTAGGGTTTGGAGCTCCTTCTTCCTGGTCCTTTTCCCTCCCTTCTCTTCGTGGTCATGAAACCCTAGAATGGTTTTAAGAAGAGGTGGAGGACAAAGTTGAGGCTTTCGAGTCGAGCAACCGTGCGCGGTGAGGGGTTTGCCGCTCACCGGATGGGGGTGGAGAACGTTGCTGTGCGGTAGAGGAAACGAAGTGGTAGGATTAGTGGCGAGGTGCGGTTTTGAGGGAAATAAGAGTGGAGGGTTTTGTTTTAAGGTGCTGCGATGGGAGACACCGCGATGCACCAGTTTAATAGCATTTTGCTCGGGGGACGGGGAGGGACAAATCCAGGGCAGCTGAAGATCAATAGCGGGGGTTTCCAATGGCGGAAGGCAGGGGGTGGGAAGGTGGTGGAGGTTTCTACCAGTGACATCGCCAGCTTGAGCTGGACACGGGTACCCAAAGGTTTCCAGTTAGGGGTGAAGTTGAAGGCGGGACGAGACGTGAAGTTCAATGGGTTTCGCGAGTCGGATATGGCGAGTCTGGGATCGTTTTTCACTACGAGTATGGGGATTACGTCTGAGGAAAAGCCATTGGCGATCAGCGGTAGGAATTGGGGAGACGTGACTTTGGAAGGGAGCTCCCTGGCTTTTAGTGTTGGTGGGAAGCATGGGTTTGATGTTTCCATCGCGGATGTGTCTCAAACTCAAATGCAGGGAAAGAATGAGGTGATGCTGGAATTTCATGTCGATGACACAACGGGTGCGAGCGAGAAGGATACTTTGATGGAATTAAGTTTTCACATACCTACTACGAATACTACTTACATCGGAGACGAAGAGCGTCCACCCGCGCAGATTTTCCGGGAGAAGATATTATCGATGGGGGATGTTGGGCCTTCTGGTGCAGAAGCGATTGCATTGTTCGAGGAAGTTCATATTCTTACGCCCAGGGGAAGATACAATGTGGAGCTCCATGCCTCCTTTTTGCGGTTGCAAGGGCAAGCTAATGACTTCAAAATCCAGTACAGTAGTGTTGTCCGTCTTTTTATTCTGCCGAAGAGCAACCAGCCGCATACCTTTGTGGTGATCACCTTAGACCCTCCTATTCGTAAGGGGCAGACGTTCTATCCGCACATTGTACTGCAGTTTCCATCAGAAGAGATAGCAGAGTGTACGCTGTCTATCGGCGAAGAGCTTTTAAATACTAAGTACAAGGATCGGCTTCAACCTGCATACAAGGATTTGTCGCATGATGTTTTCACGCAGATATTGAAAGGTCTCTCGGGTGCTAAAGTTACACGTCCAGGAAAGTTTCGGAGCGCTCAGGATGGGTACTGTGTACGTACTTCACTCAAGGCGGAGGAAGGCACGTTGTATCCGTTGGAGAAGAGTTTCTTTTTCTTGCCTAAGCCACCGACTCTTATTCTTCACGACGAGATCGAATATCTGGAGTTTGAGAGACATGGTGCAGCGGGTACCAGTAGCATATCATCGCACTACTTTGATCTGCTTATCCGCCTTAAGAGCGAGCAAGAGCATCAGTTTCGAAACATCCAGCGTAATGAGTATCACAATTTGTTCAATTTCATCAGCGGCAAAAATCTGAAGATCATGAACTTAGGAGACGCTCAGGGTACTAGTGGCGTTGCTGCTGCGCTTGAAGGCTCTGATGATGAAGGAGTTGATCCTCATTTGAATCGTATTCGAAGTGCTCGGGAAAGTGGCGGCGCTGGGCTTGGCGATGAAGACAGTGACGAAGAGGACGAAGATTTCGTTGCTGAGAAGGATGATGCTGGGTCTCCCACTGATGAATCTGATGGAGAGGAGCCTGATGGTAGCGACGATGGTGGGGGTGGCTCTGATGAAGAGGAGGAGGACGAGGAAGAAGAAAGGCCGAAAAAGAAGAGAGAGAAGAGAGAGGACGTGGCGCCAAAATCTGCTCCTAAGAAACGAAAGAAGAAAGATGAAGCCGATGGAGAAGATGGTGGGAAGAAGAAAAGGAAGAAGAAGGAGAAGGATCCCAATGCGCCGAAACGTGCACTTTCTGCCTTCATGCGCTTTCAGTTAGAAGAACGCAAGAAGATGAAGGCTGACCCAAGTCAAGCATCTATGTCTTTTGGGGAGTTTGGCAAATCTCTGGGCGAGAAATGGAGAAACATGTCGGCCTCTGACAAAGCACCTTATGAAGCTGATGCGAAGGTTGATCAGGAGCGATACAAGAAGGCTATGGCAGGATACAAAAGTGGTCAATCTGGTCCAGCAGAAGCCTATGATGATGGAGAGGATGAAGGATCTGACGATGAGTAGGCGATTCATGTTGTGTCTTCGATTGCTCGGTCCTTCTAGAGGTAATGGAGCACATCTCGGTGCGATCAATTTTGGTTGAATGCTGCACTTGCATAGGTACTTAAATGCAGCGGTTTGAACCTAATGTAGTTTTCTAAGGAGTGGATTGGCTGTTATTTGCTGTTTGATCGCAGATCTATACAAGGAATAGGAATCAGATTCTTGAACACTAACTGAAGAAGTTGCTGGCAATTTTCTTTTCGTTGAGTGATTGACTTTGCTGCCACTTGCCCCAGCTCACATTCAACTGGCAATTGATACTGGGTAGCCTCTATATTGATTGACCACTGTTGCTAAGGGAGAATGTCCTGTAGAAAAGCATCAGCGTGTCGGGTATGAACGAAGTAGGGGTTGTCCTTCTCAGCATACAATGTGCGCATTGTGGCGAATATTGTGACGCTTTAAGTCCTGAGCTGTCAGTGGGGATGAGTGCAGTAAGTGTTTTTGGATATGTTGGTTACAGTAGACTTCGCCACATCTGCCAGATTTGCTAAATGTAAATCCAGCTGCTTCCTGTGTAGGAAGCTGCCGGAATTTGATCTCTGGAGAGTGTCGTATGCTTTGTATAGTTGTATGAATGAATCTTATATCCTGGCTAGAGATTTAATTCTTTATATTCTGTTGTTATGTGGCATTCGTTGAATGTTTATTCGTATCATCAGAATATCAACGAGGAGCGTGCTATTCTCTACTTACATGTGAATTAGTCACCGTTTCCCAAATTTGATTCAGATGGTGAACAGATAAATGAAGTACAGATTAGTTAAAATCTCGAGGTGTCGTTTTATTGTTGATTGATTAATATCTAAATCCCACAAGCCGTGATTGTCATCAGCTGATTGAGTTGAAATCAGGTAATACTTCAAGTACAACGAACAATTAAAAGCAAGGGTCAACCCAGCAAGGATCCATCTGACTGATAGATATCTGGAATAGATTGAAATCACATGATGATAAGGTTCTACCACGTTGGTTGGATTAATTGTTCTGTCAAATATTGGTTCATACGTACACTTTATTCTCGGCATAATTTTGGTTTCAACAATCTCGTCGTCTCATACGGCTACCCATAAATACAGACTTTTTTTGCAATTATTATTGCTATGTGGGGTGTCATGTTCTCTCTCCAACAGTTTTTCAACTGTAGGTTTGTCTTGTCGGTTCATGTCATGTCGGGAATAAGATAATTTCGTTTACTGATTAGAATGCTTCTTCGAGAAAAAAATGATTACACAAATCGATTGATGCAATTCTTCATTTTAGGAAAAAAAAACTTTTTATGGTATACTATAGAATTATACGTGCACACATGTACATTCATCGATTCCAATTGCAACAGCTTTTGATGATTTATTTTTGAAATACTCAAAAACGCTAACAAGTATTTTCAAAAAATCATAAAAGCATTTAAATTGAAATGTCAAGAAGTGTTCACATGTATGAAGCATAGTGTACACAGATCCAATTGTGTTATTCAGTGCTGTGATATTGACTGGTGTATTTTTAATTTCAAACTCAAGTTATTAAAATTAAATACATGACATAACAGAGCATGGACATGACTGTATTCTAAGAAGTGCAAAAATTATGAGGGACTCACATTCGTGCTAGGTTTAGGTTTTCTTTTTCACATGATTTTTAGTGTAATGTATTCCCAACAGTTGTGAACAAGGAACTAATCATAGAAAGTTCAGGAATGATAAATTTAAATATCACCCTGATGAACCGATAGTGTATGAAAGTTAAAATGCCCAAGTTCTTAATTGCACTCCATGTAAGATGTATCTTAGGCATAGAGAATAAATTCTTGGGATTGACTAAACTGTTAAGTCTGATACCATGTACAACGCGCCATATTTGGGGCAAGTTTTTCACATAAATCTGCACAATTTGAAGCCTTCCCTTCACTTTTAATGCCGTACGCTCTCTTTTCTAATCAGTTCATGCTCTCTTTTACACATGAACTGATTAGAAACTCCTTGGACAGTCTCATGAACAAGAAAAAAGATGCGGCTGAAGTGAGCCAGTTGCAGTGCTGTAGTTCAGGTCAGAATGGGGAAAAAGTACGTAAAAAATGTCCATGCGTCCTCGTTTTCTTGATTCTGTATGAACAAGCCACTATCAGTCTCGGTTTCATCCATAGACAAATTCAGAAGGTAGAAGAAAAGTGAATACCAGAAATGAACACACCTATACTGCAGTCTCTAGCGCTGAACTACTGAAAGCGAATTACATGCTTTTCACCCATGTAAAGTTGCCTCCATCAATTGAGGTATAAACTGCAGCACTCGGAGCATCCAATGTGATGCCACAAGCATATATATGGAGCCCATTGAAGTTGGTGTGGATGACAGTACTTACATGTAGCCTCCCCATCCAGAGGTATAACAGGGTTATTTGCTTGTTCAAGGATACTGTATTCTTGTTTGAACAGCCGACAAAGATGCTCAAGGATTGATGTCCGCAAACTTGATGCTTCAGTCGAAAGAAACCAATCACGACCAAACTGCAAAATGAAGAAGACAAGAATCAACTAATAATCCATTGGAAGAGAGATTTGGTATGTACCCATGAATGAGGTTCAAGAAACTGCCTCTCTGCATTTTAATGGATACGTTGATAAAGATGAATTCAAAAGAGAAACAATCAGACATGAGTTCCAAACAGTGCCGAAGAAAATCAATTGCCATAATCTCCACAAGTAAAGATAACCGATTGCCACCAACTATTGACCCGATAAGACGTTACTGAAATGCGTCAATTTTTCATAATCAGATGGAAGATCCACCGCCTTTAAACAACCAGTTCAGTTTGCTGATGGGTTGATCACACAGGTTTGAGAGTAGTTTTACCACACCAAGAATTTCCCAGTTTCCGTCCAAATCACGTGATTTCATGGTCTTGGGAGCATATTCTACAAACTTTTGGATGTAATGAAGTAGAAAGAGGCCACAGTCTGATTCATTATCTTGCAAGGGAACCTGATGCAAAAGAAGATGGGAGTAAATATTATCTTGTACCGCAGTGATGACATATAAACAGCAGATCTGGTTTCATACAACAATCATCAATAAGAGCTGTAAAAAGCAAAAAGAGTCAACTAGATGCAAATTGGTTTAGATCACCAGCTACAAAATATCTGGAGGAACCATTGTGCAAACAATAAACAACTCTGATAGATGGTATCTGACTACAAACTATCAAACCCCAAGCTAACAAAATTTTGAAGGTTTAATAAAAGAGGCTCTCTACTTATTTGCAGCATGGTTGTACAGGACCTACCGGGACCTTTTTAAACATAATCTCGTCAGCCTTCAACCTCTGCACTGAGAGTGTGCACTCATCCGCCTCGTTTTCACCTGTTTCCACACTATGCTGCCACTCTGCTACTATGTAACTGGCAGTCACAAATGAACCAAATAAACAATAAGAATACAAAGTCAAGGTACACTAACCAGAACAGATCATCTAGAACTTGCTAGAAGTAAGGAGTTGAACCCAATGCTCTTAGATAAATCATCTCATTCTCTGCTGATAGAGGATAATATCGTAGGGACTCGACTGTATAAGAGGGAATACAGGATTTAATATGATTTGCATAGCACACCTCACTACACGTCAGTTCTTCAATGTATTGACAAACATTCTAATTTCGTGTATATTACAATTTTGCAAATCGGAAAGAAATATTTTTTTGTGGCTGACCTTCTCAACAACCGAAATACCCGTTGACTATCATGGCCATGAGTCATAGAGTCGAGATGGATGATACATCGCTCACTTTTGCCCCCCTTATCAAAACCAGGAAAGCAGATGATTGCAAGGCTCCAATGTAACCTGCAACCAGCAAACTTTGAGATACACATGGTGACCAGACATTGTCAACGTAACCGAAGACACCTTTAAATTCCATTTCTTGCAGCACAGATACTCGTTATTACTTACTTGTCGTGAATTGGTACAAAAAGGTAGTCCTTTTCGAATATATTTGTTCCTTTTGTCCATTTCCGTAATTTGGAAAAGTCAGTTCCACCCTTCTTTTTCTGATCATGAAAAGCCACAATTCAAAAAAAGTTGAAGAGTGCTGTACCTTCCTTACTAATCTCCTTCACACAAACTTCGGTCAAACAATAAGTCACAAATAACTAGCTCGGCTTTCGAGGGTCAAACTCTGATGTGGCAATGAACAGTTGAAATTGAAATATAGGAGGGTACTGCAATTTTTAAAGATTGTACACACAGCAATTAAAAAGTTGGAGAAACAGCACCCAGATTCTGCCAAAACTAAAATATACCTGTGAATTAACAACTTCACTTAGTTTCTTATAAAAGAAGCTGTTAAAGAAGTGAAAACGTTGCCTTCCTTCCGCACCAAGAAATTCATCCCTTTGAATGTATCTGAACATAACACAAAACCTTATTTAAACATCGTATATCCGAGATACGAGCCAAGTACGCAACTGCTAATGACTACCACAACTTCAATAGACAAGGAATGTGACTTGGTCGTGAAACAGAAGAGATGATTTCCGTCTACTTTATATTCCTGTGTTTTAGCTTTGCTTTGTTCTGTTTTTTGATGGGGAGTGGACAGAGGGAAGTTAAGCACATGCTAACATACTTGATGTAAAAATCTATAATAGTGTCGTTGAGAAACTCCAATGGTTCAAGCCTGGTCAGATCTGATGGTAAAATCTCCACTGCGTCTGGATCAGTCCTGCATTGTAACAGAAATGATCAAGTTTGAGATATGATACTGGAAATCGATAAGCTTCTTCACTCCAGTCTCCATCATATTTGTACATCTGCAGTCAGGGGCTTCTCAACCACTTAAATATCTAAATCAATCTTCTCAATCACTTAAATATCCGTACCTTGACGGATAAGCAATTTTCACTTTAAGCTTCTCCATCCTGAAAAGGCAACACCAACCAACTGATAGTTACAATTCAGACTCAAAATACTCTGATAACATATATTTCCAGTCACTGAAAAAAAAAAAATTATAAAACTCATACACTGTTGCCTTCTCACTAACGTTATGTGGAAACTTAAATTGAGATGCTGGACTTTGAAAGCACATAAACGAACTGAGAAATTGACAGTACACGATGCAATCACTGTTAGTATTGGCTCAAAAATATAAATGCTTTTTCCCAAACCAGACCGGAATTTTTTTCTAAAATTACCTTCTTCTAAAAGTGTTTCGGAGCCCCGCACGGCGAGAAACCTCAACACATGAACCATCGAAGGAAGATCTATTGCCTACTAAAGTCTTGTCTTCCTCATCAGAGGAATCAATTTCCATTGCTGTATCCTGAATTAAACAGAGATTAGAAATTGTATTCAAGCATCCTTCCTCAGTATTAAACCTTAAACGTCCAACGCTAAAAAAAACATAAGAAAATGAAAAGGCAAGAGGCCACTGTTTTGACACGCAGTCTTACAGGTGTTCTGCCAACAAATTCAGCCTCACGTGCTCGTTTCCTACTTCTCCCTATCGGTTCAGCAACAAGTCTCTGCGAATTGACGCGATAGAAAAAAATTGTTAGTAGTTGAAAGAAGACAACTAAGACTAGCAACTATCTAGTATGAAGGATAGGCATCGCAGAAAAATGAAAAAAAGCGACAATAGTACATTTTTTGACAAACTTGCAAATGTATACTATCAATTTGGCTGTTCCAGCCACGTTTACAATCAAGAGGATCCCACAGCAAAGGATCAAAAAGTAATAATCAGAACCACCAGAACGTCCCATATGCTGTATGTAAAGCGTGTAGACAGGTATAGATAAAAGCATATGAGAATAAGATGCAGCACACCTCCCGATCACTGTCTACTTGAAAAGAAGGATCAGGTGTCTTCGGCGTCAATAACTCTCGACTAGACGGTCCTGATTGCTCCCCAGATAACACACGGGTTGCTCCTTCCGAGGATGAGGCTTTCTCTTTTGGTGAAGGAGACCGCCTGATGATTGCTACAGATTTACCGTTATTGTAGTCTGCAGACTTGAAGGCTTCGCGAGATACAAAACCATTAGCAGAGATATCCGTTGATACATTCTCTGCCTGAACATCCAGAGCCAGTTTTATCAGATGTGTTACTCTGCAACATAGCCATCCCATTAACCCAGAATCGTTTCAAGATTAGAATGGACATACAACAGGTCAGTCAGGAAGTTTCAATCCGAAACAGATTCCTATCGTGATCAAAAGCATTTGGTCAATTTTGCAACAGTTCATCTGCATTCTCTTAAAGTTGAGGCAGACAATTTAGGTGAAACAGCTCAACCAAAACAACGTACTAGCTCTGCAAATGCACCTCAAATTACCTTGATGGTAGAGCGAGTGTTCTGAGATTTGGATGAAACAGGCTGTGCTGCCGACTTGGTTTCCCAACGCGAACCCCCATCCCCTACACACACAGTTTCAACAATGTTCTCACGCTGCATGAGATCCGAGACATACCCAAATATACAGGACAACTGTGTGCAAAATTAGAGTGACGAAACCAGGATCGACACAACTGTCGCCATGAGGATTCGAACTCTCAAACCCATGACCGCAAAAATCACTCACTGCTTACATTGGAGGTACTAAAGAAAAAATCATGTAGAGTACCGTTTCCGAGATTGTTCAAGTAGCCAATGTCGCGTGGCTTTTGTTTACAAACCTAGAAAACACGATCAAAGTGGTGAGATATAATTCTCAACGCAGTAAGTTCACCGTAAAGGTATTGAGCGAAAACAAAAGGGAAACTTGACAGAAACCCCAACTCAAAGCTCTTTTGCTACAGAAACTTCAGGTTGCTGTGTTAACACTTTTTTAACCCAGTTTTATTACACAGTCTGCAATTTTCTTTGTCCACTCTTCAACTTCCGGTCACGCCTGCCGACGATGGATAAACAAATGATTTGCCTGTTAATTGGGTATTTTAGTGCTGAGCCGCAACCAAACTCCACAGTGATGAAGGGAACCCTGCAACACTAGTCCGGACAAGAGAAGCTCGACGGCAGAGACATACCGCTAGCGCCCGCTTGAGTTTCCTAGCACGCTTGTGTTTCTCACTCCGCAAACTTTCCAAATGTTTTGTGAACTTGTTTCCTCCATCTGGTAAATTCAGAGCAGCTTTCCGTGTCCCAGCTACGTAGCCCTCATACTTCTCAATCTCATCATCAAGCTGTGTGTCAGAAAACTCCTTAAACTTCTGTGCCTTAGAGTCTGCAAAAAATTCAACCTCCACTCCATCTGAATCATCATCCGAATCGTCCGAAATCACGGAGTGGTGGAGGACTATCATCTCGCGAAATTAGCAATCACAATCCACCCCACTAGCCAATATGCAACAGGTGGGGTATCGCAGGCGAGGTGACTTCTCGTGGCCCAGTGCAGAACCATGAAATGCAAACATCTCCTCGACTAGATTCATCACAACCACAACCCTCCCATCTCAAAAATCCACATCACACCCGCCGGCGAGGACCACCATCGCTCAAGCTAACCTCACCGCTACAAATAACCCATAACAAACTCTGAAAAACAAAATGCTACCGCAAAATGTCTGGGTATATTTCAGGCACTAGTACACGTGCAAAAGGTACGAACAGTATTGACAGCCCACTCACTTTCTAACACGATAACGGAACTCCACCAAAGCTAACTTAAAAACACTCTTCCTCTCTTAAACCTGAAGCACTGCCCTGACTTTCACAGACCTCTGTCATGAGGAAATTTACAGACAAGGTCTGCATTTAATAACAAACTCGGGTCATTGCCGACAGAACGGAGACCGCACTACACCTAAAAATAACCCCCCGATTTCCAAAATCTTCGTCTCCACTTTATAATGCAACCCCCAAGCTGCTCTCCGTCAACAGCAAGATCAACGCAAACAATATAATTGTCGCGCCACCGGTCGAAGATCGACGCCAGCAGTGCAGCGTGAGCCAATTTCCCCTTGAGGTTTAGGTCTCAGTGTCATAGGCCTGCCGCGGGTCCCATCGACCAGACGACGCAATCACTCGGTTCCGGGTAAATAGCCGTCTTTCCAGGAGTGTATGGTTATCAATCGGAATATTTAGGATATCTATTGTTCGTTTCGGATATCAAGGAGTCGTTCGTGGCTTTTGTTCCAGGTATCTGATGTGCAGGGGTCGGGCCTTTCGACAATGGGAACTGTGGTGGAGGTCTATTCGATGGAGTTTTGTTGGGAATAGGCGATGAATGATATTCGAGTCCATGGATGTAAATGAACCATTGAGGATGAGGTTTTCAAGTTCTTTAACTATGTTCCGTATTAGAATTGGGTGCCTTTGCTTTGGGAGTAATATTTTAAAGTAAATTATTGATATACAATCATGATAAGAATTGATAATTATGATTTGAATAATGTTACCAAGAATAATACAAATGTTTTTCACTAGCACCACAAAGGAATGAGTCAATGAGATATGTTTGTGTGATCTATGTTTACATTATTTGAATTAAAATTTAATTCCATATATATATATATATATATATATATTATAAGTTAAATTGTAATGTTTGATTTTTTACATATTTAACAAATAAAATAAAATAAAATAAAATAAAATAAAATCCAATTATCCAAAAAAGCTCAGTAAAGTTTTAATTGCCATTCACTTTTATGCAACCTTTCACTATTCTCATGTAATTCTCATGACACAACACAAAGTGCATATTTAAGAAAGAGCTATGGACAATTCTGCACAAATCCTCTTTTATTTGTAATATATTTTCCTTATTGATTGCAAATTAGTCAATCTATTTGGATAAAACAAATTATTTTGGTAAATGTTGCATGAAAGTACATAGCAGATGGAACTTTGTTAATAAATTTTGATAGTTTGATATATTTTATCTTTTCGTTAAAAATAAATAGATAAATAAGAAATAATTACTTTAATATGTAATGTAGTGATTTAATTTGAATAAATTGACACTCCTTGCATTTTATAAACTGTATTGAATCTATATTATATTGGACATAAAACCAAACTAAATCTTTTAGATATAATTTGTATAATACAATTAAATATATTATTTAAAATAAATATGCTTGCAAAAGTAGGAATATATACATATATATATATATATATATATATATTCATTTATTCTCACAATATTTTTTTTATTAAGATTGTAATTTAATATTATAAATAAAATAATAATAATATCAAATCATAATGTCATAAATATTATATATATATATATATATATATATATATATATATATTCAAACACATAATGAAGGTTTTAAGTTGTATTTTCTTCTTTGTCTTCTTTCATTAGTTTTGTTTTCCTACTGAATGACCTTCGTTTAGTGAGGAAGAACTTAATTGCACCTTCTTATTAATCCAATGTCAATCTCAAATAAATTGGATGTGAATTTGTCCAAGACAGAAGTCCAACTTTCAAATTCCAGATACAACAAAATTGTAACTTTCATTTTTGGCACATAATATTTTGGTTTTTATTTTAACAATACTATAAATAATTGTCAAGATACATATATAGGTCTACACAGTATGTAAAGTAGCTACATAATTTTTTGTAGTAAAAGAAGACTACTCAAGGTTATTAGACTATTTTAAAAAGACTTGTTTTTCTTTTTAGGTTACAGTCATTTGAAATTGAACATACCACATAATATATCACTTCATTTTGAAGCTAATTACTTTTTTTTTAAAACTGAAGCATCTAATATTCTTGTGCAAAGAATTGATTATGTCTTTCAAATTTGTACTGTTTTAAATACAATTTTACCCTTCATTGAAAAGGATCAATACATAAAAGACAGGTTATGCCACCATCAAACCATCACAAAGGAGCCTAATAACATCACTATTACCGTGGAAATTCATTTTCAATTACGGATTAATTCTTTACAGCTTATTGGATATTCTAAATAATTAAAATGGTGGATATTGAACTAGATATTTTAGGAACAAATAATCCTATAACTGAGACAATGAATTTAAAAGTACAATTATTAGGATTTTGGGAAAAAGTTTTACAAGAATAAAAAATTGAAATTTATTTGGAATGATGCCGCAAAGAATTATTCATTTTAGTTGAGTAATATACAAAGAAAATAACTTACAATACGTCTAAAAACAAGTTTAGATCATCAAAAAATATTTCATTTAAAACTGTTGGTGGAAAGTTGCTAATTTCTTAAGATGGTAATGATTTAGAATAAAATTTGACATGATTAATCTTTTAGTGCCAAACCTCTAATGAAAAATGTTTTTTTGTGATACATTTGAATGAAAGTATAAAAAGTTATTGTCTTTAAATAAAAATAAACGACAATGCAGTCATTTATTTTTTATTTTTTATTTATTTTTTTATGCTAGAATGAATAAAATGCAACTTTGAACAGTCAAAAAGATCTTTGAAATAACAAAAAAATGCAGGTAATGTATTTTAGTATTTCATTTTTTTTTTTATTTTGTGTGTTTTAGAAGAAAGAAAAAGGGAGAAAAAAAAGGGGGGGGAAGAAGATGTTGTATCAAAGACTATTGGAGGTACTTTTCAAACGACATTTATGCCTCTTTACCTTAAATATACATCCTAATGAAAAGTTAATAGTTTTCACATTTAGAATTTAAATAGCAAATATAAACTACATTGAAATATAAATATTACATAAATCACATCAACCACTATTTATCTCACTTCAATCATAGCAACATCACTCTATCAAATATCAAAGTCAATATTACATTATTGGCAACAACTAATCACACAACTAATTTCCTTTTCTTGCAATACGTCCACTTCACACTCATAAACAATGTACACACGATTGAAGAACATCACTTTCATTCACAAATTCAACCATCTTATTCTATCCCAATTTAACATCTAAAACCCCAAACTTCCTACTAACCAACGAAGGTGCAAAAAATAAAAACAAAAACACAAACAAACAAACAAAACCACCAAAAGAAATTCCACAAACCTAATTTTGTATAACAATATATTAAGTCCAAAAAACTAAAAGCGTCCTTCCTCCGTGGTCAATAGTTGAGTAAGAACATGAATTGTGGTGGTTGTGGTTGTTGGCTTGTTCTTCACACTATAAGAATGCGTAAGAGTAACGCTTCCAAAGCAACAAAGCAACAAAGCCAAAGAGTGACGCGAGGTCTCGCTGGCGTCGGGCACGCGACCGCCGCAAGAGATTGAATCCCGCTCGCGCGGCGTGGCTAATCCCGTCGCGAGTTGCTCCCCAGCGCCGAGAGCCACAGCGCGACGTTCTTCACAAGCTTCACAAGCACGCGGGTTCGCAAACTCGGCTGGTGCAGGTGGTTGAAGAAGCACTGCACAGGGAGGTGTGCTTGGGTTGCGTGTTTGAACGGTCGCGAGTCTGGGGAAGAGACTCACATAGTGGTGTGGAACGGCAGTCGGGGTGAGAAGGGCGTTTCTTATCATCTTGGGACTACCCAGCTGCCCAGTTGTGCGAGAAAGGTTATTAATTGGACCCGACTCCACCGCTCACCAACATTTCCTGAGCTGCACACACCTGTTTTCAAGTTTGTGAAGCGTGGGTCTGGCTGTGTCTGAGCGGCGGATGAACTCCTGAAGCAAAGCGCTTCTGGGTCGCTTCAGCTGCCTGGGTGAGTGATGATTTCGTCTGCCGGTTTTACTTCCGTCGACGAAGTGGACACTGGTTCGTCCATGTAACGAACAATTCTTGTGACGGGGAGGGTTAAATCTGGCATGAAAAGTTACGACAGGGGGGTTGCCCAACTGGCTCGCTTCCGACCCCTGATGGCAGGCATGGTTTATGAAATTGGGAACAATTGTCGAATGCTGGTCTCGATCCGCGGTTGTCGATCGCGTCCCGTAGAACTTTAGCTGCTTTTATTGAGTTTAATACGAATTGAATACCAATTCGCTACAGCAAGTCGGCTCTTGCGTGGTGTGTGGGGATCGAGCCATCGCGACAATCCCTGATTCCGTCCTGGTTCTCGTTCTTGTTCAACGTCCAGTACACTGGACGAAAGGACCCGATGGCGGGCGATAGTGCTCACTTTGAGTGTGGTGATGATGACTGTAGACTCGTTCCTGGATTTCGGATGTCAGAGCAGCTCTCCTGCTTCGGGTTTGCACGCAGTGGGTGTCGTGGTGCGCTGAGGTTGCATCATGAGGTTTGAACTGTAGTGCCAAATTGCGGAATGATTGAGCTGGTTGGTGCGGAAATAGAGAGAAAAAGGTTCGGAGGAGGGAGAGAAGTGGTTGCTTACAGACGGCGTGCATGCATTAGTGGCGTGGTCTGTTGTTGTAAGTTGAGATTTTGCAGGTTTTGGCAGGATTGGTAATAGGTTTTGTGGAGTTGGGGAAGCGCTGCGTACATGTGTTGTGGCGTGTGTCAACGAAGGTGGGCGGGGAAGCGCTGGGCATGGTGTGAAGAGATTTGAGTTTTGGTGGGGCGAGTGAGTGGGTTTTACGGCGTGGAGATGAAGGGGGATGCGTTTCGGAACGCACAGTGGCGGCAGGTGGAGGGGTTGGCCAGGGCGACGGCGATTGGGGGAGACGGGCATGGAGAGGGAGGGGAAGAGGGAGGGGGATTGGCAGACTTGAGAACTTTGCTGTTGCGGCAGCAGCGGAAGCCGCAGAAGCTGCCGCTGGTGGATCACAAGGGGCGTTTGAATGTGGAGACGAGGGGGCTGCCGAAGACGTTTTTATACTGGGGCGATTTGTTTCATACGTTGGTGAACATGCCGACGCCGCGGTTCATCGGCATCCTGCTGCTGAATTATTTTTTCTTGTTTGTGGGATTTGGGGTGCCCTATTATTACGACGCGTATAACAATAACTGCATTCCGGGGGTGCTCACTTTCGATCATGCGCTGTGGTTCAGCGTGCAGACGTCCATGACCATTGGGTATGGCGGGGATTTGACACCGGACCCCAGCTGCCGGCTCACGAACATAATGGTGGTGGCACAATCCCTGGCGAGCTTGCTGGTGGCGTATTCGTTGTTGGGTGTGTTTTATGTAAGATTTTCGCGGCCTGCGCGGCGGGCGCAGACCGTAATCTTTAGTCGATATTGCACAATGCACGAGGAAGACGGTGTGCCTGTAATTTCGCTCCGTATTGCTAATATTCGCAAGCACCAGATCATCGAAGCGAATGTGAGGTTGTTGATTGGGTTTACTAATACGCTTGGAGGGAGTGATGACGAGACGGTGTTCCATTTTACGTCGTTGCCAGTGATCGGGGGTAACCAGGTGTTTTTGGGTTTGCCTTGCTCGGTGAAGCATGCTATTACGAGCACAAGCCCGTTGTATGGAATGAGCATCACTGAGCTGGAGGATGCAGACTGTGAGCTTCTAGTTCTCTTGGAGGGCGTGGATGCGTCCACTTCGTGCAAGCTGCAAGCACGCCACTCATATTTGCCCAAGGACATTCGGCAGGATGTAATGCACGAGACGATGGTGTTCAGGTCGCCCAACGGTCGGCGCTGCGTGGATTTTTCGAAGTTTGATACTTTGTTGCCGGTATCTTCTGCGTCACTCATCACGCGACCGGATTCCTCTGCACAATTGCCACCAATCTCGCAGGCTGCTAGGTATGCGTTTTTGGCATCAACTGCTGCCGCCGCTGCCTCTCGTCGTGACGGTGACGGCGAAGCTGACAATTCCCGCATGTGGGACTACTTGCAATCGTCATCCTCGGACATCAGGCAGAGTGGAGTAGTGACACATAGAGATCACAGTGGACATAGAGACCACAGAGAGCGATTGCCAAGCCGGCCTCGACGACTCATGAGGACATTTTCTGGTAATACTTGGCTCGATCAGCCGAATTGGTATCCACAAAGCTCCAGCTTGCCTGCGGGGTTGGGCAGAGTCTATGGGGAGAATGACTTCTCAACGACGCCCTCAGAGGCATCGAGTGAGGTTGCAGAGCTTGAACAAAAGTTGGCGGCTGCTGAGTCTCAAATCCATGCGTTGAAGCAACAGCTCGTTGAATTGTCCACCCGGGTGCACCAAACCCTGGAGCAACCCTCTACGGCTGCTGATGCAGACAAAGGGCCGCTTGTTGCATTTGCCTCCCAAGCTCTTTCCATGGCCCTGTCCTCCAAGTAGAACACTTTCAGAGCTTTTAAAGAGAGTCTCATGCCTGGGGCCAGCCCCAATTGAGCTGCAATGGCGGAGCCTTACGACGTTATCGTTCCCGTCATAACGTGAGTTGCATAACTGCGCCCTTCTTTGTTATGCATGCGAACGTCGAAGAACCTTTTTGTTTCCCTCCATCCTGGTTCAACAGTTGCCGTAGTGGTCGACCAGATGCGCGTAGTCTCTCGAAGATCAGTATTGGGTCATTAACCGAGGGCAATGTTTTCGAACAAGCTGGGTCTTCTCTCGGTGCTCACAACCTCGCTGACTCTGGATCTCTGAAAGTTCAATCCTGCAATGAACTTGTCCATGTCACAGGTATGTGTAAAAGTGCTGAATTCTGAGACGTTCATCGTTATTCGTGAATCGGAGATATTAATTTGTTTGGAGCTCATTTCTTTGCAGCTTCTGTTGCTGCCTGAATGACGAGCACAGAAGATTCATTTCAATTGATCTTGGCCGGGAGCTTCCGGGAGTAACCCACATGCTGGGACCCGAATGCACATAAAATCACACACCATAGCTCCACAGGTATAGAAGCAAGAATTGAAACTTGACGGATACTGCCTTTACATATGTACACGGATGACACTTGGGGTTAGTTTCAGCTGAACGAATCCCTCCCTGAAGATGAAGGGAATGATTCTTACTGTTTTGATGCAGGGTCTGGCCTGTCCCTAAAATTATTTGTTCACAATTTATGACTCCGATCTTTCTTTCCATGAGAATTATGGGCTGATTCTGTGAGTTTTCTTGCATGTTTTCTAGTGTCTGGAGGTCCATTTTACTGGACTGGAAGTAAACGCTCTGTTGGAGACTGCAGATTTTGCGGTTGCATCACACACTAACGCAACAGCTGCTATATAATCTTATCGTTCTGTCTTTTCTCACATAACGAGGCTCCATGGGCGTGCAAAGTCACGACATCGCATGAGTCAAGATTGAACAATGTACGACCACTTCATTTATACAGGAATTGTTAACACTGATTATAAATGTTTTGATCTGTAAGGGTTGAACCTTGATGGTGCAAACCAATTGTGTGCTCCTAACTTGTTACCCTAAGTAAGGGTTATATGTTTAGCATTAATGACATTAGAATAGGCCTAATAGTTCTCGAAATGATCGTAACGTATTTCACAAGTCGGCAAATTCATGATAAAGAATTGAGTCGGAGATGATGAATCTCAAACCAGCTATGGCGGTTGCGAAGGTCAGGACGACTGCAACCACAATCATAATCCAATGCCACAATAGTCGTCCCTTTCCGAATTCTTTGCCCTTAACCTGGAGATCCGAGTCAACATCATAATCATGTATTAGCAATTAACAGACTTTCCTCCGCCAGTTCACGCAAGGGCGATAGCTTTCACTTGCAGCAAGGAAAAGAGAGGAGATCCATGCGACGAGTAAGAGAAGAGGGGTGATGGTACCTTCAAATACATGTGGTGTATCAAGCCCCATTCAAGAGGGAACGCCACGAGAGCTCCAGTAAGAGCGATGAAGTCGCCAAAAAGCGGCAGCAAGGCCCCCAAGAAAGTGCTGATTCCAATGTATGCGGTGCGAGTGAAGAGGCGCACAAGCACGCTGTGACGCGACCACTCGTGATCCCCCTTCCTTGCAAACTGCGTGTCCATGAACTCATAGATTGGACTGGCATAAATCTGGAATCAAACCAAACTACAATCTAGTTAAAAATAAAAAAAAATAAAAAAATAAAAAAATCTAAAACTTAGGCTGAGGTGAAGAACTCAAATATGCTTGCAAGCACTGCAAGATCTATTCTTATCTAGATTAATATAATGTGGTTGAAAATTGGTCGGGACATCCACAAGTTTTCATGGCAACAGTACTTATTGGACTCCATCGACAATCAATCAAGGGTCGACCTTAGCATTGCTGGTTTTCCTGTTCATTTGGTATTGAGAAGTTCACTCACATGAAGACTAATTATAGCTTGAAGGCAAGCGGCTGCATTCGCGACGGTGATTGCAGTGGATCTGGGCCTGGACACGGAACTGAACATGTACACCGAGACTGTGTTGCCATAAGCCCAGTACCCAACAAAAGTGAGCACAAGGATTGGGAAAGTGCCCACAGTGAACTGCAATCCCAAAGCTTTTCGTATGTTCCTCGTTGTTGGCTGCCGCACTGTTGCCTAGATTCATTTCGTAGACAACAAGAGAAACACATTCTTTAGCGCAACCTCATAGTATTCGATTCACGTTACGAAAACAGTCACCACACAATTGACACTGTCGGTTATGGATGAGAATGTTTTCCGGCTCTGCCATACACCTTCACAAGATTTGATTGCTTCATGAATTCAGCAGTGAGTCATGGATCTCGTGGATTTCGGTGTACCATACCTGCATCTCCGGAAGGATTCCAGTGTTGAATGCGAAGGCGATAGTTGCTAGCGCCCCGATTGCGTTGAAAGTCCTGTCAGTGGCGTTCCCCCTCAGAGAGTAGTCTCGAGGACCTTCAGCCTTCAATCCTGTGATCACGAAGACACAAGCAGAATCCTGTCAATGGTTTGAGGCGCATGCATCGGAAGGAGGGGACGGAGAGAGAGCGGTGGGACAGAGCGTGCCAGCGGGGAATCATCTGAAATGGGTTGAAAGGGATGTGTTGAGAGAGGGATATAGAATTGGGTACCATCCTTGAAGGCGACGATAATGGCTATGAACGTGTAGATGCTGCTCAAGAGCAAGGAGCAGGAGGAAAAGAACCGCAGCGCGTGCAAGGTCGGGACCATCAGCGCGAAAATGCAAACCACTGCGCCTGTGACTGCAATCCAACCTGGAAGCTTCACTACTTCCGATCCGTCTGAGAATGCTCTTGCCATGCTCTGCACCGAGTCACACAACGTTGGCCATTCCCCCCTCCTCTTCAGCAAATTGGTGCCAGTTGGGGTGATTGATTGCTAGAACGTTTTTTTCAGACTTGCAAGAAATTCACACAATTTTGATGCAGGTTTCTACCTTCAAAGACAGCCCAGCCAGAATGATCGTTCCGATGTTGATGACGATGAGACACAAGTACTGCGCCGTCCATGTAAGTTTGTACATGGTGGGCCCATAGATGTAGCCCGCTAGATCTCGGTATCGGACATGCCGCTTGCCGCCAGTCTCGTGCAGGCCACCTAACAAATAGTTGTTGTAGAATGAGATCACAGCGCCTCCGACTAGACAGATGGGTCCAGCAATCCAGCCCAGAATTCCCATAATCAGGGCCGGGTAACCAAGGATGAACGCTGTGTTTAGCGCCGCTATGATGTGGAAACCCACTTCGTACCAAGTGTCTGTTCACGGACAATTCGCAGCACCGTTAAACAGTTGCGGTATGCAGCAGGACCACAATTGAAGAAGAGCCAACATTTCTGAGCCAACGGAAAGCTGTAAGTGTGCCAGACACCAGTAATTGCAGCTTAAATTGTGAACATTGACCTGCACCGGAGATTTACCTTCGCCCACGCGGTGAAATGTTTCTTTGGAGAGGGGGATTGCGTCGCTACTGCGAGCAGCTTCTTGATCATGAGCCGTCTCGGTTGAGGATGCGACTCGGAAAGCAGGTGGCTGCTCTGCGGTGGTCACCGCAGCATCTGCCCCGGAGAACGCCATTGCCTCCAGTGACTGCACCTGAGGAGTTGGCTATCTGAAACTCTTGGTCGATGGCCGAGATTCGAGCTTAGTAATTTACAAGGGACCAGCCTTTCAGCATGACGGATTCTTTTGTGCTGCGTGCAGAATTGACGATTTTAAGGACGGATTTCTCAAACGATCTAGTCTGTGATTGTCCTGTGAACAAATGGCCATGGAATATACAAGAATCCCCAGTCGGGAGGAGTGATAGAAGATGATGATGAAGAAGAAGAAGCAGAAGAAGAAGAAGCGGGTGTTAATGGAATTCCCACTCAACTCATTGCATGGTGACCCGCCGCAAAGCCCAACTGCATTCACTGGGCACGCATCAATCAAACTGGTTTTACAGAAAGCAGTGCTATACAGTTCGAGAACTATCACAGTGATCAAGGCATTTGTTGCCAATTAACGATGCGAAGTTCGATCACGCCGTTATATCGCATCAACACCTAGCACATTGTCCAGCGATCGAGATGTCCCTAGCTATTTACAAATTCTGTTCCACCACATTCAACACTCGCCTCGCGCTCTCTCTCTCTCTCTCTTTCAAGCTCTCCCTCCTCATGAGCTGGATTAGGTTCGTGCAGAGCTGCAGTCAAGACGATGTGCAGTGCGGAGAAGCTGGCCGTCGTGGTAGAGAAGGCGAGGAGCTTTTATGGCAGAGCCTGGGGACCAGCGCCCGCGCTCCGCTGCTGCCAGACCCGACCACCCGGGTCTAGCCACAGTGCCCAATCGTCACACGAAACCCAACTTGCTGAACGTCATCACGACAATATTAAAAAAATAAAAATAATTACGAAACTGTAAATAAACAAAAAAAATAACTAAACTAAACACAACAACATAAAAAACTCAGAAATTAGAACCTAGGATTCAGTAGACGTTAAACAAACAAACCACGATCTATTTACCTTATTCTCACTCTCCGCTTCGTGATCATTGCGTGAAATCACACCCCAATCAACCAGTCTCAGAGTCCAACACCAAAGTCAAGCTTTTTCAGAACCCACAACTGTTCACGTTTTTTTTAATTTTTTAATTTTTTAATTTTTCTTCTTAAGAAAACAAACACAGTGCGTTAAAAACACAGAGAACTTATCACGTGGCGTACAACCTCATCATGCAAGCCCTGTCTCATGAGTAGAGTCGCAATTGTTGCAGGAAGGGCGAACCCAACCCCTCGAATTCCCCAATTATGTTTGCTTAGACCACGAAAAGCCGGTCGTTGAAGGCGGATGATAGGGCGTGGGGAGGGAGGGCAGGGAGGGAAGGGAAAGGGAGGGACTCAATAATATTGTTCTTCGTGCACCCAGCTGCTTCAGTGCCAAGCATGTGATGGCTCTGCAAAACCCACAGAGGGCCATGGCTCCACTCTGACAAACACTGACACATCACACACACACACACACACAAACACACCCACACCCACCTCGACAAACAAAAGCCTTTAATTCCCTCCAGACTGGGCTTGCTTGCGGATGCCACAATCTTCTTTCCTGTAGGATCTACTCGTGGGGGGCACTCAATCATTCACACATCGGAATCAGCACCATCCAGCTAAAATTCCCCTTTGCATTCTCTTCCCTCTCTCTCCAGCTCATTCTTAATCTCTCTGCTTTGTACTTAGCTTGTACTGCCATTTGGAGCTTCAGTCTCGATTGTCGTGAACTCAGATCCTTGGATGATGAGTATTAAAACTAAACCCACGGCGCATCGATTGTTTCGCTCTCAGATTTGCCTGCTGCAGTTGCGGATGAAGTCTGCTTCACCCCATCTCCAGGCACACCTGCTTTCTGTAACAAATTTTTGTCAAGGATTTTTTTTTTTCATTTTTATTTATTTATTTATTTATTGCTGCAGGTTTTGGAAGCTGAGAGAGCTTCCGGTGCTTTTGAATCTGCATTGCCTTAGCCATAGTTTCACCGTATGTTCAATCTCTGGTCAAATTCCTTTCTCTTTCTATTGTTTTTTTTAATTGAGTTTTTGGCTCAATCATGCTGACTTCTACTTTTTTAATGTTTTAATGTTTTAATTTTTAAAAAGTGGGTCTGACAGGATTCTGGTACTTCTTCATCCACTGTTGCTTTCTTTCACTGGTGTCTTAGCTGAGCTTGCCATGTGAATACCCCCCAATAATATTAATATTATTAATAGTTGTAGTAATAGTTGTTATAATAATGAAAAGAAGAGTACACTGAGGGCGTTGAATCAGGCAAACCTTGTGGTTGGCATTTTGCTGTGGCGAGTGAGGCTGAGCTGGCAAAGTATAGCACCAAATGTTGGTTAGTGGGACAATGATTTTGGGTGATAATATTTAATGAGATCCACCAAGTTGGCGTGTAGGGAGGAGAAAGGAGGAGGTGAAGAAAAACTATTGATTTGTGTCTGCAAATCAAAGTTTTTTTTTTTCCTTCTCAACAGAACATGATTTATTCTACAACTCTGATTTCTAAACCTAATATTCTGAATACTATACTCTAGAAATGTAACTCTATAAATAGTAAAAAGGATAAATAAGAAGGGAATAAGAAAGAGTGAAAAGAAAACATGGAAGTAAGAGCATGTTAAATCAAATAATTATTTCTTGGATTGAATAGTTGGTTTCATGGATACTTAAGAAACAAAATTTGTGCTTATGTTTAGAAAGCAAATATCTCACTAAAAGTCTTTATTTTAATTTTAAAGTTTTGTGATATACAAAATGATGTTTGATAGATTTGTAGAAAATAAATTTAGGGTGTTGCTAATGTCACCATATTTTTTGCTATTGCCGCCATAAATTATTCTTATTAACTTTTCAATTATTTTTTTATTAAAATTAAAATTACTTTCTATATAATTTGAAAAAAAAAAACACATTAGCAATAATAACAAGTTTTTAAATTGGAATTAAAAAAACTAAAAAAACATTTTGAGTAGGTGACAAATTGTAGTGGCAATAATATAAATTGTGGTAGCATGTGGTGGATGACAGATTGTGGTGGCAGTAACAAAAATTATGGTAACATTAGCAATACCCTAAATTTATGGTATACAATTCTTTCAAGTTGGTTCTTTAACCAAATTTGAAATAATTTTTCTAAGTTATTAGATGTAAATTCATGTTTTAATTCTGCCTTCATGCAAATAATCTGCAAGTTTAATTATGTAATTATCTTTATTATACTTAATATTAATATTCAGCTCATTTACTTTGAGATTGGTGTTTTGGCTCTTATTTAAGTAACCACAAAAATCAGAGTTGTTTGTTTGTAGGAAACTTCAATGTTGAATTTTGAATGCAGAAGTGTGAAGGAGAAAAGACAAATCTACCAATGTTGGATTATGTGTCTGTTGCAATTTATACTGATAAATGTTGGAAACATAAATAAAATAAAAATTCAAGAAAATGATAGGTTAAATGTGGTAATTCATCATGTAAACTACTGGTTATTATAAAACTTATATGTATGTATGTATGTATATAATCACATGCACATATCAAGCATGAATAATTTTAATTTTTTTACTTGCACATTAGGAAGGTGTACAATTTTTTTTTTTTTTTTTTTTTTTTTTTGATGTAGATACAGAGATTGAAATGGAAAATACAAAAAAGAATGAATAATAAATTCTGGATTCTTCAACAATTGTAAAACAAACAATAGAAACAAGCTGTGACACAAAGGAGATCATAAAAGAAAAATACAAATATAAGTACCAGAAGTCAAAAATAAAAGCAGTCAGTTGAATGCCAAAAACCAACAAAACAAAATTGGTATTTCTTCACAGATGATTTCAGTATGATAAACATTGAATTAGATGAGGTATTATTATGTTGATAGAGAATAAGGCAAAACAAATATATATATATATATATATATACACACACACACAGACATACATATAAATATAAAAATATTATTATTTAACTTTAAAATAAATCCATAAATGATGCATTCAAATTTATAATTATCCTTATGTTAAATTAAAGTTTGAAATTAAGTTTTAATTAAGACAACCTTTACCTTTTTGTAAGATCTGAATAATTTAAAAAGAATATTAATATGATATACACAAATACATGTGTGTGAATATAAATATTACATAATTTTTTTTTTCCACATGCTAAATTGACATATACATACATATATATATATATATATATATATATATATATTAAAAATGTACAATACATACAATTTACCAAGTATAGAATAAATAATAGTGAGATTGATTTTTTTCATATGAACTTAATCAAAAATTAAAAGTAAAATTAGACACTTTATTTTATTTCTTTGGATATGAGAAGCACTTAAGTGTATGAAAACACAACAAGACTTTCACTATTGATTTGGTTGGTGGTAGAATTTTGGTTTTGATAGCATCTTCAAAGCACCAAAAATTTGTTTTTTAACTATAAGAAATTTTTCTAAGGGTACACATTAGAATGAATATATTTTTACAGTTCATTTGAGAAAACCGAACACTTTTATAGTAAAAATAATCAATTTGAAGTTTTGTTTATAACTACACCATTTCATCAAAATCCAATTTATCATCGAACTATATACACAATGTTACGCTGGAAATTGATCTGTTCATTTTCTACCAGTTGTTTTAGCCTTCATAAGTCAAGTGTACAAAATGTTTGTATTTTTCTTTTTCTTTTTTCCAGAGAAGTGTCTTTCTGACGAAAAAATTCAAGAAATTTTTAACACGACAAGATTTAGAAAGATGGTCAAAATAAAAATGTATCAAAATTAGAAAGTGGCAAGCAAAAGTAGTTTGTGTATTACATTCACTGTAGTGCTGTGCAATATTGCTCCTTTTAAGAAAGAGCAGGTATCGAAATATGAAGTGTTGATCCTGTGGCAAGTATTTAATAATTTTATTCCTTACTTGTCATTCATGATGTAATAAGCAAATGAATGACACTCAGGTAGAATACACTCAGAAGATCGAAGCAAGAAACACGATCTTTCAAAAGCTTATAATGCCTAGTCAACCAAATCCCCATCCACATATTCCTAATCAGCAGGTTGATTAGGAATTCACAGTTTGTATTGCTGAATCAAACCATGATTTGTGACAACTAGGCTCCCGTACTATACACCGACAAAGTGTTATGCAACAACGGTAGATTGAAGAGAATGAATACTCTTTGATACACTCACAAGTCATACAAAAACCAGATTATGGATACAATTATATGAGAAAGATGCAGAAAACTGCAGGGCCTGCACGCTGATCATTCCACACCGACATAGACATCAGTACAGACAGAATGAAGACGAGGGAGAGATCAGGGGAAGTTGTCAAGGGCTCCGGTGAAGAAAAGTAATATCTGTTTGATGATCCACTCGTAGTCAGTTTGCTGGGACAGAGTGGTGAGGCCATGTTCCACAAGCTGCTCGGGCACCAAGAGCTTCTCCCGATCGTACCCCAGCAGCTTCTCCAACACCTCTGGATTGTGTGAGTATTCAGGGTGCCTGAGACAAACCGCCAACGTTTTTGTCAGTCTGGATCCGCTCACTTGAAGAGGTTAACCAGAAGAACATCACCCACATAAGCTCCTAAATTAGCATCACTGAACTGCATTCATTGGAAGAGTCTCCAGTGTGATAAGAGAATGGTGGGTTGAAGGCAAATAAACGTGTGCCAAGGAGCGTAAGAATGAAGCTTTACCCACAGAATGTCAGGAATTGCTGTCGTTTGTACTGCAGACAAGAAAGAGTACAAAAAAATTAGTACGAGCTTTGGCTAACATCCTAATGAGCTTATAGCTCTATCTGGTACGAAAGTTGAGAGGAGACAACAGCTGCCGGGAAATTGGAGGTGAACCCCTGGTCTTCGAAGACGACAAATCATGTGAGGGAAATGGTACCCACAGTTGATTGAAACTCTGTTACGTTGTTGGTCGCCAAGTTGAGAAAACCCGGTGGCAGCGTCAAGATGGCGTCATTGTGGTGGTAATGTAGGCGGAATTCTTTCAAGCTGGGCAAGAAGACCTTGTCCCCGTCTTTTGTCACTTGTGCTTTCCTTACAGAAATCTCCGAACCCTACAAGAACACAAGCATGCGCGATTTCCATAAAAAGACCAGTGAAAGAGCGAAAACTCACATTCCTGAAATGCCATCCTCGCACGCGGAATTCGACACCGTAGTGTTGCGGTGAACCAATCCGATCATGGCCCAATGGACAATACCTTTGGATTCCGAGCTACGTGACCACCCAGTGCCTCCGCAATAGCTTGGTGTCCAAAGCCTATCCCCACTGTCTTCACTTTCATGTTGTCCAATTCACGGATTACCTACACCAAACGATCACGTCCAAGTCATCCAACTCTCAGCTCTATCTTCAGCACATCATCGAAGCACAAAATCTCCCTCCTACCAACCATTCCAAGCGACTCCACAGCATGGACGATCCTCCCAGTCAATGCTACAAACCCCAAGCAAGAAAGAGAACCTGAAGAGGTGTCTCACATTTAACAAGCGCTGAATCCAAGCATCACCATCATACACTCCACTCAAGGACCCGGTGATCAAAACCCCGTCAAACGCCAAGAAATCTTCAGGATACTTTTCGGCCTTCACATCAAACCCTGCCACAAACAATTCCAAGCACACAACCATTGGGTCCAAAGCAGAAACTCCAGCTGAATGGGATTCAACCGCACAACAGCCGCGTATCCAAATTGCACCAAACAGCAGAAACGCCATGGCAAGAGCACCCACCTGTGAACGAAAGCGTGGGCGGCACATTCATCTGGGGATGCAAAATCCTTGCAGCATTCCTAAAAACATGGTTGAAGGCAGTCTGCAGCAATTTCGAGTAGCCATCGCTGGTCCCTCCCAGGTGATCCTGCAATTGGTCGCATTCCAGCACCGCGAGCTTCAACGCCCCTTTTCCCATCTCGTCCCCACACACACACACACACCCACACACAATTATGCACCACAAAGATGTTTTGGTGCACGCTGCTTCGATCTGAGAGGTCTGTGAGGTGGGGAGGGTGCTGGGAGATTGAAATCCGGATGGCGTTGGGGTGCGTTGCGATGTGCTGCGTTGTTCTTGTGGGCGGGGCCTGGACACGGCATTGGCGGAGCCATTCTCGACGAAATCCACGTGTTGGTCAGCTGAATCCTGTCGAGGATTGTGTACCACGTGGCTTCTCAGGATTGGTGCTGATGTGTGCGTTAGATATTATTTTCTAATATTCTTTATATTTCTTGGCATGATTGTGATGTTTATATTTGTATACATACATAAGGAATTGCTATTTCCACCACACATTTTTGCTTTTTCTACCACATGACTTGTCCATGATATGGCATGGTCTACTCCAACTTCCCCTCCAAGCCTACATTGCCTGCCACATCTTGCACATCAATAGCAGCGTATGTTGTTGCCACATCAGGTGGTGAGGTTAACAAGTCTGTGCAATCTGTCATGCTCTCAGACATTCATGCCAACTACCTGCCTTATCAATTGCTAAAGCTATGGTGTAGACAAACAAAACAACTAGTGCTTTAACACAGCAATGCTTTGAACAGCGGCCCTTTCATAGTGTGGTGCTTACAATGCATTGCTTATGTGTCTTACAATGCCCAATTCCACTACAATTTGTCATTCTTTCACTCCACTTCTAGGACCACACAACTTTCTTCCAGTAGCTTGGCATCAATCATCAACACAACTGCAACAATATTTGTTGACCAACTCTAAGTTTGCAATTTGTCCACCAAAGCTTCCATCCACAATTGTCACTTTCCTAGGTTTGCTTGGTGAAGCCATTCAGACTCAATTGGAGGCAAAGCTACATTGTAATGAAGCAATTCCAATTGCCAATGGACTCTCTCAATAGGAAGCATGCAAATCTCCTTACCACTAACGATTGTATTAGACGGCACATATGTTGTGGCATTACCTTTTTCATCCAACTCAATAATGGCACATTTTGGCATAGCAAACCAATTTGTTGATGGTGCAAATCCATCATCCTATCAATTGTATCTTGATGGTTTCTTTCTTATTATCCACGTGAAACAAATTGTTCCAAAAGTCTTTCATGTCTTTGAGGCAACAAAGTAATTTTGGACAAACTAACATCTAAGACCATTTAAAGTCCGAGCTTGCAATGGAGAATAAAAAAACTATGAAGTAAAAATTGCAATTTCCATCTACTAGTACATCTTGAATGCTTATGATGTATTACTTATATGACTTGCTTGCTTTGTTATAATACATCTGCTTGCCATGGCCAACATTACCATAGTTACCACAATGTTGTTATTTCTTTATTACATATTCAAATATAGATAGATAGTATGCTATAAATAACTTGACTTTGTTCTTTATTTCTACTAGCCTTCTCTTCAACTTGGTTAGTTGTGGATTGGTAAGTACTAGTATCTTTCTTGTATAAAGGTCTGAAACTTATTTGCATGCTACTATTTGTTACATCGGCAATCACAACAAATATTTTTCTTCTAACATGTGCTATTAGAAATGTTTGAGCTAGTAGTGGTTGTATGATGAAGTTCTCTCTATATTATGGTAAACTTGTAATGATTCACATGTTGCTACATTACATGATGAAGTTTTCTTCATACCTCGTTAAACTTTGTTACAAAATTGATTTAATACTTGTCCATGCCTTTAATATCACTTGCCATATGTCCTCAAATCTGCAAAATTTCTTACAATTAGCAAGCACATTCTTTTTACTATGCCAAAGGCACATCAAGTGTCAATTCTTTAAAAAAAATAATGACAAATGCTTTAGTTAAGTCAAAGTCTTTATTTGTAATAGTGACTTTAAGACATGTTTGTTGGCATGGAAACCACAAATATAGATGATGGCTTATGTATAACTGGCTATATCTTCTCTCTTGATGAAGTTGAAGCAAACGAAGAATGTATTGTTTAGCCCAATTTGCATGATAATACTCAAAAGTGGCATTTTGAACCAATTTGTCATATAAGTACAATCCATGAGCAACACAAATAAATAATGCTTGGCCATATCAAAAAATTTAAGGTGCACTAAAAAAAATCTTTTGATGTGGTTGTTAATATTATTGTTCACAATGTGTTTGAAGTTGCTTTGCTACAACTCATCTAAAAATATCTAGATTGGGAAGCAACTAACCAAGATGTTGCAACAAGTCTTTACCTTTGTAATATAAATCATCATAGTAGTTACAAGAGTGCCAAGGCTTTCTTGCCGTAAGATAGTAAGAATTTGCCATACTACCACACTTGCTTCTTGGTTTGTTCTTTATCTACAAAGAGCCGCCAACACCTTAAGTGACCTGCCTTATTGCACAATAGTGAATGACTATAATTGTTGACCTTAATAATCTACCTCCAAAGGCCATCCTTCCCTCTCTACCAAATAATTGTCCAAGAACAACCAATAAGCTTTATTATTAGACTATATTGTTAGCTATTCTTGTTAAGATTTTGGCAATTTTTGTACTAATTGCTATCGTTGCAACCAATGTTGATGCAACTACGGACATTGTTGGAATATTGGACAACAAAAGTGAACTGGATGTTGAGACTGTTGCCTTATAAAAAAAGCCAAAAAGTCTTCCTAGACTAGAAAGAATGAATTTTCATTGAGCCGCATAGAGATGAGATGTATAATAGGCTTGCAAATTTAGATACAAAAGTAACATTGAAAGAATGGTACAAATAGGAGGATAACTTGAGGAAGAGCTCACTAGGCAAATATGGTAGCATACTTGCTTTTGATGAAGTATATTACCATGCACTTGTAGCAATAGCTTGCCAACTAGAGCTCCTAAGGCTAATAGGTCTTCCTTAAGTAATGGACATAAAGAAGCAAATGTAGTGGCCTTGGTATATTTCTTCATTTGTTGGTGCTTATACTAGCCTTTGTCATATTTGTAAGATACATAATTGTCCCAAAGTGTCTTTTATATAATTGTACATAGTAGTTGTGTAAAGGGGTCATTTGTGCCACATCATGCTATAACATGGGCACATCATGTGGTGGAAATAGCAAAGTTTTTTATATAAATATAAATATAAATATATGTAACAAAGAGGGATGGATTTTATATAAAAGACAAATATTGATGGAATAAAAAAATATGTAGTTATACATCCTCATTAAATAAAATTTTTATTTAGTTTTTAGTATGCCACTAAAAGTATTACATTCTATTTTCAAGACAAGTTCTTGAATTAGAAGAATATTCATTGTAATTTATAAGATTATGAAAATATTTGATTTTTTATAATAAGCAAATATATATATATATATATATATATATATATGCATGCAAATAAATAAATTTTATTTTAAAATTAAAGATCGTGTTGATATTATTATATATATTTTTAAAGAATCAAAGTTTTTTTAATAAATCTTTAATAATATTAATATTTGTATTGAAAATTTCTATTAAATATTATAATTCTATATTTTAAGAATTTTATTAGATAATATTATTTTCAAATCTATAAAAAACTTTTAGCAACTTTATAAAAAATTTATTATGTATTTAATTTTAAGAAGTATATTTAATAGTAAAATAATAAGAAAATTTTATATTAATATTTGAAACTTGTCACAATTGAGGAGAAGAAATAAAATAAAATAAAATAATGATAACATAAAATAATATCAATTTATTTTATATAAACTAAAAATATCCAAAATATAATTTATTTCAAAGATTTGATGATAAAATGTGAGTTGTTCCAAGTATAGTAGTTAGAAATTGGATTATATATATATATATATATATATATACATACATATATAAAATATTGTAAGAAGAGAGAGAAGATACATAATAGTAATTTTGTAAAATATTACTTAAGAAGTAGTTTCTTCTTTATATTCTTACAAATCAACATAAAGGATATGTCTCCAACTTGTTATTACAACACAAAGTATAATTGAAAGAGGCTATGGGATTATGATAGGTGGTAAATGGTGGGATAGTAATATTACTAGGTGTCATTAGATTATGGAATATAGTAGTACCATCTTAGTACTTTGAAGCCAAGTAGGATTTGACACTTAACTTTCAACAAGCCAATTATTAATATTAAAAATAAAAATTATATAGTATGTTAAATTACAAATAATAGAAGTGACATGTTGATTAGATATTAATTTTATAAGTATATAACATGTATAAGTTTTATCATGTATAAGCAATTGCAACAAATTGGAGATAGTATTAGCAAAGGTTGCATCATGTAATATCAAACTAGTCTTTTAATCCGTTGCTTTCAAATTGTAAAGAAATCATAGAGATATTAGAAATATTTTGGATAATAGTAAAAATTCTAATCAAAATTTTAAGCTTTTAAATAATAAGACACATATTAAAATAAAAAACTTGCAAAACAATCTTCTTTATTATACTTATTAAAATTTAATAAAACTAATATTTAATAACATATATTAATTAAAATTTGAAGTATAATATTAAATAAAATAAATTTTCTAAAATTAGATTTTTTAAAAGTGTAAAGGAATTCATATCTTTATAGCTTGATTTTATTTTGGATAAAAATTCTCAGATTTATAGATAGGATATATATTTATTTTAATCAGGGAAAGAAATGACAATTGAAAAATATAAATTTAAATAAATAATCTCAAGTATTCTATTATCTTATATTTTTACTTTTGAAATTGTATCAATTGCAAAAATATATTTCATGCTTGTAAATTTTGATAAAAACTAAATAAATAATAATTTAAATCTATTTAAAATAATTTATTTACTAAAGTTTTAGATTTTTTAATACAAAGAAAGATATTTAATGATATTAATTTTTTATGATGATATATCAAAATAAAATTAAAAAATCTAAATTAATTGCAAATTTCACTTGGACTTATTTTACGGAACTTCTACATTGTAGATTTATCTTTAGATGATATATATATATATTTAAAATAATATATATATATGGTTAATTTGAACCTATGTTCATAATTTTTATGCTTAAATCAAAGTGACATTTGAAATATATAAAAACATTAAAAAGTGCATTATTTTAGCATGATTTGAAATTTGGGTTGTTAAAACATTATTCAATTTTTTAAAGCTTCCAAAACATTTCATGGACTAGTCAATAATAATTGCAACTTTGACTAGTCCATAAAAGTTGCAATTATTTAGAAGAAATAAAATGCTACTACTTCACAACATGAATTCAAAGAGATGGAACCATAGATTAAATTACAAAAAGAGTTGGATAATAGTGTCTAGTTTAAACCACAATGTAAAGCAGAAACTCTAAATAAGAAGAGACATTATAATGGGAAAATAAATAAGATGATATTAAAACAAAGCTCAAGAAGTAATGGCAAGATTGAGTGATGTTATGACTCTTGCAAATTGAATATATTGATGTAAAATGTAGAAGATAAACCAAATTATATTTATTAAAGAAAAAACTAAAGAGAGTCTTTTGTGATCAAAACTAGTTAATTTCCAAGTCAAATTTGAAAACTTTAAACATAGTACTAGATATTTAAAAAATTAACTAATTATTTTAAAATCTAAATCATAATAATAATAGTAATAATTGCATATATAAACAAATGTGAAATTTGTTTACTTTTATTTTTTATGTTTGTTTTCTTTTTATTTGATGCAAAATTTATTTTTTAATAAACAAAAGAATATATATATATATATATATATATATATAATTAAGTTAACAATTTAAATACGTTGTGAGGGTTACATCCTCTGAGTGTGGTGGTGTCCATGAGCCACGAAATTCTTGGAGACAGCCCACAATTTCAGACTTATGGATCAAAAGCAATAAACATGCTTAATTACATGAGAGGAATGGATGAGAAAGTGAAGCCCAAGCAATCACACACCATAGCCAAGTAGAAACTAGGTAAGGGTGAGAGAAACTAGGTAAATAAATAATAAAAAATTGTTACACTCATTTGACAAAACTGGACAACTATTACGATATTTTGTGAAATGATAGATATGTCAATGGGATGAAGTGACTTAGCAGCGGCTACTGTAAAAATTGGAAGAGGCTTGTTGTACATGGTTGTACTATGTTTTGAGTTGTACTAGAATTATTACACATCAAAATTTAAATGAAAAAAGGGTAGAAAAGAGAGGCATCACAGCAGTACTAACCGCTCATGATGAAACTCGTGGCCGGGTTGCACAAGGTCTCAAGAGGATATCCAAGCGTTAGATGTAGGATATCTGGCGTTCACTGCAGGATTTGCTAAGTGGCTGAAAGCCACGCAAGGCGGGCTTGTTATCCTGGTTAACGGCAGCCCCAGTTCCTACATTCCTTCATTTGAATTCTCACCGTGTTGAGTTGTTTCTTACAGAGATTCAGTACTACGATATTTACTGAAGAATTTCGTTTCGGCGCTTGAAAAGCCTACTGTAGGGTGAACCAGTCGAACTTAACTTGAATTCTGCAATGGATGGAGGCGTGCAGGTAAACTATGCCGCATTGGCAAAGTTTCGAAAAGGTGAAAAGAGGTGAAATTCGAGACGTTAATACCAAACACTTCGGGACTATGAACCTGATCGAAACTTCTCTCCGATTGATATTATATGATCTGGTATAAGTACATGGTTTCTACCAGCATCGAAGTGTGGAATTGAGTAGATTTTTCTGCACATCAAGCTCAGCTTCTGATCGCAACCGTAAGTCGGATAAACGGCAGCATCTCTGGAGGCATGAACAACCCGCAGGGCCAGAAATGTAAGCACTTGCGAAACACGAAGGCCTTCTCGACGAGAAATTAGCCATGATAAACCAATGAAATTGAGAGATATTATAATTCCTTACTCAGGAACACCCCCAGCATTAGAATCAGATATGCTCAAGAACCTGCTCCGAATCCTACTCAAGTTTCATACCATTAACATCTACGAGTGTTCTGGTCGAAGCACACATCATGAGCAACCGTTAGTGCATAAAGAGAATCAGGCCATGAGCAATGCAAACACTATACAACACGGCTTCACCAGCAATCCAAAAAAAACAAAAAAAAAAAAAAAAAAAAAGAACAAGATGCAAGTATAAGAACATTCTTTGTACACCGTAATATGTTCAGGAGCTGAATTAAATCTTATGACATAAGTCGAAGCATATGCTTTTGGGTTGAACGTATCAATGATATTTTGGTATGGTACAAAAGAGAATACTAGGTAGATCACACTTCTAAGAGAGTAAGATGAATTTAAACCAGTTTAATCTTTCTCGCCAGTGGAGAACTACCACGACTTCCCAACCTGGAACCAATTTTGTGGAAGAGAAAGACGAATAGAAGAGCTACAGCAGAAACTGTAAGTGTGCCCTCGGGTTGCCTCGATGGCCTTATAAAAGGATGCGGGTACTCCTGTGCAAAACAGCATTTTCCGTTTCAAAACCACCAGACTGCTTACAAATATCAAAACAAGAAGTTATCGTACCTCAGCATCGACATTCATGGAAAAGCACGTGAGAAAAAGTGGATCCAAAATTACATCCTGCAATTTATTTGTGAGAGCAACTGTCCTACTCCTCCGAGCAAACTCTTTCAAAGGGTTTAAATGCGACATAATTCTTTCCAAGGATGACAGCAAACCTCGTTTCGAGCTTCGCATACGTGGACCCAACACGTGAAAATGGCTCCAAATACGAGTGTTATATAAAGAGTCAGTCTCCTGGGCCACCCACCCCATCCAATTCAGCATCAGAAACTGAGCATGAAAAGCATCAATATCACTCTTTAATGCATGTCACACTACTAGCCCAACCCTACCACAGCCTACAACAATATTTCTTGACTTTTCAACAAACTTGAAATAGAAATTAAAACACGCCAAAGAATAAATGTCAAATCAAAGTCAAAGCTAAGATTTTATATATATATATATAATAAAAACTCATGCTGCTCAATGATTTCACAAGTAGAAGTTGGTATGAATGGAATCATCGACTCAAAAATTGGACATAATCGTATGCTAACATACAGTTGATGCCATGTTACAAAATTAACAGAGAAGCACACAAAATATCGAGGGTAGCGCTCAAGCAGGTGGGCTCTGAAATGAAGCGTGATGCATTCCTATTTGTTGAATGGAAATGTGATGCGAAATACTAAACAATGAGCTACGCAGAATTACCTGAAATTACGCTCTGTAATGAGGATGTCAGCCCAAGAGATGCCAACTATTCCAATGTTGAGGACCAATGTTAACCACAAGGGACATCCTATTGACCTGCGATTGAGCAAAAACTTCGTTAGTTGCCATTTTTGAAGAATATAGGTTACCATTAGAAACACCTACCAATTTCTAGAGGTAGACCTAAGAGTACCATATAGTGTGTACCTTGAACTAAAACTTCATAGTCATTCCTGAACATGAACAAGAAAGAACTCAATCAGCCGGGTGGAAATATAAAGGTAGGATACATACAGTCCCTTTTGCAACGTTTTCCGTGCGGCCTTTTCCCATCCCAGTAAAAGAGGGTCTGACGTCCAGAAGGTTACCCCCCAGTACACCAGGGTGACAACATTGACTATTTCAAAGCTGGCACAGGACATATCATTCGCTGATCGCTTCAACACCTTCTCCTGTTATCAAATACTAAAATTTTTGATCACAGATACCTAAAATGACTGACTGTTCACGCTACTTCGTAATTCAAACCTCGTGGTGAATGTTGTACAAGGATGCCAATCAGATTTTTGCAAATATGCTTTTCAAAAAAGACCCGAAAACTATACAGTTCACAATAATTGCACAAATCCGGGTAGTTGCATTGACTTTCGAATCCACTATCCGATTTCGAGACTTCACTCTCAGAGTGCAGCCCAGATATCAATACAAGTCATCCTACACAAATCTTAACAATATGAGGATGACCATGATAGCTCATCCTTCAACAGGAGCTAATATTCTTGAAGGATTCCGTGTGAAACCATTCCATGCTGATGATGGCCTGCATACCTCAGGAAGGAGATGGGAGAGAAGAGAGGTCATTAAAGCGATCATCTGAAACGAGAAGCCGCAGAATGTTAAGAACTGCACAGACAAAGTGAATAACACCAAATTATTTAACACCAAAACCATAGCAATCGCTTCAAATAGCAAGCATCCTGGAAGTGAATTACAAGAGATTGCCATAATTTTAACGAAAAAGACAATAAATAAATAAATCAGGATCGAGTTTACGCAATTATTCCAGCTTGTGCAAAAACATCTGGCATGCTGAAGATACTTCCTAAGCATATCGCATATTCAACGTAGATTCTAAAGACTGCCGTGAAATGAATATTTTTGATCCAAGAGACAACGAACCTTGAAGAACCAGCCAAAATCCCATGCTTGAGGCAACTGCGAAGCCTGTTTACCGAAGTGCCAGCAGAAGACGAACATAGACCTGCTAGTCCAGGATTTCTTTCTGGTCAGAAATTTTTCTCACAAACACGACAAAGTGATTAACAATTCACAAAAGCGAATACTGGCAATGCTCCATCCTTTCAACCAACACAAGATTTAACCGAACTCTGAAAAACACTTTCAATTTCACTCTAAGATTTCACTTTCAACTTTCAACTTCGTCTTTAAAAGAAAATGTAGCACCCTAATCGTTGATAATTTAACGATTACATCATTCCTTCACAGAGTGAATTACTTTACTTGACCTAGAGCCATGGACTGATTCCTGACCAAGCTAATATTAACACGTGAGATCCCTAAATACTCTAACAGATAATATTAAGAACGCGTTTCTATCATCGGAAACTTCTCCTTAGTCTTTCACGAACCATGACGGCTATGGACATCCTCAGAAAGTCTCAAATTGTAATCGCAGTGAATTTTCTCACTCAACCAGCCCTTCAGAACACCTAACTTACAATCAACTCTGTAGCTACAAAATAGTACCCTGACATTTATAACTCGAGGCAAAGATCTTCCCCGAGATACACGACCCCAACGAGCACTTATATATATATATATATATATATATATATGTTCGCAGGTCATTTCGCACTCATCTACAGCAATGCACATCACCCTCGACAGCCTTGAGAACAATAGGCTGCTGCTCTCAATCTTCTACTCAACCAGTTCTCGAAAATCGCAATAAAAAGAGCAGTTCAAAACTTCACTTGCCTCCCAAAATTTCTGCACAAATCGAATTACGCTACGGTGCGGTGCTACCAGAACTTTATATTATTTTATTCTAAATTATATAAAAACTTTAAAAAATGTTGGCAGTCTCGATCCTCTAGCAAAACCTTTCGAATGCACTTAAGTGGATTGCGCTTCATATTATTCTCTCGCCTTTAAACTGCAATACAACAATATAACCAATCACGTCGCATATGAGCTGGCACTAAGCTCGAAAATGAAAAAAAAAAAAAAAAAAAAAAAAAAAAACATGCGTCTACGCAACCCTCAGGCGAGCCAGCAAGAAGGAACAGGAAGGGGAAAAAAAAAGGATCACAACAATTGAGCTACACAGATCCAAGTCAAACACCATTACTATCTATCAATCGAGAAGAGGAACGGGCACTAATTCCGGGGGGGGAAACACAAGCACGGAGGCGGGGGAAGGCAGCGCACATCAAGGACGTGAGTAAGTGGAAAAGAAAGCAGGCGTTGGAAGTAGGTACGCCGGCATTGCCATGTCGGCCACCTCCTCCTGCTGCTGCTGCTGCTCCTCCTCCTCCCCCGTTTCCGTATAGGTTCGCCATCGCCTCCACAAAAGGGCTACTCCTGCCAGTCCTGTAGTAGGACTTACAATCCCAGGAGTTTGTCTCTCTGGCGATGGCGATGCCGCACAAGAGCTGCCGCGACAGGCGACTCAAGTCAGTCGCGAGGGGAAAGCGACTTCGAGTGCTCGGTGTTGGTATTGGTGTTGTTGGCATCGAGGTAGCTTCGCCGTGACGGAGCCGCGTCGCAGCGTTAACTCGAAGCATCGCCTTATCATACCATACCCATGCTTTTGAAGCAGCCGCACCTGTACCCGTCTCGTATCCCATGCCCGGCTATTTCCAGTGTTCCTTTCACCGTTCGAAACCCATGCCCGACAAGTCAATGTACCTATTACCGTGGATCGTAGGACCAGAGACGGTCTTGGGGGATAGATGGTCATAGGTGCTCCGGTGCACTCGCCCAACAGGGAGGGCTCCAGAATTCGGGGCTCGCAAAATAAGAAAAATTGGCAGAAATTGCTTCAGTTTTTGCGGTTGGCATCTGGGCGTTGGATGCCGTCACCAAATGCCGGCGGACCTGTGAACCCGAATGGAAAGAATGGTGAGCAGGCGAGGTGCGGGAAAAATGGGCTGAAACAATCTGGAACGAAAGAGATCGGAAGGGGAGGAAGAAGGAAAAGAATTCAACGCATAACCCAAAAAGAAAAACACGAAAAGACTTCCACCTTGCATCGATCGCGAGGTCAATCATGCGACGTGCAAGCCCCGCTCCACCACCTTCAAGAACAAGCTGCGAGTAATTCTACGTTTCATTCCGAGCTGCCGTGCCTTGCTTTAAGGCACACGCTTGCTGTGGGCTGTTGCTTATTTCCGTCCACCCCTGCGCCTCGTCTTCCAGTGCTCAGATCTCCCATTGCTCTCCCATTCCGTCTGCTTAGGTGGGTTTGTCGGTTTCGGTCCTCCGTGCTCTTCCTTTTCTTTGAATCATCTTTCCGTTTGTTGCTCCTGCATTGTGGCGAGAGTGGAGAGTGGATCCAATCTGGTTGGGGTTTTTTAAAGGATTTTGGAGGATTTCGGAGTTGGGGTTTTCGGCTGCTAATTGTTTGAGATTTGGATTTGTGTACGGGGCTTAGATTTAAGGAGGAAAAAAATGTCCAACGGGGCGCATGCTCTCGGTGACAAGGTTGAGGCCGGGCTTGTGGAGAAGGAAGTAGAGAATGGGACGACTGCTGAGAAGGCTCCTGTCAAGGAGTTGAAAGTCGTCTTTGTGCTTGGTACGTATGCCTCAAGCTTTTTGTACTTTTCCGCGTCTTGCTTTTGTAGCTCTTTACCGTATCATTGAATGGAGAGAGAGAGAGAGAGAGAGAGAGAGAGTGTGTGTGTGTGTGTGTGTGTGTGTGTGTGTGTGTGTTTGTGTCGTTTGGTGATTCACGGCAGAACGAGTTCGTTTTGTGGGTGTGTGTTACTTATGTCACATGAGTGATGGGTCTTTGGTTTTCTTTGTCCTTCGGAGAGAATAATGAGTGCTCTATCACACCTGAGTGCAGGTGGACCAGGCAGTGGGAAAGGCACGCAATGTGCCAAGATTGTGGATACTTATGGATTTGAGCACCTAAGTGCGGGTGATTTGTTGCGAGCTGAAATCAACTCCGGCAATGAAAACGGGTGAGTCCCGAACTCAAGAGGATTTGTCGAATGTGCTAATGTCGTTTCATCTGCTTGCCGTAACCCTTCATTGAGAGTGATGTGGTTTTCTTCCCCATTTCCCTTGATCTTATGTATACCACTTTGTATTGTCGACAGTGTACTTGCATCGTCGATCTGTACAACTTATTGTCTTGTAATAAAATCTAGCTTTTCTGGTTTGAATCTCGCAGCCGCTCTCGTGATCACTTTAGTATTTACTTGTTGCAGAACAATGATTCAAAACATGATCAAGGAGGGCAAGATTGTCCCAGCGGAAGTGACTGTAAAGCTGCTTGAAAAGGCCATGAAGGAGAGTGATAATGACAAGTTTCTCATAGATGGGTTTCCCCGTAACTTAGATAACCGGAAGTGCTTTGACGAAGTGGTAAGCAGAGGCACTGCAGTTGATTTATTATAGGATTTGCAAGCGTCATACTTTGCAGGAAAAATGGTCTATCGCCCAAATAATATGTAAGTTGGACTACGAGACGGTTCATATAATTTAATGGCATGGTACTACCAGACTGTATTCTCTTAGACAGTGGTAGCCACGTTTGCGGAGATTGTAGAGGTTTACCGAAATGACCGTTGTCTGCTGAGATCTGAATCGAAGATCTTATTGATTGTAACTGCAGACCGGCATTGAGCCGCAGTTTATTCTGTTCTTCGAGTGTCCAGAGGAAGTGATGGAGAAACGTCTTTTGGGTCGCAACCAGGTTTGGACTTCCCATTGGATACAATCAAGTCTTTGTTTCTACCATTTTTGAGCTGCTGGATTTGATAGATACGTTGCTTGCAGATGTATTGTTGGTAGTTTGGAACAAGCGTAGGAACAATTCGTTTTTTATTAACATCAAACCTCTCTCTCAGGGCCGGGTTGATGATAACATTGAGACCATCCGCAAGAGATTTAAGGTGTTCATTGAATCTAGTCTACCTGTGGTGAGCCACTACGAGGAATGCGGCAAAGTTCACAAGGTAAAGGTCCCACTGTAACTATACTTTAGTCTTAGACCTACACGTATTCAAGTGTGTACGTCAGATGGAGTAGTTGAAAGTTTTGAATGGCTGCATGCCAGAAATTATATTGGTGTTTTTTCCTGAATTGATGCAATCCTTTGTGAAGATTCCCTCTGGCAGATACCCAGTTGTCGTTATTCTAATGGTTCTTTCAACTGTTTTCTACCAGATTGATGCCACAAAAACCCCAAATGAAGTGTTTGAGACGATTAAACCGCTATTTCAAAACTTCAAGCAGGTGAGACCGTTACATTGGTCTAAGTTGTTTTTTCTTTCTCTTCCTCGCTTTGTTATTTGCTGTAAGTACACGTATTGGGAGCGTCATCAATATGTAGAGTCACTTGTGCAATTAACGACAAAGATCACGTCAGGGCTGGGTAAGACGTTGTCGTAGCAACGATTCCGCGTCATTTGACAAGCGCCAGTATCCTTGAGTATGATCAAGGCAAGTCGTTTCTAGTTTTTCATGAATTAACCAGTAAGAGATTATTTAAATTTCTTTGCAGAAGGATTCTGGGATTGAAGGAGAGCTAGTTGAAGCTATTAAGAAACACAATCTTGTGGACACTCCAGTTCCCATTTTAGTTTAGAAACCTCAGGTTTGTCGTCCATCTTTGCCTCTTTCTGCTACATTTGACTCTTGCACGAGTTTCTCAGCAGGAGATTGAGAATGTCTTGTGTTCACGTTAACCCACATTAATCTGCCATTGCAGCTCCTAATGTCTGTCTGGTGGTTGACAGGACAAGGCTTTTCTTGGTTATTGCTGCATCATTATCCTCGTCTATATGGAGAGCAATCATCAGACAGGCTCTTTTCAATCATTCTTTCGTGCTTCCGTATGTAGCACTGATTGGTTCTGACACTCACGACGCTCCTTTCTAATTTTTTTGTGTTTGTCGAACATATTTACTTTCTCAATACGAGCATGTCTTAGCAATTTAGTATGGAAGAGTGACTCTCGCAAGTTTATGAATAAATTTATTTTTAGGTTCCCAATTTTGGTGTCATGAAGACTGTCTCCAACCTGTCACCAAGTGTTCCCTCTACTCGAGCTGTCTGGGCGGATCCCTCATTGAGCTCATGTTTGAATGAAGCGACTGAAATTTTGTGACCAACAATCAGACAAATTTCACAGAACTGGGAATGAAATGGCACTTAAAATCGTTTCAAGGGAATCAACTACACTTTCGTAGATGTAATTGGCTATGTTTTTTCTGTGACACAAAAAACCACCTTTCATATCTGCATTAGTTTAGTTGAATAACAAACAGAGGTGCTCTCACGCTGAGATTCTGGGCAGCCGCAATCTTGAATATGGCTGATGGGCAGTCACTACCTCCACTTTTCTCCTAAAGTTCTCCCAGCTTTCCTTCCGTCACGACGAACGTACACCCAAGTAACTCAATCTGTAGTCTAGTGACGACTTGCCTAGAATATCATGTACTAGCATCCACATTCTATTTTAATATTTTAGCCAATTCCACTGATCACTTACATTGTTGATGGATTTTTCGTCGAAGCCAACAGATTGAGAAATCAGATGTTCAGTGTGAGTGATTAACCATAGGATAGCAGATAGCTAGTTGCATCTGGAGAATCCATGAACATCTGCACAAACGAGTCCAATGAAACTGGGGATCCAAAGCAGTTGGCTTCCTAAACCCTAAAAACCTGAGCCCTAAAGTTGGAGACTATCTGGCCCAAATTCTTTCTTCATCGTACAGATTGGAATTCTCGACACCAACGAAGTACTGTGTTTAATGGAATAGCTAACAACCTGAAGGTCATAGATTGAACTGAGTCCATATGACCATCCGTCAGGCGTTGGTGCACGAAGTACAGGGTTTGGGTACTTTGAGGTACTGCTGAACATTTTTGAATTCTGCTTCAAAAAGTCATGTTGTGGAAGGCATTTACTCGTGTCAACTTCATCACAGTTTTTTTTTTTTTTTTTTTGGTTTGCAAATACTAGGTTTCTGATTTTTCATGGACTTTACAAGCGCACGTGAAAACAGACTATGGTAAACACACCTTCGTGGAAGCAGTGGCATGCCAAAGATGCACTCTCAGTCACCATTGGCGTCGAGCTTGCTGTTGCTTGTAGTGCACGAGGTTTCCAATAAAAACACGTGACTAGGCTGATTTGCGTATGAAAAAAAAAACATTGAAAATTGTACAGAAACATACCCACATGTGTGATACTCTTAGATCCTCGACAACATTACGCTTCATCAACGATGATTCGAAGAGCTTTACAGCACCTGCTTTGATCTAATTCGGCAGTTCTGGAACAAAGCCAGGATGGTAATATATTTACATATTCATTACCGCAGAGATCAAAGATGAAAGCAGATGCTGTATGCTTAAAAATTGTCCATGAGCGCTATATCCTGGGTTAATGAACTCGATCAAAGGAGAATTTGTGTACAATGAAATTAAGGAGATGGTGTCTACTGAATGAAAATCCTAAAGAAAAAACTATGCAAACTCAAATACCGAAATTTTAGTGGTGATTTTAGTAGTAGAATGCAATGTACTGCTAGTCACACATTCAAAAACATATCTAACTTGTCTATACAATGTGTTCACATTGCATTCACATCTTGTCACAATATTGTCAAATAAGAGGAGTGGATGGAGAATTTCTGATAGAGAATAAAGGAGCAAAATCATTATGTACCTAGGTTAAAACCATTGGATGCTATGACTTGCTAGGAAGAAAAGAAGAAGATAGAGTACAATTTGTAGAGAATATTAAATAGAGACAAGAATTGGTGGGTCAAAAAGTTTTAGACTCCACATAAAGTCATATCTTGTCTTTTTTAACTTGTATATAATAAAAGATTATTTAGATCAAGATAAGGTTACAAGTCATGAAGGAAAGTGATTGTTTTAATTGAAAGAGATCATGTGCAATGGTAAATTGAGTTTTAAGGTGCCTAAGTCTAAAAGGTATTGTATCAAGTGAATTTATCTATTCTATTATTTTATTTTATTATTTAATATAATGGAGTTTTATTATTCAATGTATATTATTATCTTATTAAATTATAATATTTACTAATATTATAGTATATTCTTTATTTATAAATTTTTTGAATAATTTAATTTTAATTGCTACTAATATTTTGAAATGACTATTATTTCTTCTTGTAACAATGATAGCAATAACATCATGTATTTCTTCATCAAATAAATCTATAATAGAAAACTTAATTAAAATTTAAGAATCATAAAAAAATTATTAATAATATATGCATATTGTATTATATTTGTATGATGCATAATACTAATAATTTTTATCTATTCATTTTTCTATGGAAATATTTAAGGTTGATTATAATTAAAATTAGATATATAATTAAAATATATATATATATATATATATATATATATATTTTAAGATTATGAAAAACATATTTTAATTATATGTATATTAAAAGAAAGAATGTACTCTTAAATTATTTTTGGCTTTGGCTAAAAATGAAATACTAGACATAAAAAATATTTTATAAAATTTGAAAGAGTTGAAACTAAAATCATAAAATTAAATAATTTAAAATATTATAAATATGTTAATAGTCTTTTAAAATATATTTTTATAACCTAGTACAACTATAGATGTATAAGTCTTAAGATTCTTTTGAAGAAAGTTAGTACTATTTATAACTAATATTAGCATCTCAATTAGAGTTATGTCTAATCTCTATTATATCTTGAACTTTATTTTTCTATTGGATCAAATGCATGAGGCTTAATTTACAAAATCAAAAAAGACACTTCAACAAAAAGGCAAGAATTTATTGCAGCCACAATTGAAATTTAATGAAAAAATCTTGCACCACTTAGATTTATCTTCCAAGCATAACAAATAGTAAATCATTTTAAAATCTATTTGCAAATGCTAGTATGTAATCTAGAAGATATAGGTATTACAAAAATATCTTACATAGCACATGATACAATCAAAGCTGGAAGATTTTTTGTAAGTTTACTTAATTAAAAATTAACAAAATTAGGTGGTATGTAATAAATGTGGTAGACTGGTTCACTTTGGCAATAAAAAATTTCATAATATTTTTATACATACATATATCATATATCTAAGTACAATTTATGTGGTCTTATAGGTGATCAAAGAAAGAAATGTAGCTCAAAGGCCTTTGTGTGCTATTGTGAACATCATTTTTTTGAAAGTCATGATAAAGATGTGATAGTTTTCTAAATTAGTCATGTTTTTTTACTTTTGTTTTTTTATCTATTTATTTTCTTTGTTTGTAATATGAGTAACATTTTTATTTTTATTTTTATTATAATTATTGTCTTTTAAGTTTTTAAATTATAATTTTATATAATGTAGATGTAACAAAATTAAACATCATAATCTTCATAAGTAAGACATAATTCAATCAGTTTTGAAACAATTTTACCATGTCTAATTTGGAACCAATAGTAGCCAAAGCATTTTGTGACTGTTAAGACTTGAAGAGATGGCATTAACATCACAGAGACCAAGAATTATATGACTGTAACTTGATATGTGTTATATGCAGTTTTTATATATTTTTTTAATTTATAAAAGCATGTGCTTTTTTATTTACAAATTAAAATATAAAAATGATTTATTGTCTAGAATTGTCTTAAAACCAAATTTTTATATTTATAGATAAATAAGATATTCTAAATATATATAGTTTATTTATTTATTTATATTATTATATAAAATATTTTTTAATAATAAATTATGTATCAAATTATGTCTTTTAGTAAAATAGAAGTAACTTTATTTAGACTATATAAAATAAAGTTATATTACTAATAATAATTAAAGTCATTGTATTTATGTATAATAATTATTTTTATTATAGTATGCTAAATAAAATTATATATTATATAAAATAATATATTTTTTGATATAAAATATATATAAATATCACATGTGATACTAAAATATTACCTCTTATATTTGTGAATGCAAAAAAACTTAAGCCACTATCCCAAAAATATAATGGATTAATTATTTAGATAATACATAAAAGATACTCGTGTTTCTATTACAACCATATACTTTAAAAAATAAAAATAAAAAATAAAAAAATACTTATAATAATAACAAGTTTTTATTTATTTCAAATATATAAAATTCATTCTTAAGTACGTGTATGTTTGATTTTTATATTTTTTATATTATAAAAAATTAAAATTAAAATAATAAAAATTAAAAAAAAATATATATATATATATATATATATATATATATATATATGCATACATTGTTATATGGCCTAATTTTTAATTTGGAAATATAATAGATACTTAATTGTAGAAAGTTTATTTATAACTTATTAGCCAAGCTCTAATAAGTTATTTGTCCTTAACAAGAAGAACAAATAAACACAATAGTACTAAAATATATATATATATATATATATATATATATATTGTACTAATAAAATCCTCTTATATTTAAGCAATTTATACGTAAGGTTTTTCTATGGCATATCAAAATTCTTTAATACCATTTTTTATATAAAATCACAAGTAATCAATTCTTAATAAATTGTGTTCTCAATAACTTCTAAGAAAATCTATAATTTCCTTTCAAAAACTCATTTTTATATTAAAAATATCATGATAGCTATATATATATATATCTATTTTTTTCACCTCCATAAAATCTTCGCTTCTAAAAAACCTCTATAGTTTGTACAAAATGATTAAATTGTAACAAACCTTTTAATATCTTTTTCTTTTGCAAAAGATTGATTTCTTCTTGAATTTTAGAATCCAATAATTCTTGATCCAACTGTTTGATTTGTATCAAATTTCTCCAAAGTATAGCTTATACAATTGTTGTGTTTTAATACATTTATATAGTGAAAAGTATGAATAAGAATAAATTCTACTTAATACTTAGTTATCTTGATTCATTAGAAACTTAAGGTACTTAAGAAAAGATTTATGAAAGCCTCTTAGATTAATTCTTGTTTTAATAGCTAATAAATAAAAGTTAGTTATTAAAATTTTTCTTCTAGGTTGTAGAAACCATTTTATAGCTTTTAAAAAAGCCACAAGTTAATAAAAATAAGATAAGGGAAGTAAAAAGTAAGTATGATAGATACCAAGATTGAATTGAGGATAGGATTAAGTTTAAAAATCCTAAAAATAAGTTAGATTAATACCCGGGGGACAACCGGGTATGAGACAGGGTCAAAATTAGACCTCCAGCCACAAAAACGACCACCAAAGGCAGGGATTGGGATCATTCAGAGATAGGCAAGTAGGATTTGGGAGAAGATTTGGAGCTCATTTGAAAAGCAAAAAGTTTGCTTTCATAGGATTTGTGAAGAGGGAACAATGGTTATTCAAAGTTAGGATTTGTGAGGATGGAGCAATGGTTATTCAAAGTCAGGGTTTGTATTGATAATTTGGGTTTTATATAATAAATTTAGCGCTAGCACTTTTAATTGCTTTGTGCAATTAGTGTAACATCTATAATTGCAAATTTGATAGTGTCTGATTGATTAGGTGAACTAAAAGTACAAGAAATTTTATAACAATCTAATAGTGCGGCTAGGAGATATTTGCCTATTAGTGCAAGGAGGTATCGGAAGTTGACAGTTTGAAGTTGTTTAGAGGTTTTTCAATATCTAGAGATCTATTAGTCAAAACAAGGTGAAAATTAGCACAATATTAAAAGACGCAAAGATTGAGTTATACACTAAGTTTGAGCTAGAGTTAATAGCTGGAGAAGGAGAAGTTATTGCTAGCATATCTGTATCAAATTTTGAGTAAAAGGCCGAGAGACACTAGTGCGGAATTTTGGCATTATCTTACAATTTGTAAATTAGATTAGACTAAAAAAATTTGAGCATGTAGATGACTTATAGTGGTATTTGTATAAAAAAATTTATATCAAGTGGATAGTCAGATTAGGAGTTATAGCTTTTTGAAGCTCATTGACTAGAATTAAGATTTGTGAAGAAAATCTAAGTTGCTTTATTGTGAAGGTAACAAAGCAATTAGAGTTATGTGTGGTTGAGATTACTAAGAAAAGTGTTCTTGAGCACTTTATATTAGATTTAAACACTTTTTTATTGAAATTTGGATTGTATTCTTCTGATATGGAGTAAAACCTATTAGGATTTCTTGCATTTTTATAAACACAATCTTACATTCCATAGCCAAGTGTCTGGTGCATTTCCAAACCAAACAACACATAATACAATATTGTTAAGCTTCATTATAAAAAAATTTAACTATAGATTTGCTTTTGATCATCTAATATCTTCAAAATTCTAATAGAGTGCTTAAAATCCTAGTTTGTAGACATCTAAGCACTATTTTCTTCATATCTCAAAAATCCAAAATCTTAATTCTATAAAATTTTTGTATATAATTTTTTAATATGATAATATATACTTTTAAAATTTTTGAGCCAAAATCTTGTCAAATTACTTAAAATATAGTTCAAAACACAACCACTAATTAAACAGGTCACTTACTACCTTTAGATTGCAAGTACTGACTTCAACTCCTAATATTTCCATTACTCCAACTTGGAATTTATTAAGCTGTACATATAAAGTGTAGCCAAGAAAGTGCTCTCTCCAACTCTGATTGTCAATCCTTTATTGCTTTTTGTATGTACAAGTTATACTCCAAAGAATGATAATAGATACAAATTTAATATCTTAACTTTGAATATCTATATCTTCTTCATAAAAACTCCAAATCACTTAAGTTTTGTACCAAAATCATAGCCAAAAACCTAAACTTGCTGATTCTAGCCTTTGATGTTCAAATGCCCTTGAAAGAGAAATCCTAATTCCTAATAAGGCCTCAAGTAGCCTCCTTGAAGTCTATTGGGCATGACTTTTGATCAACAGGAATAGAGATTTCTATCATCCATCTCTATTCATCCACATGAATAGCCTAAATATGCTTTTTTATACTAAAAACCCCTTTCTAATCCTTTTTTTAATAAGATTTATATAATATGTATTCTAAATATCAAATAAAAGAAATAAAACAAGATTTCAAGAATCACCAATGTCTAATAACAGTGACTCAAAATATGTAAAAGTGATTATCAATATAAAATCAACCTCAAAGGCCACTATATATATATATAAGATTGTATAAATCTCAATAATAGCCCTTTTAAATGGATTCCTTCTAAACTAACAATCTAATCATATTTTATAATCAATAAAAATCTACTAATATGGCTCTCACTTAGCTACGTAGTAAATTGTACATTAAATATATATGTACAATATTTTCATTTGGTAGCCAAACCACAATACGACAACATGTGTATGTATTAAAAATAAAATAACTATATAAAAAGTTAATTATTAAAATTATAGCTTATTTTATTTAATACTATGTATATATATATATATATATATATATGTGCACATTAAAAAAGTTATATATTTATAATGTATGTATATATATATATATATATATATATATATAAGATTTTGAATAAATGGTACAAAATAGTTGTTATAGATTTTAATATATAAAATATTAAAACTTTAAATATGTATAAATGTTGTATTTGAGAATATATAAAATCTATGATAAAAATTTATTATTATTATTATTATTACAAATCTAATTTCTTATAAATATTTTATTTCTATTATCTATTATTATTATTATTATTATTATTATATAAAATATTATTCTATTATAATTATATCTATCAATTTTATATATTATTATAGATAAAATAAAAATAAATTTTATAATTTTTATTGAAATTAGAGTAAAAAACTATCATATTAATAAATAACTATATATTCAATAAAACTTTTTTAAAAATAAAAATAAAAATAAATATTTACATTATAAGTTTATGATATTTTTAAGTACATATTTTGAACACTTATGTATTTATTCACCAAAAACTTCTTCTTTTTGTAATACATAACTATATAATAATAGATGGTATTCTTATTGCTTATATTAATAATTATATTAATAACTGTATTAATAATTTATTTATAATAATTATTATAATAATTATATAATTATATATCTTATAAAATATAATATATCTTTATTTAACATACAATAGATATATTATATTTTTATGTTGCAATTAAATTTCTCATAATTGTAGACTTCAATTTTTTTTCTTCAACAAACTAATACTATGTTTAATTTTGACTCTTATAGATGCTTAGTAAGTGTTGAAAATATCAATATCTATTCTTAAAGATTGTAGATGCTAATATATTATAATGGTGATTGAAGACAGTAGAAAAACACTCTCTACAAGCAAATACTTGTTGTTGGTAAAATACTTTTAATAATTTGATAAATGTTTAGTATTTTAAAATATTATATTTTTATTTAATAAAAACAAAAAAACCTATATGTAATTAAAACAATTATATACAAGTTACAACAATCATTTATACCAAATTGTGTGAATCTATATGCCAACCTGTTTTATTGTTTTTCTACTTTGCATATTATATAAAGAAAACCACTGATAATTTTAATATTATTTGTAATTATGCATTATTTTTTATTTTTTTTTAATAGATAACAATGCAATCATGACACAATTTGTAAACAATATGACAGTTCTTGTCCCAATATTAAATATTTTTTAATTCTTTAATAAAAATAATATTTTTAAAATTTTAAAATTTATATAATATTTAAATTAACTAGAATTGACTAAGATTTGTTTAACATGTCCATGTTTGTAGATAAAAATAAAATAGTCTGCATTGTAATCTAAAACTCTATTAAATAAAGCTTAAAGACATCTACAAGCATTTCTAAAATCTTTCCATTGACCAAAAGTTAAATATAAAAAATAAAAATTTGAGTCTTGAATAATAAAGTCTAGGGGCTACATATTGGGTACATATGGCTACATATTGATATATATATATATATATATATATAGAATATTTTTATAATTTTTTATAATATAAAATGTTCATATCATTTGTTGCTTTTTTTTTTTTTTTTTTTTTTTTTTTTGTCACATGACATGTTATTAACATGATTCATGTTTATACTATTATTGCTTATGACTAACAAAGAAAATAAAATATCAATGTTATTTTCAGAGACATAAAAAATATTTAACAAGAATATATTCTATAACATATAAGCTATGAATATATTTTCGTAATCTTAGAATACATGTATCCTTTTTTGCACATGAGGTATGATGAATAAATGTATATATATATATATATATATATATATATGAGTTCAAATAAAATAAAGATATTACACTAGTAATTAATATTATATTATTATAATATGATTTTTAATAAATACATAAAATAATATACATAAAATAATAAGAATTACTATTTGTAATAAAAATCATATTAATAAAATAAAAAGTGGAGATAAAAAATTTGAATAATATAAGACTAAAATTTTATAATATATTAAAAAATTATTAGTTAATAATAATTAAATATAATAAATAGTATATTTTTAGAATATATACATCTCTTTATCTAAAAAAATTAGATTCTATATAAACCACCTCTAACAAAATGAAATACAACAAGTGGTTGTGTCCATCTTTCAAACAAGTTATTTTTATAATCCTTGCTACCAATTTAGTATCTACTTTGGCAAGTAATAATTATACTGTAGCCTTCTACTTTTAATTCATATATTTTAAAATCTATAAAAGTATATTTTGACAATGGCTAATTTACTTTAGATAAGATAAAAGCATAATCTTATTTCAAGTTATGTAATGAAACTATTTTATTTTATAATATAAATATAATTTAAAATTTTGATATTATACTATTTATTATTATTTTAAAAGATATATCTTCTTTTAGTAATTTAAAGGTTATCCATGATATGCTGCACTAATTTATAAGCTTATATAAAATGTGTACCTTGAGATTTAGATACCAATTGATATTTTATAATACTTCATTTGATTCTTTTATTTAATTATTAATGTTTTATATTATATAATAAAAAAGACATGAGTTTTTTTAATCTCTATCTTTTAGAATCCTCTTAAATTAAATTTGTTTTATAGTAAAAAATACATTTGTTTTCTTGAGATTTTTTATTTTTTTATTTTTTTATTTATTTTATAAAATATATAAAAAATGACTATAAAATAAATAAAAAAATAAAAAAATAAAAAAGTTCTCAAGAAAACAAATGTAACCTAATTTTCTTTAATTGGATGAGATAATCATCAAATAAAATTTAAAAATTAAAAATTGGTGTTCCAAATTTTTTTTAAATTAAAATTTAAACATAGACAATGTATTAGTTGCATAATTCAAAAACTTTAAGATATTTTTTTCTATTGGCTTATCTTTATTATTATTTTTAAAGAAATAAGAAATAAGCAAGCACAACATGTGTGAAACAGCAACTGAACTTCTGACAACTAAAAGATAAAAAGAAAAAAAGAAACAATTATCCAAAAAATCTAAAAAACATGTGTTTATGTTAACATCCTCAATTTTTTGAAAAGCTGTTACCTATAATAAAAAAATTAAATTAAATTAAATTAAATATTAAAAAATGAACAAAAATAAAATATACTTATATATATATATATATATATATATATATATAATTCTTCAAATGGAGTGAACCAAGTATATTTTTCAAAAATAATTACAGCAATCCATTCTCCTCTACTGATACCCCCTATTATAAAAAGAACATAACAAACAAAACAAAAAAACATCACCTTTTCAACTAATAGACTAGATTTGTTTCTTTTGTTTTTTGGCATACTACAGGTAAACTATGTACAAGAGTCCAGCAACCACAGTTGTGATTTCACAACTGCAACTTGAACAACCAACCTCATAAATTAACTGCTATCTTACAAACTTGGGTACAACACGCCATCCTCTCATAGTTTAGGATCATTCTAGACCAACCAAGTTCGACTTAGAATAGGTTTCTTTCTACACCATTTCACACTCCCCACACTTTGTTTTTTTGCAGCTGTGATGGAAGCTTTGGTAGCGTCCCCATGTGCAGTAGCAACATACTCTCTTGCTTGCCCAATCTGCTTGAACACCCACTTTGCCTCGGCGTCGAAAACTCCTCCTCCTCCTCATAAATCAGTCATGGATTGTGTCTCTCTACCAATCTTCCAAGTGTTTTAGTGCTATTCACATCAAAAATGCGGCTGCACATCGTGCTTCATCAAGCATGGGAGCATAGTTAGTTGGTGTGTTTTTTAAGTGTCTTATGGCGATGGTGGTCCTGAAGAGAATCTAAACACAACACGTTTTAGACAGTTCCATTAGATCCATTGGCATTCTTTTCATGAGATTCCATGCGAACTGCCACGGCCACATGTTTGAGGATTGCTGTTAGCTTCACTTTGCTGCGCAAGATGGAAGCACTTTGTCGATGCTGGTGTGGAAGCGGCTGATGACAAAGGTTGTGTAGTCATCGAAGGAAGGTTGAGTTGGCAGAATTGTGTGCGGCAGTGGAGTGTGTGTATCAACCATCCCGCTTCCACAAGTGAAGTTGCAACCAGATTTTGGTTGTAAGAAGCTTTAGGGAGGCGACTGTGAATCACTGTGATCGTTCGTTCGACCATTGGCCTCATCGCATTTTGAGAAAACCTGCATTCATGCATTAGACCCTCAAATTGAATGTTGATGCTACCCACAGCAATATGCGCAAATGAAGCATCAGGTTAATGTAAAGGGTGTAAAATGTCACCAGTTTATGTGAATCGTTCCTGGTAACAAAAGCAGAATTATAGAAAGCTCAATTATTGTCCAGATGTAGTTATGATATTACTCACTTCTGTTGTGTTTTTTCCCCAATAGAATATTGCTCCGAAGTGGCATCTTGCTTACCCATGGACGGAGCTGTTCATCTTGCGGGATTGCTCGCATGAATTGCTACTGTGAATTTCTCCCTGAGTCTCACAATACCTAGCTGTCATTGATGAGATCTTCGTACAAATGTACTATTCTGTCACAGATCATTGTTTACACTTTTCTCTGGAGGGTATCAGTCATTGTTTAAATAAAAAACACCGATAGCGATGGCTTCACCTTACGAGCGTCTTTCAGGCCTCTGTGACTTCCCCCAGCAGCAATGATCAACACGACAAAACATTTATTATCATGCACAAGAAATCAGGTCTGGGCACTGAGACAGACCCCATTGACTGAGCCAAGCTCGAGTACTGGTAATGAATCGCCAAGTTTCACTGGCAATGGCAGTAATTGTTCTTTGTCCAACGCACAAGATGTGACACAATGGGGCTGATTTTTGAGCGGCTGGCGAGTTGCGGCCACCGTCGATTTTGCAATGCAGCTCGAAGGTCTTACTCAACAAAACCAACGCTCCATGTGCTCTCCGACTGTACCCAGATCTAGAGCAACGTCACTCAGATACCCACCCCTCCCACAAAAAAGAATTCTGAAGCTGAAGCGTTGCGACATTCATGGTTCTGACATGGACACCACGCGCCCTCGCGCTTTTCATAGAGGAGGCACTCGGTAATCGACAAACAAGCACGCAGTCCTCATCGCTTGCCAATCATTTGCGTTTCTGACCGCGAATGGGACGGTCTGTGAAGGACGGGCCTTCCCCACTTCGTTTCTCATCCCTCCGTAACGCGGACAAAACACACATTTAAAAATAATAATAATAATAAAATAAAATAAAATCAAAAACAAAACAAAACAAACAAACAAACGCCGCGTATCCACGAATCTGTGTGGATTTTCTCGCTGATGACATCTCCGCACTCGCTCCTCCTCCACTAAATTCGCCGTTCGGATATCGTGCATGCAGTGTCGTGACGAGGATGATGAAGGATCATTGCCATCAATCATTGACACAACACCAAAGCATTCTCCGAGTCGAACCGCTTTAATTCTCCGACTCCGACTCGAAGAGTAGCACGCGTTATTCCATCGCTGCTCGTCCCTCATGCGCTTGCGGGCGATGAGCTTGCCGTCGTTGCCGCTCCGCCTAAACCCTAAAACTCTGGTTGTTTTGGATTTAGGGCTAGGGTTTGGGTTGAACTGGCACTGTCGTTGGCTGTTTTGGAGGAGTAAGTTGTGGAGAGGGATACGTTTTTTTTATTAGAGAAACATGGAACCTAAATTCCTGTGAATGTAATGAATCTCCTTGATTGTTACATTTGGAATGCTATTTGTTCACATCATTTTCATATTTTTTATTTTTTATTTTTTATTTCTTTTTGTTTTAGAAATGGATTTGGAAATAGTTTATAGATTATGTTTTCTATAATAAGGTTGTTAATGATGAAGACTTGGCATATAAAGATTTTCCAAGAATTCATGTGGGTCAATTGAAGGATAGTGGATTTTTGTCTAAGTGGAATCTTTCAATTATTTTGTATTGGAAGAGGAGAAAACGAAATAATAACAATAAGGATGGTAAAGTTTGGAAACAAGAGAGAAACTTCTTCAAAGCTATAAGATATACTATGAGATATAAGATATACTTATATTAAAATGGTAATTATATTTTTATAATGAAAATAAGCATAATATCATTAAATTAAAATATAACTAAAACAATTATATACGTTTAGAAATAAAATTGGGATTTTCTAATTGTGATTAAAAAATCTTAAAATTGATATTTTATGTTTATGTATAAATATTTTTTATATTTTTATTTAAATGCAATACTTATTTTAATACATGATGTTGCCTAACTTGAAGTATGAAAATGTTTGATTAAATTATCAAAAATTTCAGTTCTTCTTTGTAGACTTTTCAATAATGATAAATTAAATCCATTTCAAAAATATGAAAAAATCAAGTCAAACACAAGTATTGTTGAAACCACAAATACTACAATCTGTTCAACTCCAACACTATAACTCTTTGTGGATATTGAACTTCAAAAATAAGCATTCAATATAAAGAATTTTTAAAATTTCATCAACAGAGATTTTCCAAAAGTGTGATTCAAGTAAGCATTAATTATTGTTTTCAAAAATCAACATGTCAAGGGCATGAAGAGACACTAATCACAAATTACAAGAATCACTTATTGATCCACCACTCTAAATATTGCACATGCCTTAGACATTTACATTACAAAGCCATTGATTGATTAATAAATTGATTAATAAATTAATTAACATATGTGTGTACACTCACAATGTAGTCCAGCTCAGGACGATAGAATTCTTGGACTATTTTGCAAAGCTTGTGATGGCCTTGTTCCAATACATGTCAAGGCTCCCAATTGGTTGCAAATTAATTCAGAATTGACTTACTTATATATGAAATTCTATTTATTGATGTTTTCAAAAAGTATTTATATTACATTATGTTATAGTTAGAAATAGTTTTTAATATGTTGGTTCATAGAACACATTAAAGAATCTATTTTCTTCCAACTAATAAATAACGTAAATATACTGAATATTTTCAAACATATGTTTGAAAATATTATCTCAAACTAATTTAATATTATTAGTTTACAATATTATGAGTATCTCAAAACAACAACATATAAAAAATATGATGCAATCAAACATTTGAACATTTTCTTTTAAATCTCTATTTAAACACACATATTTCTAAATAATATCATTCTATTTTGCATTAATTGGGGAGAATAATATTAAAATCACACAAATATATATTTATATATTATTAAATAGATAACAAAATACATAATTATAATTTTGTATATATATATATATATATATATATATAAGTTACTATATATTTTATGTTACATTTAAGTAGATGACTTTTAATATGATTATTTATATAATCTATTAATATTGTACAATATATAGTATTATGTTAGTAATAATTACATTAATAATAAATTATATTGATATATTATATAATTGTCATTACATGATTATATTATATTTAAATTTGTTTTACCATAAAAATAAAGAAATTATGTTAATAATAATACAATTTATTAACATTATATAATCAATAATATTTATTGATTATATATATTTAATTTAACCCTGGCCGGCGACCCCGCCGCCGACGGACTGGCGCCGGGCAGGATGTCCCAGGGGCGAGGCAGGGGTCGGGCAGCGGGCGGGATCCAGCGGGGCAGGGGCGGAGCACAGAGCTGAGTTGGCCGAGCTTGTGCGGGATGGATGGATTCCATCCCCGTAAAAGCCCAGTCGTTGCATGCCTGGTGAAAGGCCACGTGGAAAGATCCTATTTATTGCATCTTTATTAGAATCAAACAATTCAAATCATTCTCCTACTTTATTGCTTCATTATATGAAACGATTTAGAAAACTATAACTTACCAAAACATGCACATGATAACATATTTTTTTGACTTTTGGACCATTAAACAAAAAAAAAAAAAAATCTATAAAAATTAAATAGAATTAGTCATACAATCTATATACTCTAATTGATCTCAATTTTATTTTTAGAAAGTTTATATTGATAATAAAAATCATTTCTATTATAAAATTTATAAAATTTATTAAAGTAAGTCAGTATATTAAATTAGCATCTATACAATAAAACTATTATTAGAATAATAATCTATATTTTTTGGAGATCAAAGAAGTAAGATATGACTATAATGATTTCTTTCAAGTCAATAGCAAATAGTATCTCAAAAAATAAATAATATGTCTTAGAACTATCTTGGTATCTTAAAAATAATAAAAATAATCAACATTAAAAATTTTAAATGGTAATATAAGATAGGCACTTTTTTATCTTGATTTTTTTTAAATTGCTAAAATATCCTATAAAAGTCATAGAATAATATTGTTAATATTAGAGACCCATTATTAGTGACTCTTATAAATTTATAAGTTAATGAGTTATTATGTTTAAATATAATTTTTTGTATAATTTACTCTAGTTGTGATATAAACAATCATTCATTACTATGAATTTAAATTAATTTTAGTTTATAAATTTTTCTTAGCTATCTATTTGTTAAATTATATATATATATATATATATATATATATATATATAAACAATGGTCTAAACATGATTATTGGATATATGAATCATGTTCATATATGACAGTTTCAATTACATTTTTTCTTATTTATTGTCAAATACCAAAATCCTTCATCTTCTTTTATTTAATTTCAAACATATTTTGCATATTGGTAAGAAAACTTAAATTTTTTATGTTTTGTCTTTTTTCATATTGCAATAATCTTATGTTTTGCCAATAGAAAGGAATTGCTTGTAGTGCCTTTTAGTTTTAACTTTTAAAAATAATTATTGTATTATCTTCTATTTTATTATAGCCTTAATAATTTTTAGTAATTTGATATGATTTTTTGTGAAACAAAAAATAAAACTCTAATAGATATAGATTGTATTTTAATTTTAATTTTAATTTTTTTTTATTGTTTTAATTCATATATGTTGTTCAACAAAATATCATAATATTATAAGATTTTTATATATTTATTTATTAATAAAAAAATAATAACTCTACTTTAATTTCCATTAAGAATAATATTATGTTTACATTTTGAATAGAATCCAAATATAATTATAAAACTACCTTTTAAATAAAAATAAATATAAAAAAATAACTAAGATTAATCAAATAATAGATTTAAAATAATTTAATAATTGATATTATATCATAGTACTAAAATAATATTTAAAATATATAAATTAATTAAACTTCTAAAATAAAATTTAGTAATTTTAAATTTAATTATGAAAAAAATATTTTTATTTAATTTAACATGTAAAATGTAATGAATGCTAAGAACATGAATTACAACAAAACTTTGAAGAAGTAATACACTCTTGTGTGACTCAAAAAGAAAAATTAGACAAATCAAAGATAGATATAAGACATAAATTAGAATAGCTATTGCCAAATACAAAGAGACTAAAGAGTCTTGAAGTAAGACTAGAATACAAGAAAGGTATTGATATGAGTGAGGAAGGCCTCACTCTTGCCTCTATATATACTATCTATTAAAGAGCTACATGATAACGTCCTATAGGCCATATGATACTTGTCCAACTTGTAATACACGTGTCTAACTTGTAGAACAAATTTCCAACATATGCACTACATGGCCAACTTATAATACAAGTGGCTAACATATGCGACATGTGACCAACTTATTGGCCAAGTTTTAAACCTACCGATTGCGTATAAACGCATGTAAATTATACCAATGAATATGGATATCCATTATAATAAATATATATTAGACAATAATATATAAATGGATTATTAAAAAAATATATTAATAATTTAATTAATTTAAAATTATTATTAAATAATCTTTTGATAAACTAAGAATAATATATAATTTTAATTAAAAACTAATCAAAATTTTGACTGAAGTAATTGCATAAATTTTTTTGTGATATAATATTAAAATTAATCAAATATTATAAAATTTAATTTTAAAAAATATATATCTTATTTTATTTTATATATTATATATATTATATATTTTTAAATACTATTTAAAGTTATTTTAAAAAATATTAAATATTAATATAAAAAATTTATAATTAAATTTTATACTATGATTATTAAAATTTTAATTTTTTTTTAGAATAATGAAAAAAAAAATCACATAAAAATAATATAAGCTATAAAAATTACATGTATAAGAATATCTATAAAATATATTTTTTGATTAAATATAAAATAAAATTTTATATTTATAAATTAATATGATTTTTTTTTATTGACATAAAAATGGAGTATATCCAATGCATGAATAGAGTGGAAAAAATACAATAGACTACTTAATTTTTTATATTCAAAGACAAAGCTAAGAGTACTACAAACCTAAAATATCTATTAGAGCAAGTTCATTTATATTTTTGTGTATAATCACATTACACCTAGGTATTCTAATATTTTATTTGATTACTTTGTCATTTCTAGAGCCAAGTATGTGTTTAGCCATCTAAAATTTTTTCCATCTTTTGAAAAGAAAAGACTCTTGTTATAGATGTTAGATTAATTTTTTTTCATAAATTTTTAATAAATTTATCCATATTTAATTAAATAATCTTATTATTTATGATGTATACTCTATATTAGAAGCTTGGAATAGAAATATCTTTTTAATTAAATAAAAAGTATTGATTAAAGAGAAAATTCTATTTTTATACTATTATATTAATAATAAAGCTATTAAAGCTATTTAAAATATCTTTTTATTAAGTTTGATAAAATAGGTTATGAATTCTTTACCTATAACCTAAGAATATGATAGAAGATCAAAGGTTAATTTGCTAATTAAAGCATAGAAGAAATCAACATCAAAAATATTTTTTCTTATTGATTTTGTTTTTGAAATAATTTTGATAATTTTTAAGAAGTCTTCTACTATTTTTTTATTGTCTTTTAAGTCATACTCAAATAAAAGTTTTTCATCAAATTGAAGGATTTTAGATTGAATGTCTACTCAAAATTTTTTGATTTTAATGGAATAAGGTAGGACAAACCATTTTTTTTCTTCCACTTCAATATATTCTAAAAAGAATTGGAATACTGCATCATAAAGATGATCAAATCTTGATTTATATAAATCAATTCAATTATTAGATTTTGATGAAACATTATTATATTGAAGTAAGTTATTTCAAAAGATTAAAAAATAAATGTGAAAGAAATCTCAAATAGAGCTAAACAATAGTAAAATGTGATATGTGGATATTGTTTCTTCTATAGTGAACATAGATATTGGCCCTTTAAAATGGTTTTTGACCTGATGAAGACTATTAGAGTAGAAAATTGCAACTTGATAGAATTCTAGATAAATATTAATTAGAAGAAAATGAAAATCCCACTATCAAAAATAATTCTTTATGTTGTAAAAAGATGTAGGAGGATTGAGCCAAAAAGACTTATACATATGTATCTAAATTTTTTCAATTTTATTCCACATTTTAGATCTAATACTCAATTTATAATTTGGAGTGAGTGATCAAATTAAATATGGTATCCAAGTTCTATATGCCGTAGGTTTAGTATTTAATATTGAATATCTAAGAAACTACTGAAGGTTTGCTTGGTCTGATTGAAGAGCCACTAAAACCATTTGGACAAGAGAGGTTTTGTGGCACCTTTTGGATCAATAATGGCAAGGCTTCCTTCTTCAAAAGCTTTATAACAAATAACCTATGTCACTTTAGACTGAGTTGAGGAAGTAATGTTTTTTTACAAAAAGTTTTTAATCATTAATTTAATTTTTTGAATAGTCTTCACTAAACCATTCCATATGGCTAAAAAATATATATATAATAAAAAAAATATAATATTATTTATAATGATGGCTTGTCTATCACATTAATTTTGGTAGAGTACCAATAGCCTAATTTTTGTGTCATTCTATTGATAAAAATTAATCAACATCTTGTGTATTCAAAGAAATATCAAAAGACGTTCCAAAGAATTTAATCAATTTGATATTAGATGTCTATGCTCATCCAAATTGGTTTGTCCATGCCAATTTTTTATATTTTTTAAAATATCAATAGGCAACAAATTTAGACCAATTTATTTTAAGGTTTAAAGATAAGTCGAATTGCTTAATAATATTCACCAAATAGAAAATATTTTCTTCTTTTTCACAAATAATGATTGTGAAGTCATTTGCATATTAATTGATAACTTATTGATTATGGCTCTAGGAGATAGAAATACTTTATATAGATGGTATTGTTTGATAATATATTGAATAATAATATTAAGAATTTTACTAAGCAAGATGAATAAATATAGAATCAAAGGACAGTCTTATTTCATATTTCTTTTTATTGAAAAAGATTTTATAAAAGCTTTGTTAATATTTACTATTGTGCTTATATCTAGGAGACTAATTTTAGTTATAAAAAAAATGAGTTATCAAAGCCAAGTGAATCTAATGCTTTAAACATAAAATTCCAATAAACCTTGTCATATACTTTAAAAAAATCAATTTTTAATAAGAAGAGTGGCTGTTTTGAAGTCTTGGCCTAATTTATGGTTTCTTGGATGATAGATATATTATCTAAAATAAATCTCAAAGGAAAAAAAGTAATTTGGTTAAAGTAAATAACCTTCTTGAAAACATAAAATTTATATTAAAATAATCCAAAGACAACATAATTTATTCACAAAATTTGATTAAAGTGAATAACCTTCTTCAAAACATAAAATTATGTTGTCTTTGGATTATTTTAATATATATTTTATAAAAGATATTCAATAAGGTGATAGATCTCTAATTTTTTAATTTTGTTTTGTCACCTCTTTTGAACAAAAAGATAATATATTTTTTAACAATACAATGTGATAATTGACCTATAACTAAAACATAATTTATCATAGAAATATAGTTATTACCAATAATATGCTAGAAGATCTAAAATAATCTAGTACTTTTTAGCCATGTCTTTAATATCTTTAATTTTATACATATTAAATAGCTTAAATAAGTCTTTGTTTATATTTTCTATAATCTTGCGTGAAATATTATTATATATGTCAATTGTAGCTTTTTTAGATTTATAAAAATCTTAAAGTTTTTTTTAAAGATTAAAATAAAAATAAAATTAAAAATAAATATTTTTTAGATTTTGAAGGTGTCTTTGTAGTTTGCCTTAAGAATTTTGGAGTTTTGTGATAATAAGTTTAGGATCACAATTCTTAATGGTTGTAAAAATAGCTTTGTCAGTATTATTTTTAATTTCTTTCTATTTAATCCGAGCATGTATTGGCCTCTTTTCTTGTTATTTAACTTCAAGTTGGTTGAAAGATATCTAAATTTATTTTAGACAAGTTTGAAAGCCAATGTCTTAAAAATTGGCTTGAAAAGCAGAGTGAATCTCTTAAAGATGGCTTCATAATTTGATATATTGTCTTATCTATAGAAATGCTTATTCTTTATAAAAAGACTTAAAAAACCATATAAAAATTCTCATGTGGTAAATAAAAGAGCCTTTGCTTTTATAATGAAACCAAATCTTATTGACTTGTTGAATAACTTGAAGATCATATAAATAATAAATGTTTATTTTGAAATTAAATGATATAAGTTTAGATTTTTACAGATTAAGGATAAATTCAATTGGAAGGTGATCTGATAGCATGTTATTGTATTATGGTTTAATAACCATGTGAAAATAATATATATATATATATATATATATATTATATAATTTATTACACAATTAGATAAAAATTATATTAGTGGATTTTAATTGATTATAAAATATGATTAAATTACTATTATAGAAGGATTTATTTAAAAAGACTATTATTAAGATTTGTACAACTAATTTTTTTAGTGACTTTTGAGGTTGATTTTATGTTGATAATAACTTTTATATAATTTGAGTCATCTTTGCTAGACATTGGTGATCCTTAAAAGTTTTATTTTATTTCTTTTATTTGATATTTATGGCACATATTACATAAATTTTGTTAAAAAAAGATTAAATAAAAATTATTAATATAAAAAAGAATAGTTAGGCCATCCATATAGATGAATAGAGATGGATGATAGAAATCTCCATTCCTATTGGCTAAAAGTTATACCCAATAGACTTCAAGGAGGCTATTTGAGGCCTTACAAGAAATTAGGATTTTTTTATTTATTTTTATTTTTTAAAGGAATTTAAACATCAAAGGTGAGGATCAATAAGTTTAAGTCTTTGGCTATGGTTTTGGTACAAAAATTGGAGTTTTTGTGAAGGAGATATAGGTGCTCAAAGTCAAGATATTGATTTTGTACCTACTGTCACTCTTTGGAATACAACTCACACATACAAAAAATAATAAAAGATCAACAACTAGAATTGAAGAGAGCACTTTCTTGGCTATGCTTTATATATACATATACATATATAATTTAATAAATTCTAAGCTAGAATAAAGGAGATATTAGGAGTTGAAGTTAGTGCTTACAATCTAAGAGCAATAAATAACCTACTTACTGAGTGGTTGTATTTTAAGCTATATCTTAAGCAATTTGATAAGATTTTAGCTCAAAATTTTTTAAAATCTGTATTTTTATGTTATAAAGCTATATACAAATTTTTGTGACATTAGGATTTTGAATTTTAGAGATATGAAGAAAATAGTGCTTAGATGTCTATAAACTAGGATTTTAAGCACTTACTAGGATTTTTGAGATATCAACCAATCAAAAATAAATCTACAATTGATTTTTTTTTATGGAAAAACTTAAGGATATAAACTATATTTTGGAAAAAATTGACAAAAATTAAATAGCTATATCAAGAGTTATTGGATCCTAAAATTCAAGGAGAAAATAATTCTTTGCAAGTGAATAAGATATTGAAGGATTTTATTACAATTTGAGTATTTTGTACAAACTAAAAGGATTTTTGGAAGCCAAGACTTTATGGAGGTGAAAAGATGGACATATAGAGATATGATAATATTTTTGAAATAAAGATGAATTTTAAAAAAAAAGATTATAGATTTTTTTAGAAATTATTAAAAATCTAATTTATTAAAAATTAATTAATTATGAATTAATATAAAAAAGAATGTTAAAGATTTTTTTAATACAATAGAAAAACCTTATATATAAACCTATATAAATATAAGATATTTTTATTAATGTAATGTTTTTAAAAATATACATATATTATTATATTTATTTATTCTCCTCATTAAAAACAAATTACTTATAAAAGCTTAGTCTATAAGTTTTAGATAAATTTTCTACAATTAGATATATAGTATATTCTTAAATTATAAATCATATTATATGACACCATTCTTGGTATGGTTTTCAAAAATAATAAATCAACAAAGAATTGATTGCATAGAAATAGATCCAAAAGTCAATTGAAAATTAAAAGTCATAGTTATTAATATATTTATAAATTGAAAAAAAATTATTTAAATTAATTATGTCAATTTGCCAATTTGGTATAGATTCTACTTAAAATTAATTAAAATCCATTAATATGGCTCTTGTTAAGGATACAAGAATACAAAGTAAGAAACTTGAATTATAATAAGGTTTCAAGAAGAAATCAACAAGAACTTGAATTAATTAGATGAGTGTACAAATAACACTAAGAAAGGTGAGCTAGAACTCTAAGAGATGTATTATTGAGACTGAAGAACTCTTCACCCTTCACTCTTATATATATCCTTGTCTAGGATGCTTCTTGAGCGGCTTCCATCAAACTAAGAAGCTTTTTAAGCAGCTTTTACCAACTAAGAAGCTTCTCGAGCTCCTTCTACTAATTAGAAAGCTTTTTGAGCTCCTTCTATTAATTAGAAAGCTTCTTGAGCTACTTTCATCAACTAGAAAGCTTTTTAATCAACTTTCACTAACTCCAAAGTGTATATCTTTAATATCACTTTTTTCTCTAGCAACAAGTTTCAAGAGGAATTCAATCTTTTTATATATATAAGAAATCAAGAATATATTGTATTAATGAAGCTATGTATTTTGTTCTTTGTTCTTGGACAATACGTTCTATTGATCTACAAAGAAATTGCCTATGACCTTGAGTTAGTACTTCCATTATTGAAACATCCCATCCAAAGATTTGATCTTCATGGCGGCCTTCAAAACATCCTCCAAACAAGATCTCAAGCTTAAAAGGATTCACCTTTCGAAGCTCAAACAATATCACTAAAACTTGAGCATTAGAATTAAGACTTACATAGTTGAGTCTTACTCCTAATGGCTTCAACCAAGGTTGTACTTAGCACTAAAATGTATCGTCCTTGCATTGTAAATTTTAGGTTGTAAAAATTGCACTAGTTTGTTTAAAGCTTACATGATAAGTAAATCTTTTGAATCTTGTTCTTTCAATGCTTGAAGGTTTGATATGATAATTAACTTGCTTCTATCACTTTATTCTATCTTGAAACATATGACTACATATTGATGAAGGCTTTAGTTTAACTCTCCCCTTCTTATGAATATTCCTTGGATCCAATTTTGACTAAGAAGTTATCATCGAATATGTTTGGATTTGTGGAAATAGAGTCAATAAAATTCTTATATCTTTTGAGGCGCATTGGTAAGATTTTTAACCAATTTTTATATTTATTTATTGATATCATAGTCTTGAAAAATAAATAAAATATTCTAATTTGCTCCACCTTTGCTATGAATTAAATACCTTTTCAACCTCATATTCTTCATAGTCTTTAATATTGATACTAAGCAACAATTGTTATGCTCTTCTCAAAATACACAATTTTTTATAAGATTCTAAAAGAAAGACATAAAAAACTAGATGTATCTTTATAAAAGATGGTAATTCCAAAGAATATGCCATTGGATTAATTTACTTCTAGATAAAAAATGGTCATAACCTTCAACAGTCCAATTTATTGCATGGCCACTTAGTCTTCATGTTTTGTTGAAGAAGACATACCTTATTTCCAATATAAAAAGTAGGCAATTGATTTTTAAATTGATATGAAGATGCCTTGTAAGCATTTTGAGCTACTTGCAATTGAAGCTTCAAGGTTGTTTGGTATTGCAATAGATGCTTTATAAATCCTTCAGCTATTGGATTATTATTCTTTGACATATTCTATAGATCAATCTATGGATGATATTTATAATTAGAATAAAATAATATTTGTTGAATTGAAGCATGAATAATATTATTATATATAAATTTTACTAATGATAGATATAAGATTCAATTGTCTTATTGATAATTGATACTATATTGTAAATACTACTCTAAAACTTGATTAACTCGTTCTGCTTGGCTGTCAATTTGAGGATAGAAAGCAAAAAAAAGTTTAATATCCACCTTCAATATTTTAAAAAGACATCTCTAAAACTTAGATATGAACTAGGATCCTTGATCAGATATAATATCATTTGATAGGCCATGATATTGATATATATATTATCAAAAAAGAGCCTTGTGGTTTCTTCACTAGATATAATCTTTTTGTAAGGAATGAAATAAGCTATCTTTATAAGTCAATCAACCACTATAAGGATATTGTACAATGAATTAGATGGCAATAGATCAATAATGAAATCCATTGAGATGGAAGACCATGACCATCTTGAAATAGACAAGGATTGTAAGAGTCCATAAGAGTAATGACAAGGATTTTTGGACCTTGAATAGATGTCGTAAGAGAGTACAAAGTCCTTTACCATCTTTTATATTTGAGGCCACCAAAAATCTTGAGAAATAAGTTTGAAGGTCTTGTTAAATCCAAAGTGATCCGCAATTGGAAAGTCATGGCAAAATTGAAGAATGTGCAATTATATTGGTCTTTCTAACATATACAAATATTCTTCAAAGTATAAAAGATCTTCCTTAAGCTTAAACTTATCAATATTTTTTTTTAGGTGACACTTGATATCAAAGGCCAAAGCATCATTAGTGGTTGTAATATGCACCTCATTGAAGAAATTAGAATCAATAACTATTGATGTAATAGTGGAACAAAAATAAAATTCCTCTAACTTCAACAAAATTACATATTATTGATCAAATATTACCTTTTTGCCTTTGGAATAAGATATGATCTCCTTGATACAGCATCAAATAATCCTTGTTGCTTTCTAAGTTGATAAATAATGACAAAATTAAATCAAGATAATGACATATTCTATTAAGCTTGATGGTGATTAAGAACTCAAGTTGCCATAAAATATTCAAGATTCTTGTGATCTGTATATATAGTCACAAGATGCATTGCTCATTCAAAAAAATGACACCATTCTTAAAAAGAATTTACAATAATAAGAAGTTTCTTATTGTAAATTTCATAATTAATTTCAAGAATAGAAATTTTTAGAAAATAAAATGCAACAAGATGGAATTTATTATCTATATCCATTTATAAAAGTACGACCTCTAGTGCAAAATCCAAAGCATCAATCTCCATATAGAATGCTTTTGTAAAGTTTGGATGTACCAAGATTGGAACTATGACAAATGCCATCTTGATGTCTTGGAATGCCTTCTTTGCTTGAGACTCTCATTCCAACTTATTTTTACATGTCAATTGAGTAAAAAAGACGACAACTTGAGAGTAACTTTTGATAAAGATCCAATAGAAATTAGCAAATCCAAAGAAGCATTGTATGTCTCTCATACTCTTTGGAATGGCCCATTATATAACCGCCTCTATCTTCTTAGGATCCATTGTTAAACCCTTAGTAGATACAATGTATTCCAAAAATCCCATCTTAGGTTGGTGAAATATATATTTCTCTGGTTTGGGATACAAACTTGTATTTCGTAGCTTTTGTAATACCAACTTGACATGTCCTTTGTATTCCTCCAAATGTTTTAAGTAAATCAAGATGTCATCAAGATAGATCACCACAAACTTATATAGGTACTCTTGAAAGATGTCATTCATTAAATGCTGAAAGAAAGGAAGTGCATTTATTAATCCAAAAGGCATGACATTATATTCAAAGTGTCTATACCTTGTCCAAAATATGATTTTTCATTCATCTCCCTCCTTAATCTATAATAGGTTGTATATTCTACAAATATCTATCTTGGTATAGATCTTGGCTTGGTCGAGTTGTTCCAAAAGTCTTAAGATTAATGATGGTAGATAACGATTCTTCACTATTATCTTATTCAATTTCCAATAATCAACATACATACGCAAAGAACCATCTTTCTTCTTCACAAAAAATATAAGTGCACCTATTGAAAACTTTGAATATTTAATAAAGTTCTTTATAAGGTTTTTATCTTGCGACATTGAAAGCTCATTTTGAAAAAGATTATAGATTGGACCAAAAGATGGTTGAGTTTCTTCCTGAAGATCTATTATATAATTATATAGTTGGTGCTTTGATAATATATTAACATTTTTTTTTCTATAAAACATCTTAAAATTTGCTATACTACTCTAAAATACTTACCGATGAAGTCATATCTTCTCTAATTGGAATCGCATAAATAACAAATGGTGTACCTTCTTTGACCAATCTTATAAAAATCCTTGCTCTAACAAATAAAGGCTTACCAATTTGTAGATTTTTATAAATTTTCTTTATAGAAATTTCTATTAGAAATATTATTCTTTGCAACTTCCAATCTATAAATGGATTATGATTTTTCAACTAAGACAATCCAAGAATAACAAGATTTAAAAAAATCTTGATAACGTTGAATACAATTTGGCTTCTATGATCTTTGAACAACATTTCTATAGGCATGGTTTCATGGATGATACTACCAAAGGATAAAAGTCATCTATCTATTATTTCTATACGAATAGGTTTGGATTTTTGTACTAAAAGAATTTTATGAAGCTTAGTAAATACTTCATCTATGAAACAAGCGGACACTTTCAAATCCAATAAGGTAATTGTTTGAAGCTTCTGAGGGCCAAATTACAAAAGAATTATAAAATAACAAGTTGATTGAGCAAAAAGAAAGGAACTTGAATAGTTTTATAATGCTAGATTATCTAGTCGCATGGTCTCTACTATGGCTAAACATCATTGTTTTCCTAAACAATTGTACTCTTGGTTTTGATAATGTATCAATTTTATTTTTTTGGACAATTGTCAATCTTGTAGCCTTTTTTGCTACAATGTAAGTATAGACCTTCTTTTATTTAATATTTTTTTTCTTGTGGACTAAGAGATTTAAAATATAAGGCACCAAATTATATATCTTCTATTTTTGAGTGTGAATTTAAAATGCTTGTCAATGTAACAAGAATATTTCAGATTGCGTATTGTCTTATTGAAGCCCATGAACATTGATCTTGATAACATTGAAATAATTAGTTATTACATTTTACGGCTTAGATAATCACTTTATTGAGCTATTATGGATTTAAAAGTAATGATAACAAATCCTTCACATGATTTTTTAGTTCTCAATAAAATTAACTTATTATAATTTTTTTATCTCAATTAATATTGTATACTAATTATCTAAAATTAGATATATAAATTGATATAGAGTGCACCTCTTGACGCAATACTCAAATCTTAGTTGTTGCTCAATGAGCCTTGTCATGTTCTCCAAATAATTTTACAAATGCTTCTATGAAAATTTTAAAATTGTTCAAAATTGATGATTTATTTTCAAATAAAAGAATAAACCATGATAATGCTTGTCCTATAAGCAAGGTGCTAATCAATCCAATCCGTGATTCTTTTATTAGATAAATACCAAATTGTAGCATCATTATTAATTGAATTTGGTTGACAAATCCTAATAACTTTGAACGCGTACCATCATATTTCTCCAAAAGATTAACTCAAGGCTCCTTATGTTATTGAAAAAGTGAATTTCCTTAATGTAGCATAGGTAGTACTACATCCTCAAGTACAAAAGTTAGAGGTGGATGTAGTTTAGATTGTAGTACTCCGGATGTTGCATTATTATGAAGTTTTGCAACAATCCCTTCAATCTCCATAGTCTTAATAGATAAAATAATAAGAGCACTTTTAATGGCATCTAACTTGGACTTAAAAGATTTGGTCATATTAATGTCTTGACCTCCAATCATTTTAAATAAAAAAAGAAATGAATCTATAAGAAGACAATATCAGTTTAGAGGAGGATAATCTACAATCTCTAAAATGCTTTAAGATCTTTAAAGAGAGAAGTGATCTACTTTTTCACAAGAGGGAAAAAGCTCCAATATTAAGATGAAAAAAATATCAATTTAGAGAGAGGTAATCCTCAATCTCCAAAGCATTGATATACCTTCAAATAGAGGAATAATCCACTTTCTAATAAGAAGGATCCAACTTTGATATTGAAGATGACGTCAATTTTGACAAACTGTCAAGGATACAAGAATACAAAGTAAGAGATTTGAAGTAGGATAAGATTTTAAGAAGAAACAAACAAGAACTTAAATTAATTAAATGAGTATATGAACAATATCAAGAAAGATGAGTTAAAACTCCAAAAGATGTATTGTTAAGACTAAAGAACTCTTTAGCCTCGACTCCTATATATATCCCTATCTAGGATGCTTCTTGAGTGGCTTTTATCAAACTAAGAAGCTTCTCAAGTAGCTTCTACCAACTAAGAAGCTTCTCAAGCTCCTTCTACGACCTTGAAAGCTTCTCGAGCTCCTTCAATTAATTAAGAAGCTTCTTAAGTTACTTTCACATAATAGTCAAATCATAATACAATAATAATATCTCATTTGGCCGCAATATCATGTGAAATAATAAGAAACTCTTTTAGCAATCTTTTCAATGGAATCCATACTAATAGAGTATAATTTAAAAGCGCTAGAATATAATTGTTCTTCCAAGTTCTATATAGCTTATGGATCAAAGTTTGAATCTTAGGCTTAAAAAATATAGAACCTAAGAGTAGATTGATAAAGAGATTTCAAAAGCACTCACCATTGTCATGTTGTGGTTTGGCTATTATGTGAAAAATTGTACATGTATATTTAATGTATACTTTACTACATAGCTAAATGAGAGTTGTATCAGTGGATTTTTATTGGTTATAAGATGTGGTTAGGTTGCTAGTTTAGAAAGGATCTATTAAAAAGATTATTATTGATATTTATACAATCTTACTTATTTTTTTAATAGTAATTTTGAGGTTGATTTTATATTAATAGTAACTTTTGTATATCTAAAGTCACCTTTGTTAGACATTGGTGACTCTTAAAATCTAAGTTTATTTCTTTTATTTGGTGCTTAAAGCACAAAGTATGTATATCTTATAAGAAGAAGGATTAAAAAAGGGTTTTGAGTATAAAAAAGGTAGTTTGGCCATCCATGTAGATGGATAGAGGTGGATGATAGAAATCTCTATTCTAATTGGCCAAAAATTATGTCCAATGGACTTCAAGGAGGCTGCCCGAGGATTTATTAGGAATTTGGATTTCTTTTTCGGGAGAAGTCGAACATCAAAGGCTAGCATCGTAAGGTTTAGGTTTTTAGATCTGGTTTAGGTGCAAATTTTGTGTGATTTGCACTTTTTATGAAGAAGTTATAGGCACTCAAAGTTAAGGTGTTGATTTTGGACCTACTATCACTATTTTGGGTATAACTTGCACATATAGAGAGCAATCAAGGATCAGCAACTAGGGTTGGAGAGAGCACTTTCACAACTACATTTTTTATGTATAATTCAATAAAATCTAAGCTAAGGTGAAGGAGATATTGGGAGTTGAAGTCAGTTCTTACAAACTTAAGGGTAGTAAGTGACCTGCTTACATAGTGGTTGTGTTTTGAGCCATATCTTGAGCAATTTGATAAATTCTTGGCTCAAAATTTTCAAGAGTGTATATAGTTATGTCACAAGACTATGTGCAAAAATTTTGTGGTGTTAGGATTTTAGATTTATAAGATATAAGGAAAATAGTGCTCAGGTGTCTCTGAGCTAGGGTTTTAAGCACCTGCTAGGGATTTTGAGATATTGGATGATAAAAAATGAATTTATGATTGATTCTTTCTTGTGGTAAAACTTAAGAAAATTACCTACACTTTGAAGTAAATCTTATAGAAACTAAATAGTTGAATCAAGAATTATTGAACTCTAAAGTTTAGTATGAAATAAGTCCTTGCGGGTGAATAAAGTTTTGAAGGGTTTTTGTGGAAATTTGAATCTTTTTTGTACAAACTTACTTGAATACAAGAGGATTTATACATATAACTTCTCTTTTGTAAGATTATTGTATTATTTGTCTTTTTTATTAAAGAAAAATCACCTATTGGATTTTTGCCATCAAGTTTCAAATAAACTCTCCACAGCCAAGTATCTAGTGTATTCTCAAATAAAAGACCATGTCATACAACAGCGTGTAATTTCTTTTGAAAATGTTTTTAAATAGATATAGCCTCTATTAAGGTTTTTATCAAAAGATATATAATCTTTTTTTATAATTTCAAGATCTTTTATCCAAGATTTGAAAATAAAGAATTCTAGTTTGTCTTCCATAGAACAAGCCATTATTTTATCTTATTGCAACTTAGCGACCTCTTTACAAACTAATTCTTGATCAATCTTATTTTTACATAGTTCAATTCTTAAAAGAAGGCCTATATAGCTATGAATAAAGCCAAAGGGCAAAGACTTACTTAGAGTTTGTTTGATGAGGTGTGGCTAGACAATCTTTTGATATAGTCAAAAGATGTTAAAACCTCTCATTCTTCTTATAAATCCATTAATGAGTTGAAGGTCAATATTGTATTTGTACCTTTACTCTATTAGATACATTGTGACTTCTTGGTTGGTCTTAGATACCACTTTGCACAAGATATGGTGTTGCACTATATCATTTCTTTTGAGAAATAAAAAATAAATAAAAAATAAAATAAATCTTTAAGTACTTTTTAAGATACTATATAATTGATTAGATTATATACTCTCAATTGTAATAATATTGCATGGCACAGCTATGCCAATTTAACAAGAAGACATATTAGAAAAATATAAAATCCTAAAGGGGGCATTTTATCAACCAATGTCACCTCATTGCAGCGTCCTCAAAAACCTAAAGATTGAATATAATAGCTACCAAATGATGTTGATCAAATCTTAGATCATTGAATGCCATATCAATTAATATGATTATTAGTAGAAAAAAATATAAAATATAAAATATTATTTTAGAATATTATAAATAATATATTAATTGATTTTTATAGAAATAAGACTATATTATTTAATTTATAATCTAATATAATATTTTATACAAAATTATATGTAAAAACAAAAGAATTTAGATAATAAAAGTTTATTAATATATTTTCTACTATAGTTTTGAATACAAAATTTATCCATATAAAAATTTATAAAAAAAATTTTGACAATAATTTTTTTTTTAAATATTATAATAAACAAGTTTAAAAATACTACAATTTTTTTACATACAATATAATAATGCTAAGCTCTACACCATTGTAATTTAAAAAACAAAGAATATTATATTAATATGTATAAATTTATTTATTTATTATCATTTAATATTTTTATATATAGATACTACAATAAAAAACTAATGGTGTTGGTAATGAATATAAGATCTAAAAAATATTTAGTGTTTGTAGGATAAATTACTAATGAGAATTAAATTATGATTGTGTTTTTTAGTATATTTCTACTTTTATGTTTTATATAATATGTGGTATTTTTTATTTTAAAATATTTTTATACTTTAAGTTTGTACAAGTGACTTTAAGAACTATTTAAGGATTTTTAGACAACTTAGATATATTTGTTTGGTAACATATTGAATTAAAGACTATTTTTTTTAATAATATATATATATATATATATATATATATATATATAAGTTCTTATCCATAAAAATTTAACAAGATTTAAAAACAAAGAAATCAAAATTTATATTTAAAGACTTTCTTTTATTAATAAATTTTAAAGATTAAATCTATCTTGCTACAATTTGGATTCAAATACTATTCTGAAATTAAATCAATTTTAATATCTATAGAAAATTATGTCTAGGTATAATTGATATATAAAGAGTAACATCATTTGTTTAGAAAAATTCAACATGCAACAAGAATATCTGCAATTAAGAAGAATTTTATATACCATATGAATTCATATGTGATAGATTGCCACTGAGGTAGGTGAAATATATCATTATAGTTTCTTAGTTCTATGAGTTTATCTAGCCTTAATGTTCTTTAAAATAAATATCTTATTTTTTAAGAATATACTTGTCTTTTATATAAGACAAATTATACTTAAAAAAGTTTGTAGCAATAAAGCCAATGTATTTATATTGAATTTTTTTTGAATAATTGTTGTTATAACTATATCTTATTTAAAATATAATTTAAAAGTCTTTGGACGTTTTTTTATTTTATCTTTATTTTAATCATAAATTACTCATAAAATAATAAAATAATACTAAAATAGATTGAGAAAATTAAATCTTATAAAAATGTCTTTATTGCAATATTGGTTATTAAAAAGATAGTCTAATGGATAATTAACTATTATTTTAGTATAGTTACAATCTTATTAAATATTTAATTTATCTTAAATATTTAATTTATTTATTATTGTTATTCAGAATATCGATTATGAAGGTATTCATACAAATTTTAGAACACATTATGTAATGTTTTATCTATTTAAGTGATAATTTTTTAATTGCTAAGAAATGTATGTTTAGAAAATTTTATATGAAAGAATCTTAGTTTGTGAAACAATATACAATATATATATATATATATATATATATATATGACAAACAAGCAAAGCAAATGTTTTGTAAAAAAATACATAAATTTATACTTGGAAGAAATTTTTAAAAAAATCTTAGCTATAGAAGTCAAATTTGGATTTTAGCAAAATTTGATTTTGCTCTATCCATACAAAGAAGTCTTTGATGAAATAAATTTGATAAAAACTTTGGATAAACAACAAGAGTTAGATTTTAATAAACTGTTTATTAAAAACTATATTAAGTAGGATAAGAAATGGATTTTTTACAAAATTTAAAAGAAAAAAATTAGAAGGTATATATATATATATATATATATTTTTATATATATGTATATAAAATATGGTCAAGCTCAATTGATAAAAAATTAAATACTACAACTAAATCAGTGTGACAAGTAAGTGAATAAAATTAAAAAGTAAAAGACAGATTGTAGTTTGTATAAAATAATGTTCAAAATGAATAAATGAACATTTAATTTGTAAAATTAGAATACATATATGTATACATGTATAAAATATAAGGTATATTTTCATTATTAAAAGTTCAAGTATTTTTATTGTAATTATTATTATTTTCTTTTAAATTTATTTATCGGAGTATATGTAATTTTTAAATTGTTTGTATTTTTAAATGTCATACAATTTTTTTTTTTTAATTATTTTAAAAGCAGAATTTTTGACAGAAACATTCTCTTGTGGAATTGGTAGGTTGCTTAAAAGATCAATTAAAATTAAAAAAAGAAAGCTTATCAGTGATTTTATTTATTTATCACTTATGGGATGTTATTTAGCATCTGGTGATTATGTTGACTTGAAAATTGTAAAAGCATTGTCAGTAACATGTCATGAACCTAAAAGATGAATTAGGATTTGATACAAATTCCTAGAAACCTTTGAATTTGTACATTCTGGTAAAATGATTTCTTTTAAAACTCAAATTATGTTAATGGCTTTTAAAAAATTTAGTCCAAATTCAAGGCTTGGTTTAGAACTTTTGCATAGATTCCGAATTTCCAAAGGTCAAATTATTATTTTTTAGATAATTTTAAAAATAACAAAAATAAACATCTGCCTTTTTGAAAAAAAGAAAATGTATAATTAATAAAGTTTTACAAACCAAGATGCTTTCATGTAAGCAAAAAAATGACACTACTAATACAACTCTTCATCTGCATACAGGTTCTAGTAAAAAAATAAGAGTTATCAAATAAGAATTTTCATCTTTCATAATTTTAATCTGCTTTATTGAAAATAACCCAAGAGCTGTGCATATTGGAATGATTGGTTGGAAAATGTTAACTTCAAAATAAAATGAAATAACATCTAAAATACATTTAAGCCAAGAAAAAACAGAGTCAATAAAGACAGGAGTGGATGACATATAAACTATTTTTTGCATTTATGACCATAGGCTTTGATAGAATTGTAAAGTGTATGAATTAGATTCACTTGCTTTCTAAGGTAGATGAAAAATATGATATACACTACTTGGCATATTTATCCAGAATGGCACTGTTATTAAAAACAAATATTTTGAAATATTTGTATGCAAAATTAATCTGGCTATAAATTGACCAGTCTTGCTCATAAAAGCTCCCTACAAAATTTTGTTTAACAGGGGTTGAAGCTCTTCATGAATTCATGTGTACAGCTTGCTGTTTTTACAAAAGAAAAAGATATATCATTTTATAAAATAATACTAATACTAATAATAATGATAATACTAGTTTTGATATCTCAAACAAGATTAAAACCTCCTACTGAAGTAATCACCAGGAATAAAATTAGTATTTTTATATTTTTTAATCATGATTTCATTAAAGAAACACATTTTAATACACATGTTCATATATAAAAGTAAAATAAATAGATATTTGAAAATATGTTACTAAAAAGGATAGACTGTTTCCAATATAAAATATAGAATACTTTAAATATTTGTTCTTTCCTTAGTTTTTTTTTTGTGTGATTATTATTCTAAGATATTTAATGAAACAACAGCAACTGTTTTAAGATTATAGTATCTATATCAAAAATAAATAACTTCAAAAACAACAAAAAGTAAAAATGAATTTTAAGTATTAGATTTTATATTCTGAATTTGTATTGAAATTTATTCTAATAAATAATAATAGAACGTACTGCCAAATTTAAATTTGAAAAAATAAATAGTCATATGTACTAGCATTTGGGTGGGGGGGGGGGGTCTAGCTTTGCTAAGAGTTAGTTTATAGAGCAGGATATCATTAGGCATTTACCTTGTTTTTATAGAAACAATTGTTACAAAATACAATTAAATACAATTCAATGTTTAAAAATTAAAACTGTTATTATTGCCTTATTATATATATATATATATTACTTCTTGTGTTTCTATCTCTGTTTCATCTTAAATTTAATTGCACGCTTCTTGTTTTAAGCACACATAACTTGTATCGGAGATTTGAAGAGCAGCACTTACTAAGTTGATTTGATTCTAAGGAATTTTTATCAGTGTAATAATTCTGCAAGGAGGTGAGGAATTGAATGCAGGTGAATTTGAATGTTGCTGTCATTACATTTTGGTGTTCAAGTATTTGAACATAAATTTTTTAAAAAAACAGCTATTGTGTATTGCATAATAACAAAAATGGGACGCTATTGCAAAAATACACTATGTCAAAATAGCGTCCCATTTTTGTTATTTGAAGCAACCTAAATACAACAATGCCTAAAAAACTCAAAACACATAAAGAATACAAAAAAAGATTTCTTCCCAAAAACTAAACAAGATGATACAGTCAGATAGAAAGATATTTAATTAACTAATTATTTAATAATATGAATTGAAGACCAGTCATACAACACAGCTCATCCAGAGTGTGAGTATCCACACAATATGGAATCTCTGGGAGTTTCAATCCCCTTTTCGTAAATCTCCGACGGACGATACCGTATCCTGCCCAGATCTATCCACACCTACGGATGAAAAGTAACCGTGCGAGGTAAAAGCAAAGTGAGACATAAAAAGCGATCGGGGTCCGAGAAAAGTAAAAGTGGGCGGGGGAAGGGCGGAGGCGGGGTGGGGGATGAAATTTGAAGGGGAGAAAGGGGGAATGTCCCGCGTGAATAGGACATCCAACGCAGACTTCCCCTGTTCCTCGCGCCTCTTCTCCGGGCTCTGCCCTCCTGCAGCTTCACTCCGCAAAACCCCCCCCCCCCTCTCTCTTCCCCTCCCCTTCCTACCTGGCTATCAACCCCCACGGCCTCCTTCCCGTTCGCCCTCCCTGCGCGCTTTATTCTGCCCCGCCTCGTCACTTCGTCTCATACCAGGATCACTCTCTTCCTTCCTTTCCTTCTCTTCCCTTCCTCAAGCTTATGTCACCTTGCAATCCTCAATTCGCTACCCCGCACTCCCGCTCCCCGCGCTCGGGTTTGCCCCTTCTCTCGCGGGCGCGTATGTCGAGGTGCCAGTACCTTGGCTGGCCGTTTGACGAGACGCGCCTTCCTCTTTTCTTCTGTGATGTGATGGTGCGGTCGTGAGCGGAGCAGCAGCAGCAGCAGGCCAGGAGCCCGAGGTGTGGTGTGGGATGTGAAGTATTGCTGTAGGTGTTGGGGGTGAAAGGGCGGACGAAGGTCGGCATTGTGCAGGGGATGGTGATTTGGCGCGAGTGGGTGAGGATTAGAGTAGGAGAGGGCGGGTGCGAGCGATTAGAGGCGAGTAGATTGGTGGTGAGATTCGTGTAGGGAGGGTTTGAGTCGGGTTTTGGATCGCAGGTGGATCCGAGGGTGGAGCGTGGAGGCTGTTGTGTGGGAGAGGCGTGAGCGGAGGGTGAGCCAGGCAAGTCTGTTTTGTGTGATGCTGGCGGATCTTGATGTGGTGATGGGAGGCAGGAGCAGGGGAGTATTTCGTGGTGAATGATTGGTTGTGGTGATGGTGTTTTGAACGCTGATATGGGGGCCTGGTTGGCTTGGCCTCTTTAGTTGGCAGATGCAGTGCGTTTCATTGCGTAGAAGGAGGTTTTATGGCGTACAGATGCGTGACTTGCTACCTTCGGGCGGAATGCAAGCGTGCTGGCTCCTTGCATTGATTCTGTGCTAGCGTGTTTTAGGGCTTACATGGTCAGCTCCAGTCATTCTATCCGGGAGAATAGAGATTCAAATTTGTTTGGCATGTTCAACAAAGAGAGAAGGCTGCTGGTTATATGACGTTCGAGGGCAGTTCTAGTAGGGAGGGTGAGAAGAAAGCTTCGGTGGTCGAGTAAGAATTGGGGTGGTCGTGGTGGAGAATAAAATGGCCTCGGATGCATCTCACGTCAATGATGTGAGAGTGGAGTATATAAGGAGCAGGCGACCTCCCAGCTCTATCAATGGAACTCCTATTAGGGTGCCACCAAGTACCGATGATCTCGACATGGATAGCGACAATGGCTCGTACGTACATTTTTTTTCTCTTTCACCATAATTCTTCTCATCTGGCGGTCGCATTAATTCTCTCCTCGAAACTTAGTCATTTATCCATGATAATGCAAAATTGCACTGAAAATGAGCTTGTTTCGGTGGCAGTGTCAGTGGTAGAAGCTCCCGATCGAGTCCATTTCGAAGTCATGCTCAGCAACAAGATCAAAACGAAGATGCCAGAGACGGAGGGTAGTGCTCTTGCACCCTTTCGATAAACAGAATGCACGATATCCTTATCTTTCAGTAGACCCTTGATAAATAGTGCTCACAAATATCTCTCTGTAGAAGCACAGCTAACTCTAATGGTTATCGCGCCTCACATTGTACTTTATGATCGAGGACGAGTGGATCTCCTCCTAGAATATTGTTGAAACGTGAACGGGACGTCTTATAGCTACCTGTAATGTGATGTTTTTTGAACTACAGATTTGTTTATAGTTCTCTGTGCGCTTGAGGATCAGATTTTGGTAGGAATCAATAGTGGCATTCAACTTTCTGTACGCGGTGGAGATGATGACAAGACGTTATCGGATCGATTTCACTTAGTCAGGGTCGTTATGGCTTAGTTATCAATTGCGACCTAGGACATTTGAACAGGCAGCTTCGCTAATAGAATCTGTCTGATCTCGTCCTCAAGTACGCAGTTGGAAGCGTGAAAGGACAATTTCGTGCTTGCGTACTGTGTTCGAATTAGTATAGCGTTTTATATTTTGACTCTCACAGTGATCGATATATTCTGTTCGTTGCAGCCAGCGACATATACTTTTCTTGTGGTCAATCATCCTTAGGTTTCCAATTTTGGTGTTAGTGGGCCTTGCCTCATGAAATGGATTGACTTGTGTACAGGCCTAGTGCATTGTCGGCTTCAATGGTACCGGAGATGTCAGGGGCTTCACAGATTCTAGAAAAGTATCAGGTAGACCATGTCTCTCTTGCCTTCACCGTCTTTTGGTCAATGTGTTCCACCGTTTGTTTGTGTTACTCAAGGTATTGCAATGTCGCGAGCTCAGAGTCTAGTTTTGGCTATTAATGCCGGAGTTCAAGGTTTTGGAGCCATACTGTCGATGTTAATAGCTTACGGCATTTTGCAGGTGGAAGCTTTCCTTAAAGCCATGCACCGGCAGTTGCAGAGTGGGGGGAAAAGGTCGTTCTTTGGAAAAAGGGCTGTTGCTCCTCAAGGCCGCGACAAGTATACAGTTGAAGATATGCTTTGTTTCCAGCGGGTACAGCGTGTCTTCACTATTCTCATGAATTCGTGCTGGTATTTTGTTGTTCCCTTCGCCTGAGTTACTAATGAAAAGATGTTTTGTTCAGGAACCGATTCCGACGTCTCTCTTGCGCATAAACGCAGACTTCATGAGCCGTGCTGTGAAACTCTTCCAGGTAATTTTACAAGACCGTACATGGTGCATTACAGATGGACTTATCATCGGACTTACTATCCATTTCTTGTATATTACCGGTACATCACGTGATGTCCTTTCATGTTACCTATTGCAGGTTGTTCTTAAGTATACTGGTACAACAGAGGGAGGGCCTTCAAGTCCACCGACTGGACAAGAGCAAATTGACCTCCTTAAGAAGCTGTACAAACATACTTTGAAAAGAACCGAGCTTCGTGATGAACTATTTGCACAATTGACCAAACAGACACGCAATAATTCGGATAGGTGGGTGTGAATGTACGGGTCTATATAGTCAAATAGACACATGATGGTTGTGATATATTTGCATTTATTTGTGGTCTGAAATGTTAATTTATATATTTTTGATAGCTTTTTCTTGGTTATGTATATAAGTTTCTTTTGTGATTGAAGATATATAAATAAATAGCGTCTGATTACAGAAGCCCTTACAATTGTGGTAGTTGTATGGCCTCTGATTAATTAGGACGCTATTTGAACACAAATACATTTGAATACTTTATCGACGTGTATAGCTTTTCATGGTTATAGGGTAAGCCTGTTGAAGACATGGGAACTATTATACATGTGCTCCTCAGCAATGCCCCCAGGCAAAGAGTTTGGTGCGTATTTGTCGGAGTATGTGCATGAGGTAGCCAACTCACCGTCAGTGGAGAGTTCTTTACAAGTTCTTGCTTTGAACACATGGAACGCATTGAAGCGCTCTGTAAAAGGAGGGCCTCGGCGGGTGGATCCAACTCAAGAGGAGATCGAGGCTTTGTTAGATGGACGTAAACTGACTACCATCGCCTTCTTCTTGGATGAGACATTTGAAGACATTACATATGACATGACTACAACTGTTTCAGACGCTGTTGAGGTAGAGCAATTTATTATTATTATTATTATTATTATTATTATTATTCTTATTATTCAGTGATTTATTTGTTCAATTCCTGGGAGGAAAGTAAAGCCTTTAGCAACTTCTCGTAGTCTTTATTACAGGGTTGTTCTGGTTTACGTCCTGTAAAGCCTTTTTGTAGACGTAGTTGATCGTTGTCTGATGGTCGTGTGGATACAGTCTTGGGTGTTCATAATTGGCAGCATCGAAAATCGATTTTGTGTTCCAAAGGAAGCTCTTGGATAGGGTCACATGACCTGACCCTTTGCTTTTTCTGTATGCTTGAACCCAAGGTTTGTGTTGTTTTTCCAGGAATTGGCAGGCATCATCAAATTATCTTCCTATAACACTTTCAGTCTTTTTGAATGCCGGAAAAGTTTGAATGGTTCACGAGCTCTTGATGCTGCGATTGGTATGTATATGTAATCTCCCGTTTGTTGATACTGCCTGTAGACGCTTTGACTGGTTTGAACCGGGATGCTTGTTGTCCAGCATGAGTTTGGACCGGAAGTATGACTGAGAATGTCATTGTTAGACTGCCATGTATTATTGTATTATTTTTGAATAATGGATGCATATCAAATGTTGATTTTTCTCGGGTTTTGACATGCTTTGGAAATGTTCAAATGAGGCTCGCAGAGGAACACGTAGGGTTGGATGATAACAAGTATATCGGCGACATTGTAGCAGAATTTAAGTTATCGCGAGATCGTAGTAAGGGTGAACTTTTTCAGAGCAAGCTGCTATTTAAGAAACGACTTTTTCGAGAATCTGATGAAGCCGTCACGGAGCCTATGTTCGTTCAGTTGTCTTACATCCAGGTATGCGATGATGCCTGTAACTTCATGCGAAACTGTCTCGTTTAATGGTGCTGGGTATATCAAAATGATAATAAGGTTGTAATTCTTCTGAAATGGGTGATTTTGTGCAGTCTCAACATGACTACCTTCTTGGGAATTACCCTGTTGGTAGGGAAGATGCAGCACAACTGGCCGCACTACAGATCATAGCGGACCTTGGATGCATACCGAATCCTGAAACAAACACGTAAGTATTCACATTGGATGTCATTATGATGTTTTCTTGGGAAGTGAGCAGGTGAGAACAATGTGTTTCTGGGTGATTATTACCTTTCAGGGCTGTAGTAATTCTTGATTGTGTAAGCTGCAGATAAGAGATGGTTGGCTTGAATGTGTTCAGTTTTCCTTGAAGGGCCTTCTGGTCGTCATTCTCTTTGCCGTTTTGAGCCTAAATGGATTGTACTGAAGTGCCGTCAAATTTTTTCTTTTGCAGGGAGTGGAATGCGATGCTAGATCGTTGTCTGCCCAAACAGGTAGCAGTAACTCGTATCAAACGAGATTGGGATCAGGATATACTGAACCGATATCGGGCATTGGTGAGCGCTCTACCTTGCAGCTCCTTTTTATCGAGGATCTTAGTGCAATAGGATTTACACGCCGCAACTTCAAAGTGGGTGCAGATGATACGGAGTTAAGTTCGAGTAGTTGATTAACAATTGTTATATTGGTCATCGTAATGGGATAAACAGGCACATTTCTCTAAGGATGACGCGAAACAGCAACTTCTACGTATCTTGCGGTCATTGCCGTACGGCAATTCAGTCTTTTTTAGTGTGCGGAGAATTGAAGACCCTATTGGATTGTTGCCAGGAAGGATTATTCTCGGTATTAACAAGCGAGGGGTAAGTTGTATTGACTCGTTCCTAAGTGGATAGCTTTCCTTAGTTTCAAGTTTTTATACCATCTACTCAGGTACACGTGCTGCGCGCTTGATGAAGTTTCTGCCATGTCAAGCAGGCTTTATAATTTTTGCTAAATGCTTCAAAAATGTACATCTAATTTTATGAGGAGCTTGGATGTTCAGAATGCGCTAATGCTCCTCATAAAACCTAATTTCTGGTTTTTGTACAGGTGCACTTTTTCAGGCCTGTACCGAAGGAGTATCTGCACTCTGCGGAGCTGCGTGATATCATGCAATTCGGCAGTAGTAATACTGCCGTTTTTTTTAAAATGCGTGTTGCTGGAGTTCTTCATATTTTCCAGTTCGAAACAAAGCAGGTATTTATAAAGCAAGTGTAAGTCGTACGGTCATATCCAAGCTGCTGTGGTGGTTATTTTTAGTCATTTATAACTTGGTAATTTATGATGTGTGGGATTGGCTTCAAACAGGGAGAGGACATTTGTGTTGCATTGCAAACGCACATAAATGACGTTATGTTGAGAAGGTATTCAAGGACACGCAATGTGCCCAATGGGCAGGCGCAGGGAGCGGAGCTGGCTCCTGCAGCAGTGGCAGCTCCGAAGCCTCCAGGTATCGAAGTGTATGAGAAACACGTACAAGAAATGTCCAAGTTGCTGGAAGAATCGCAGAAGAAAATCGATCAGGCAATTCACTCCATTCCTAGTCTCTTGAAACTTTTTGTACTAGAAGTTTGGCTTCCCTGCCATTCCACACAATGGATGTAATATTGATATGTGTTTGTAATGCTCTTGTCGTTTTTTTCTTGCAGCTTGCAGAAGAGCTTCGTTTGAAAGAGAAAAGAGAGACACAAGTGATGGAGGAGCTAGCGGGACTGCGTGACTCATTGCGTGCAGAGGAACAAACAAGATCAGAGCTTTCTGAAGAGAGAGAGAGATTGTCTAAGCAGCTTGGGGACTTGGAAGCTGCTCTGCAGGTTTTTTCTTTTCTTTATGCACTTATCATGCCTTGAGTGACGTTTGTATCAGTTAGTAATTGAGTACTTATAATCTATGCTCTGATGAGAAAAATGGCGTTGGAAATGGAATGACAGACAGCGCAAGCCGAAAAGACAATTTTGGCATCAGGTTCAAGCAGCCAGGCTAGCGAAGATGCAGCATCTGATATTGGTACGGATGTGGATACACCTAGAAGAGTAGCGCCTGGAACTCCTCGAGGGGTTCGAAGAGATCGAGATTTACCACCTGCTGGACTGAGGGACAAAACCAATGAACAATCTCGAAATTTAGAGATTCAGGTATCTCTCAGTAAGACAGCTTGTATGCTAGTCAACACTTTATACGCACGTTTACTCCTGCTAGTGATTTCGTTCTTCTACACACCTTTCATCATTTTCTTACTCTTTGCAGTGGTTGTCATTTATTTCTCTATGTCTGCTTTTGAAGTTGGTCATGGTGTTCTTTTCTTATCTTAGACAAAATGCATTTGTGGGATGATATATGTTGAACTTCAGATTAAGGAGCTGCGCAATGAGTTGAGACAGAAAACGGAGGAGTTACGGAACAAGGAAGAAAGGGTCAAGAACCTTACTAGAGAGAAACAGCTTCTTGAGCAGAAGGTTTCTCGTCTTGAGAGGAACAAAAGTGAAGAGGTAAGTGATAATTTCTGGGTTAGTGAGAAGCTTTTTCATAGCTTTAATGCTCTCGAGTCTTTTTGTTACAATTTCCAACCGTGCAGAGTACAGGTGTCTTTCAGGAGTGTTGTGGTGGCTGGTTATAATTTGAACACCGTCTTTTTTCAAATTTCATTTCGGGCTAATTCTGTCATTTCGGCCTCACTACTCTTCTATCGAGGATATATCTGTTGAACATATATGTTTTGCTCACTTTTAAGTGCAGAAGTTCTCATAATTTCTTCTTGTCTGGATTTAGACACGTCTTATGGAGGAAAAGTTTGAGTTTGAAAGAGATGATTTGAGGGGACGACTTGTAACTCTCGAGAAGAAATTAGCAGAGCGTACCCAAGATTTGAGTCTTGCAGAGTCTACTTTGGCAACTCGTGAGGGCGAATTCGAATCCCTGCAAAGCAATCTAATGGAGCTTAATGAGCTTCGGGAAATGAAGGAGGTAGGAAAACATTATGTACCTTGAATGGCATGGAAGTAGACGAGTTTCTTTTTATGTCCTATTCACATCACCTTTTCAAACTCAAATTAGTATAACCTGTATTTGTGTAGTATTCACTGGTTTCTACGGAGAATGACCCATATTCTCCTTTTCTTTTCAGGATATCGACAGAAAGAATGAGCAAACAGCAGCTATATTGAAGCGACAAGCAGACCAGATAACTGAATTAGAAACTCTATATAGGGAAGAACAAGTCCTTCGAAAACGATACTTCAACATGATGGAAGGTACACTCTAATCACAAGTTAATTCTGTTCACATATATGGTTAATGTTCGCATATCACAATCCAGACATACTCTATCTTTACCCTGTTAACTTACTACAACGGGAGTGCAACTTATGGAATCGGTGTGGTGGATTGCAGACATGAAAGGTAAGATTAGGGTGTATGCTCGGTGGAGACCCCTGAGTAGCAAAGAGGTCAAAGAGCGGCAACAAAACGTGTTGATAGCACCTGATGAATTCACCATCGAACATCCTTGGAAAGACGACAAACCCAAACAACATCAATTTGATCACGTTTTCGACCACCATGCTACGCAAGAAGAGGTCTTTGAGGATACAAAGGTATATTCCTTGCTCTCAGAGTAATCGATTCAATCCGTGCAATTTTTTATCATGGAATGGCTTTGGTTGTAACTATTGATCCCGAAGAGAATAAAACCAACTAAAAGACCTTGATTATGTCGACTTTTTTATTTGGCATCATTGAATATTTTGTGTTCTGCGCGTCTAATGTGCTTTAATGTGTGCAGTATTTGGTCCAATCAGCAATTGACGGATACAATGTCTGTATATTTGCATACGGGCAAACTGGGTCCGGCAAAACTTTTACGATTTATGGTTCTGACAACAACCCAGGTCTGACTCCACGAGCTACTAAAGAACTTTTTGGCTATCTTAAGCGAGACGCCAATAAGTTTTCGTTTGCTTTGAAGGTACACCATGTTTTGCTTGACAAAACTCGTATGTTTGAGATCTTACAGTGCTATTTATGCATATGTTTTTGGTGTGTAAAATTAGCTATAGTTGCAGTATTTGATCCGAGTTCTCCCATTTACGACGTTTAGAGGTTTTATTATGGTATGAAAGGATCGCTTGGCTACATAAATGTCCCTTTGATTTGCAGCCACTTTCAGTGGACGTTTCAAGCCCTTGAATTCTGCATAGGCTTGAACTCAAAGTGTGAAGTTGCATGACTGTAGGTTTACATGCTTGAAATATATCAAGATTCGCTCATCGATCTGCTTCTGCCAAAGAGTGCTGCAAAGCCACGAAAGCTTGAGATTAAGAAGGACTCCAAGGTAATCAAGGATCATTGCTTTTAATTAACCTAGACTTTTCTAGTGTGATGCGAGTCTCCATATGTTTCGGACCCTCTGTGTCTATTTTCGATTTGGATTGGGATATCTGAAACGAGTAAGTCTCATGATTGGCAGCATTAATCCTGCTAAGTTGATCAATTTCTTATTTTCATTCACATAATCAATGTAGAAAGGAACGCTTGAGCAATTGCGAGGTTCTCAATAGTTTACATTCTGCATGCTTTTGCAGGGAATGGTTGTCGTAGAGAATGCAACTCTACTGCCGATTGCGTCCCATGATGAACTGCAAGCTATTGTTCATAAGGGTCTGGAGAGACGACATGTTTCGGGCACCCACATGAATGCGGAGAGTTCACGGTCACACCTCATTCTATCAGTAATCATTGAGAGCACCAACCGACAGTCTCAAGTTCTTGTGAAGGGCAAGGTTTGCTGCTCCTCTCAAACCGCCGCTGATGTATTTGACGGTTATTAATGTTTAGGTCCATCTGTTCGGGTTATTCACCTGGGCAAGATTTGGAAAAGTCTTGTTTTAATTTAACCAAATTTTCATGTCGATTTTGAGAATGGTCTGCCTTGTCAGTTTCGTCACATTTTGTAATTAACAATTCCACCATTTCTTGGTGATTTTCTGAATTTTATTTTGGTGATATCTGAGCAGCTGAGCTTTGTGGATCTTGCTGGCTCTGAAAGAGTGAAGAAATCTGGATCCAGTGGTGAACAACTGAAGGAGGCCCAAAGCATCAATAAATCTTTGTCAGCACTAGGTGATGTCATTAGCGCCCTTGCAACAGAGGAGCAGCATATTCCTTACCGTAACCACAAGCTGACAATGCTTATGAGCGATTCTCTCGGTGGAAATGCGAAGACCCTCATGTTTGTAAATATCTCACCAGCAGAGTCCAATCTGGACGAGACCCATAATTCACTCTGGTGAGGAACTGAACTATTTCTTGAGTCCTGCCAGTTCATTACTAAAATTTAATTTGATGTCTCTCGATACTCCTGAGAGTTAAGAAGGGGCTTTCCAGTGATTAGCGATAAGTACGTAGTAATTTTTGTGATTGACCTTTCTTGTTGGTGTATTGGTAGCTATGCCACAAGGGTAAGATCCATCATCAATGAGGCCAGCAAAAACACTACAACGAAAGAGATACTGCGACTGAAGAAACAAATCGCGTACTGGAAGGAGCAAGCGGGCAGGATGGGAGGGTCCGAGGATCTGGAAGAGGTTATGGATGATCGTGGAATCAAAACTGCAGATTAAATTAATGATTCTTGTAGCTGGGATCAATCTAATGAAGTTGGTTGGTTCTAGAAGTGCTTTTTAATTAGATCATGCATAGTGTTGGGGTGTGAATATTCAGCTCAATCCATGGGCTATGTGATCTTTCTTTCATGCCTGGTTGTTTGGATTTATGAGTGTAAGCCAAAAGTTAGTTGATTGTAAAAGGATTGGCTCTTCCCTCACTTTTACTTAGAGGGTCCCAGATCTCCGTTTATGGGATTTGCTTTAACGAGGATATCTTGTAGTGGAATATCTTGTGTAGAACGTGACTGGTGGGTGGTTCACTGCTGGGATTATTTTTAGGTTGATACTTTTCAACGCCAGAGCACTGCTTCATTATTACTTTGATTGATTTTGGTCATATGAGACCAATTGATTGGGGATGAATCTTAACATCATGGTTTTTGCTAGAATTGTTCAATCCCAGAATCGCTCAGCGGGACAATGGTGGGAATTCCATCGCCTGTGAATCAGAAATTCGCTTGAATGTTTCCACATCTCTTTTGAATGGTACCGAAGTGTTACATCCGTTCAGTCACGTGTACAGGTCTCCATAACCTTGAGAAACTACGATACAGCAGCAGTGGACGACTCTAAAGGAGCACATACAGATCAATACCCCCTAGTCTATTCATCCATCCTTTCGTTCAAGTATTGGTCTTTCATCTAGCTGACAACTCGATTATAACTGCTTCAATAAAGTGGGATAGCGTCTAAATCGGTCTTAATTTAAGTTCTCTGCCAAAATTGACATCACAGAGTAGATGCTTCTACTTCATTTGTCCCATCGTCCCCGTTTGTCCATTTCCATCCATGTGTCATCCGGTTAATTGTGTACATAATCTACTTAAATAACGCATTCGCGAGATGAAATAGCCAGAATCGTAATCCTTTCCGGCAAATGGATGTCTGTGAGGACATCTGTGAAGAGTTCGCCATGAATACTTTTCTGAAAGTCTTCTTATCTGAGGGTAAAGCAGATGGCTCAATTCCGAGAATGAGCAATGTATCCTTCGGGAACCGCTTCGGACGACAATGAATGTGACGCAATCCACCCATTCACTGAGTAACCAAAGAGCAAACCATTAGCAAGTCAAAAGAGCACAACTGTTTAATGCCACAGAATCCGCTAGTTCAGATGCATCCAAATTGACTTCTCCAAGTTCGATGTTGTTCGAGGAATGTCTGTCTCGCCTCCGCAAGGACATACGACATTCGTCGAATTTCTGGCTCTTCTTCTGACACAAAGTTATTGTCCTGCTAATCTCGTAATCCAATAATTTTTCGGGAATCCTAACAACTGACACCACTATCGACTGAACGAATCAATGATTATCAGTGCGACCTTTTCATATCTATTTGTAGCGTCCACTATGTAAGCCTCGATGACGTGTTCTGTAAACAGCATGCAGAAATGTTTGGGGACTACTGGAATACATGCAACATGCGTAGGTTTAGGAATCAGGTTGCGTTCATGACTATTTCTGAACAAATCATAGTTTGGCACAATCTTATCATGGAGTGATGATACTGGGCTAATGAGTAAACAACGAAAAACAATATGAGATTGCTACTGTTGTCAGAAGAAGAAAAGCGGGAAAAGCTACTGGGTCTTGCCCTAACGGCACTCTCAGGAAGTGGTTTAGAGCATCCCCACCGGGCCACTTGAACAAACCCCTACTAAAACACTTGCAGCGGTAGCGGCTTCAATTATGAAGTTGAAGCAGACTGGATTATTTGATTCTGTTGATGATTGCACAATGTGTGAAAAGGCCACGGTGGCTAGAATCATACAAAACCCAGATAAAGATTCTTCCCCCGATCTCCTAGCACAAATCTCTGACATCCTCATTGTCGAATCATAAGAATGGCTAGGCATGTCAAAGAGAACTCATTGAATGCTAATTTCTTCTCTTAAACCCTAATCCTAATCCTAATCTTATATGCCCACCCATCCTGATGAGCACCAAAACTGAGACAGATCCTGCACAGATTTCATTACATATCCACTGAAAAGTGGCTCACCTCAGCCTTTCTTCATGGCATGACATAATTGTCAAGCTCAATCAATTTCCCCAAGCTGCGACCGCTTCCCAACGCACCTGGTGCATTATGAACTGTCAGCAAAATCGATAAGTTTACGTGAATTGGTAATGAAACACTCACAATTGATAACGCGCGAGCACACAAACACACACACACGCACCCCTTTCTCAGTTTGGTGTCCGTTAAAACATGCAAAGTAATCACCAGCTGCGTGACGAATTTTCATCTGCATTTAACGGCGGAGACGAGTTGCACTTGCTTTATTTTGTCAAAACCCGAGAGATCAACGCGTTGATTGCTATAATTAGCAGTAAATCACACTTAACCAAATTGACGAACGGATTATTTGAGGATTTCGTGATGCTGTAGAGCACACAAGTTAGAGAATGCGGCCTGTCTCCTCGACTATTTCCCTCAATTTCAGGTTCCATTTTGTCGAAGTGCCACCAATCACGCACACAAAACTCAAATTGCAAACGTGAAGAACTTCACAGCAAATCTTATTTTGACACATTCGAAGATTGACAAAGCTATGGCGTGAGTCGATTTGCAATTTGGGTTTTGTTGCGCAACATCGAGCTTCCATCTTGCAAAGAGTTGAACAAAACAAAACTCACTAGCATTCTACATGATACAACATTCAATAAACATTGCAATGATTTGAACAAATCAACAAATAAGCAATTCTCAATTGTGTCAAAAAGAAAGAAAGAATATGTTTGTGGAGAAGTATGCAATTGGGAATTTAGGATTTTTGAATGTTTGAAGATGCACTTATGTTGCTAAGTTGAGATTAATTTTATCTAGGTAACACAATATTTGATTTGGAACCAACAACTTGGGCAAAGATGTAGGTGGAAGATTGATTTTGACCTTGGTAGTCAAGAATATAAATCTTGTTGAAAATATAATTTTTGTTAATTATTATATTTTTAGTTAGTTAGTTTTTTATTTATTTCTTTTAAAATATATATTTTAAATCTTGAAGTTTATTTTGTAATGTATTCAACTCATTTGACACTTCTTAATAAGTATTCTTCTTTTCAGTTGTTAAGATTTTATTATTTTTCTTAAGGTGTATTTAGTTATGCCTTGTATTGCATTCAATCTATTCCAATAATTTACTTTAATGTTGTCTTATGGCATTAATAAGAAATAAGAAATTATTATAATTTTTTTGTAATCAGCCAATAGATATTATATTTTGATAATTAAGACAAGTATAGGTAACAATCTTTAATTGACTACATCTTGAAATTATTAATATATTATTTTTGTTGTTATATTATCAAATATATATATATATATATATATATATATATATTTAGTACTTTAAATTATTACATAAAGTTAGAATTATAATTGTTTTATTTATAAAATAATAAAGTAAAAAAATCAAAAATTTAAAAAAATTAAAATACTTTCTTAATAAATATATTTTAAAAATAAAATAATATAAAAAGATAATAAAATAATAAAATAAAAATATTTTATTAAATATATATAGGTACATATACTTACACATTTATATAAATATTCAAATAGCAACATATTATTTTTGAACATAAGTCTTTTTTTAAATATATAACTATAAATTTTTATTTTAAAAAAATATAAAATTAAAGTTTTTTTTCAATAATTTTTCTAAAAAATCATTAAGATATTTATATATTCTAATATTTATCTCAAATACTTTTAATAATATTTTAAAGTAGTAGTCTTTAAAAAATAATTACTCAATTTTATTTTTAGAATATATTATAGAAAGATAAAAATATTTATATATCTTAGCATATAAGTTTATTTATAGAAAAATTATTGAAATATTTTTTTCTAAAAAATTCTAATAGATTATATATTTTAGTATCCCAAAGGCAAATATAAATAAATACAAAAGAAAAAAAAAATAATATATATTTTTAATTTTAATTTGAGATTTCTTTGTTAATCTTTTTTAATATTATTAATATTTTGTTGTAATTGTAGCCCATAAGTGAAAGAATATACAATAAGAATACTTAAAGTCATCTTCTTTAGATAAATCCTATACATTGTTGGTTTTATTTAAAATATTGTGTTCCAATTCAATTATCCATTTTGTATAGTACTAATTGATTCTAAAGCTCTATAACAACAACTAATAATTTCATCCATATTTATAGACTTTTATATATATATATATATATATATATATATATATCTTTTGACTTTATTCTTACACAACTACTTATAAATAGAATTTAATATAATCTTCCTATTTTTTTACATCTTATCTTTATCATAAGAACATCTTATATTTTACAAAAATTAATATATGTATTATGGTGGGCTTACTTGCTATCTAATCAAATTGTCTTTGTGAGGGTTTTGAAGATGAGATGGGGGCATTATTCTAGCCTCTCTTTGATAAGAGGAAATAGAGACAAAATTATTTTTTGAACAATCTTTGAAAATTTTAGCAAATCTAGTGCTTAACTTTGTAGAACCACAATTGTGAATATATATTATTTTAGATCTTCATAAAACAAGTCTACTTTATATTTATTTCTTTGTATATGTGATTTTATATTTGTTTTTCTTACCAATTGGTAGTAGAGTACAAAAAAGGTGATGCAATGGCAACAATGATTTCAAATGCAAAGTTTTTATGTAAAAAGATTAATAGATAGAATAATTTTGGATTAAAGCCTGTAAGGATGAAAGATCTTCTTACACAATAAAGACTACACAAATTGCTAAGAAAGAAAATCACAAACAAAAACGACAAATAATGGACAAAAATCAACATAATAGCAGTGTTTTATTATATGAGATATAACTTAGAAATGTACAAGGCATTTGGCTATGGAAAAAAATTAATTATAGTCTATAATTATTTTATAATTGAAAAAATAGAGGTGCTTAGAAATACCATTTTTAACAACTTTAATTCTTCTAGAAAGCCTAATTCTAAATAATGCCAAATCCTATATGCTAAACCTTATCAATCCTAAAATCTATACTCCATCAATCCTAAAATCCACATCCTACAAATTCTAAAATCCATATCCAATCAATTTTATAATTTTAAATTTAAAAATCCTAAAAAAATCCTTAAAAATTCTAATACATCTTAAAAAATACTAACAAATCCTAAGCAAATTCTAAGCATATACTAAATTCCAATCAATGAACTACTATAAATATTAGCTTCCAATTAGATGCTTAGATTAGCTTCAAATTCTCAATGATAATTTCTTCTTAAGTCACATATACATTCACAAAATTTAAAAGAGATCCAACTTACAAATGAATAAATATTTATATAAATCCTCTACTAATGAATCTTAGCTCCCTACTTTGTAAAGAATTTCAATAGTTATTTTTTATTTTTTATTTTAAAAAAAAAATTAATTGCTAATTTCTTTTTAAACTTGATTTATAAATTATTTGTTATATTATGTGTTAGTACTTTAAATTTTTGCTTTATCTAACTAGTAAATCTTTAGATATCTAAAAAATTATCATTGCCATAAATTTATCTAATTTTAGTATCTTCTTGTATATACTATCAAATATCTTCTAATTACATCTTTAAAATGAAATAAAACTTAAAAATAAAATTTTTGCTTACATATTTATGAATTTTTTAAAAATAAATCCTAGATCAATTACAAAGTATTAAACATCTATATAAAATTTATACTAAAATTTTCTATCTTTAAAAACTATGTTGCTTACAAATTCTAATTTTCTTTGCTTAATTGAAGGTCTTTTCTAAGTTCTAATCCTATAATCTTTATGCTTTTAGAATACTCTTAAAACTAGCTAACCAATCTTATCTTTTAATGTTCTAAAAAAAATTTATTTATTGTAGGTCTATATTTTAGTGCCTTGGGATCTAATTTTGACCTTGTCTTACAAATAGTTATGTTTTGAATATCAATTTTATCAATGTTATAATAAATTTTAATAGAACCTAATTTAAACTTTGTGCTAGAGATAATTGTAATTATTTTATATATATCCTATATTATTTTGATATGGTTATGATTCTATTAAGGCAAAGAGAGCCTTTCTAATTCAAAAGGATAATAGAAAATATCAATTTTGTAACTTATTTCAATCTATTAGCTTTAAAAATCTAAAAAAATATCTATTAATTTTAAATTTGAATTTTTTCTATATATTTTGGTTTCTAAATATTTTACCAAATGGATATATTACAACACAACAATAGTAAACACAATTTGCTCTAGTCTTATAAATAAAGTGCTATTTAATGTTACAAATAAGATTTCAATACAAAAGCTATAGATAAAATTAAGAAGCTTAAATATCACAAGGTTGTTGATAAATTGACTATATTTAAAGCAAAAAATATATTGTTTACACATAAAAGAGAGCACAAGTATATTAGATAATTTAAAACCTCCAACAAGATTCTTGGTGAATTGATAAGTATTGATGTCAAATTAGAAGATAAGAATAAAGCTTTGTTGCTCTTAACTTTCTTATGTCTATCATTGTCATGGACATAAGATTTATTCGAGTGATTACTTAGTTGATATAGATTGATAGAAGTAGATAAAATAAATTAATTTGATAATATTTTATAGAGAAGCTTCCTAAAAGCTTCATAAATGTGGAATCACCTTTATACATGTTTATAGATGATTGATAGATTAGAAACTTGGCCAACAAGCTAGCCACATGTCACACATTTTGGTAGCTTGTGGAACAAGCTAAATACGTGGCACACATGTAGGAAACTTATCTTACAAATTTGACATGTATCTTGCAAATTAAACATGTGTTGGAGGTCCTATAAAATGCCGCCACGTAATTCTTAGATAAATAGTATATATAGAGATAAGAATGAAGCCTCTTCATTCTTGTTGATTCCTTTCTTGCTTCTAGTTTAGTTCAAGAGTCTCATGTATTTTCTAGTCTTTGGCAATAGCCATTCCAGTTTCTTCTTGAATATACTTACTTCTTTATTTCTATCTTGTTATTTTCTTTTGACATAGTTTATACTAACTTATGCATTGGTTTTAGTTCATGCCCTTGACAATCATTTGAGCATTTAGTTACTACTTTATTATATAAAAAAGATACAATAGAATTAGATGACATAACTATTATTTTCTTATCTAATGAGATAAAAAAAAAAAGTCTAAATAATGAGGCTTTATAATTAAAAAAATTATTTATAAGTTTAAATTAAAAAATTATTTAGATCAAAATCTAGAATTTAATTTAATAAATTAAAATTTTTATATTATAAATATAAATAATTAGAATACTTTAAAAGAAAATATAGAAATAAAAAAAAATAGATAAAAAAAAAAGATAAAGCTAAGTTCCTTAAAAAATCCAATTTTATAATTTCATATAGAAATATTAGAATTGATTTCACTATAAGTGCAAGAAGTGATAAGTTTTTAAGATATATAGATCCTTGATTCTAGTTGCTTATATCATATATGTTGTTAAAAGAATTGATTTTATATTTATACTTCATATAATAGTAGAATTGTATTGATGAAGAATGATATTTTATATAAGAATACAAATATTGGTATAATTTGCATCAAAATCTTTACTCAAATTGTAAGAGCATTGACTAATGTTTAATATCTTCTTGATTTACAAAAGAATTAAATTTCTTTTAGTGCACTAAACTTAGTAGGTTGTATTTAATATAAATTATATTTCAAAATATAGGTATTTTAAATTCTAATCCTCTTTTTGCAAAAAAAAGTAAGATCAACAACGTGTATAGCATAGTGTACTCCTTATTTGGTAGGTACTTTAGAATATTTTTTAAACAATCTTTGAAAGTTTTAGCAACTCTAGTACTTAGCTTTGTAGAATTACAATTGCAATTGTATATTGTTTGAGATCTTAGTAATCTCTATACATGTGATTTTATCCTTTTTCTTTTGATAATTTATTTTTATTAATAAATCTTTAAGTTATTTATTAAATAATATTTTTAATGACTTTAGATACTTACTAATCTTATTTTTTTTAATAAAAATATCTTATTTATTAATTTTTTTATTAAATTTAATTATATATTAGTAATATAAAATTAAATTTAAGATTCTTCTATGATTTTTTAATTTTAATATAAAAATTTCTAAAATAATTTTTTAGATCATATATATATTTTTAAAATTATAGTACAAAGAAGAAAAAAAAAAATCTATCTTATTGTAGATTATAAAATAATAATTAAAAGTAAGATTTAAGAATTTTATTATGTATTATTAATTTATATTAAACATTCATATTTGATTCTTATCTACTTAATTATATATTAAAATATTTTTATTATTAGACTTATAATTAAATATAATACTAAATAATAATTAATACATAAAAGTGTTTACTAAAAGGCTCTATTAGATAGATCACTACATCTTTATATATATATATATATATATATATATATATATAAGTTTTTAATTAAATCTATATTTAAAAATATACTTTAAAATATATTTTATAAAATAAAATAATAAAATTTAAATTTAAAATTAAAATATTTAAAGATTTTTATTCATTATTTTAATAGAAAATTAAACTCAATTGGTATCAAAAAAATTTAATTCTTAAATAAAATAAAATAAAATACTATTAAATTCAATAAACATAAATAATGATTTTAATATATTTATTTAAATGATTAAATATAAATTATATCTTATTTATAATATCTATTCTAAGTATTATTTTTATTTATATTTATTAATTCTAATTTTTATTATTATATAAAAGTAGATATTCAATTTTAATATTTTTTTGAACTTATATATCTAATTAGGTTCATTTAAATGTCAGATAGATTAAGAACTCATTCTACTAGTTCTTTTGTACATTTTAAATTATTTTCTATTGTACATTATTTCTATTGTCTATTATTTCTATATTCTAGTTCTTATATAACACTTTCAATCAAATAATAACTATTAAATTTAAAATATCTATATTTTGAAGCTTTTTAAACTCAAAAAAATATCAACAAATATTGTATTATAAGATGCGTTGTGTTTAGTTGCAAAAATATGTTTTAGATTTCTTAAATATATAATCAAGGAGATGATGCAAATTTGTGGTTGTCTTGAGCAAAATGCCACTTTTTGGTTTGAAAAATTAATATTAAAAAATCTAAAAAATTGGTTAATATAATTGTTGTATTAATAACATAATCTTGATTATAATTATTTTGTATATTTGGCCAATTTCACTAGTTTTGCATCATTGAATGCATATACATATAATAAAGACTTATTAAAAAATATTAATATCTTCTTGTTATTCTTTTTTTTAAATTTTATTTATTTATTTATTTATAAATAAATTATTTTTTTTCTAATTTTATTTTTAAAAATATAATTTTATAAATATAATAATATATTTTATTTTATTTTTAAATATTTTTATATCTAGTCACTTGCATATATATATATATATATATATATATATATATATATATATATATATATATATATATATATATATATATATATATATTATATTTTTTAAAAAAGAATATGAGTAAGATATTTAATTTTTAAGAAATTTTCTTTAAATTCTAATATTTTAATTATTAATCAAATTTTGGACAACTTACTTGTATACAAGAATGATGCATGTTTAATTATACATGCATGAGATTATAATTAAATAAATATATATATATATTTATTATTCATTAATTTATGTATTTATTATTTATATAATTAAACAAATATATATTTATTATTTAATTAAAATTTATTTAATATATAAATAAGTAAAATTATATTATTTTTTTAAATATATAATAAATAAGTAGAAATAATTTAATGTAATAAAAGAAGAGTGAGATAAAAGATTTTGTAAACATGTAAGAGACAGCATGGAAAAAGAGGGGATTTGTAAAAAAAAACTATATTTTTTAGGTTTTATATTTGATAAGTATTTTCTATTACAAGAGTTAATATTCTAGGATGCATAAATTACAAATAGAATGCAATGTAACTATTTAGTTATTATTATTCTTTATTTTTTATATTTACTAAATGATTCAGATTTAAAAACAAGCTACTTGTTTTAATATAGGTTGACTTGAAACTTGAATTCTACTTAGAGATAAATATATAAGATGTGATCCATAAACAATATTTTAACTTGTTAACTAAAGTGTTTGTTATGGTGTTTTTATGCAAAATATTTTTATAAAACTTAAAGATATAACTTCTATGTAATAATTTAAATATCATAACATCTAACCACGTATTAAAATTATTATTTTAATTGACAAGTTATAGTATAAATCCTTAGAAAGATGTCACAAAATTAAAACATTTGAAGAAGAAAATTTTAAAAATATAAATTGTTATTATACTAATAATAAGATTAATATGTTAAATTTTTTTATAGTATAATTTTAAAATTTATCAAATTTTGGTTAGTTTTTAATTTTTTGAAATATTTTTAGATATAATTTATATAATTATATATATATATATATATATATATATATATATATAATCTTAATTGATGATCATTTATAGATCTAATCTCATAAAGATTATATAGGTTATTTTTAATTAATAATAATAATAATTTTTGCATGATTTTATTTTAAATTTTCTTTTTTTTATTTATTAATTTATTAATTAGCTAAAATTATAATCAAATTTTAAAAATATATTATATAGTATCTTTATTAACTTTGTTATAATTTTTTTTGAATGTCATATTTATAACATAATTTTTTAGAAAAATTGGTATATCTAATAGTATTATAAAGGTTATTACTACTTATAAAGTTATTTGTTTATTTAATTATTTTTACATGTTTGGAATACAAATTTTATAAGTTGTATTAGTATAAAATACAAATCAGCTTTTAATCAATAAAAATATTCTAAATTTTATAATTTTTATTAAATTTAATATTTTAAGCACTATATATAAGATTAATTGTTGATATTTTAATATCTTTAAGTACTTTCAAGTATTTTAGATACAAAAAATTATAAGATTTCATATTTTTCAATAGAAGGTGGTTCTACAAAATTTTAAATAAGTATGAATTATTATATAATCAAAATATAAGTGTCCATATCTTGTACAAGATGCAAGAGTATATACAACTATATTAGCAATGGATAATTCATTGTATTTATTTTTCAATCTATAAACTAAACCACTATGGATTTTTTAAGCTATTAAATAAATCATTGATCTGAATTAAAGATTGATAAATATACATGTACTAATATTAAAATCAAAATATTATAATACATAAAGAAAACTTTTTTTCTGAATATGGATATATATTTTTTATATAACTATAATATGACTTATTTGATTTGTATAATGATCATTTTTAAAATCACTTTTGTTAAGAATTTAGCTTTAATAATGTATTGATGAAATAAATAAAGTATCTTTAAAGGTAATTTAAAGATACTATAGTCTTATAATCTAATTTTTTCTTTAGTAGAAGCTCTTTAAATAATAGCATCTTTTTATTCTTTTTTATATATGCATTTTAAAATTAAATATACTTAAAGTTTTTTTTATTATACTTTTTTAATATCAACTCATAATATATTTAAAATTAAATTTTAATCTATATTTAAAAATTAACTATATATATAGGATGTTGCTAATGTCACCATAGTTTTTTGCTATTGCTACCATAACTTGCCATCTATCACATGCCATCATAGTTTTTGCTAATGCCACCACAAGCTACCCTAAACTTGTATTGCACACTACAATGCACTTTATGGAACATTGCTAATACACACCACAATGTATAAAATGAACATTCTTTATGGATGTATATTTTAGTATTCTATAAAGTGCATTTAGGTGTGCAACATAACTTTAGAGCAACTTGTGGTGGCATTAGTAATATTCTATATATATTATTATTTAGATAATTATTATTATTCTTTATATATATATATATTATATATATATATATAATTCTAAAATATATTATTATTTAGATAATTATATATATAGATATATAATAATCTTAATACAAAAAGGCTCTTTTAAAATTTTATTTCAAAAGTTTTATATCTTAACATAAAAAATATTACATTTATTACTATTTTATGTCTATTACTTGATTTTTATAAATTAGATATTAAAAAATCATACAAAATATTTTGATTTTATAATATTTAAATTTCTCTTCAAGCTTTTATATTATAATTTTTATTAACTCAAATACTAATAATAACTTCTGTATTATATAATATAGAATAATATAAAATAGTAGATTTTTTTAGTATTTAAAGTAAAAGATATTTAAATCAATTATATATAAGATTAAAATAATAATTTTTTTTACATAGTAATTTTTAAATTAAAAATATTTATTTTTTGAATTTAAATCATCCAACTCCATAAAATTTTCTTAATATTTTATTTATAATTATTCTTTTTTATTTTATTAGTGATGAAATATTAATTATTTTAGCTTAAAGACAAATCTAACATAAAATATCCAAGCTTGCCACATCTATGGCAATGCTTACTTATTGCATTGCTTTAAATTTTTGTTTAGTTTAAATCCTTAAATATTTGTGTAAACTTAAGTAAGACAAAACTTAATAGAATATGTGTATATATATATATATATATATATATATAATTTAACTTTTTCTTATATAATTGAAATATATTTATTTGGTCAAGGAGTTTTTGTATGTCAGCCTTCACATGTCTAGTATACTGCAACTTCAGTAATAGAAGTAATACAAAATAATAACATGTGCACATAAAAGATTATTTCATATTACTATCAATATATTAATCACCATAGCCTCTATAAAGTAACACGGATTTTGATTTTTTTTAAAATATCAAACTTTTATTTAGCCTATAGGTCACGTGCAGAAGTCTTTTTTGAACATTATCTAAAACTTTTACATTCACTGGACACTTCTAAACTTGCATCTGGGTAAAAAAAAAGTTAAATCAATTTTTTAAATATGTTTCTCTATAAAACCTTGTGACATAAAATTGGACTTAAAAACATGTTCAAACACAAAAAATCTCATGCTAATAATAAAAATTGTCAATAATTCTTATATTTTAGGATTTAATAAGTAGAATAACAAATATATATATATATATATATATATATATATATGTATATATATAATTTTATATTTAAAATTAAAAAATTAATTATCAGAATTTCTGTAAAAGAAAGAAAAATGAAACTACACATTTTTACCCTAAAATTTTAGTATAATTTTGTCTTTTATGATAAAAATATACAATTCTGAAGATGATCATTGATATTGTTATTATTTTCTTTAAAAAAAATTTACTTATTTTTAAAAAATTACAAGAACTAAATCTACATGATGGCCAATAAACATCAATACTTCCCCACAGTGTCAACATGATCACTTATGTCAAAATAATATACAAGTCTTCAATTTCAACCTTTTATTTCACTTAGTTTACATTCAATCCATCAAATATATATATATATATATATATATATATATTTGCACACACACACATAGAGAATGAGGTGGGTTTCCTTTGGAGGAGAAACAGCTATTCACATACCAATGTTTTCCATGCCAATTCCAGAACCGTAACATATTGTTGTGGAGCATCCTCCAAGGATGGCAAAGACGTTTCCATCCAGAACTCAGCATGGGGTCTTGTGGAATGCTTTTGTGGAATGTCCTCTTTCAACCATTCCTGCTCTTCATAATCTGGTTGCTGGTGTAAACAATTTGCTTATTCTCTGATCTTTACATCATGGGAAGATGGGTTGTCATTTTACAATTTTAAAAAAATTTAACCTTTTTTTTATGATTATCTCAAAATGATTTAAACATATAAGTTTGTTTTGTATTGTTGTGTGTATTACAATATTCAATAGGGGTATAATAAAAAATTAAAGAAAAGTATTAACATGAAGATATTTTGGAATTGATAGAGTTTTATGTTATTTTTTAATTTATAATTATTAGATTTTAATATTATTATTATTATCATCATTGTTTTGGATAAGTGGCATAATGTTGAGGAATAAAACTACATCAATCAACCATGTGTTACTTCTTTATTGCAACCAAGTCAAATTTTCTTTCACAGATATTCGATTTATGATGAAGTTGCAACCTCATCTCTGAAAGAACAATGTCATTTCTAGAATTCCAATTTGTTTATTAAGGTCATAGCTCTAATCAGCTCTTATTTTCTATAGATGGTCTTAATTAGAGGCAACAATTTTATCAACAGAAATGGCTCTGATTAGTACGAAAATTGTGAGTTATATATATATATATATATATATATATATTTTCTTTTTCCTGAAGAAAATTATGGAAAGAGAAAAGTAAAGAAAGAAGTAGACAAAAAAATAGGTTCCTGTAGAAATTGTAAAAGTGGGTCCCATTAAAATGAAATAAGAAGGAGATGAATTGCATGTGTTGACTTTAGGAGCCTTACTATAATGCTAAAAATAATGAAAAAATAATATCTCAAAAACGTTGTGAATGTAGAATAATCTACCCAAAGAATCCATCAGTTTTCTTTCTTCATGCAAATCTTTACATAATTTCTATTTCATAAAATTTTATTAAATAAATACATATCAAATATATATATATATATATATATATGTGTGTGTGTGTGTGTGTGTGTGTGATTGTGTATGAGGTTGACTTTGTTTTTGTAGTATTCAGCAATGTTTATGAACTAAACAGTGTTTATGGACTATCCATCTTTGTTTTTAAAACATCAATGAAAACAATGGTAAATAAAAAAACAATTTATTTTATGTAGAAAAGCCATTTAAAAATTGAGGAAATTATAAACAAAGTTAATGTGAACGTTTGAAGTAAGGCCAATAGAATTACCTAGAACCAATTTTTACACTACTTCGAAAAAAAAAAAAAAAAATAGGAAACTGCAAAAAGAGAAGAAATATCACAAAATTGTTTTCAGAGAATACTGCAATTTTTTAACCCTCCATGTACCAAATATCTTTGATTTTCTTAGGAGGGAGGAGGAAGTCAAATACTTTCCTTCTTTATTGGAAAAAATCTAACTTCCAAGCTCTTTTGAGCAGCATCCTTGCTCCACAATAGGAGGCATTATAGTAGGAAGATAGTTAGGAAAATTCTTCTTGGAAAATAGGAAAACAAATGAGAGAATACCACATGTTTTTTTTAATAGAGCATGTCACACCATCCAAGGAGGGGACAAAGTTGTGTTTTGTTTTTGTTTGTTTGTTTGTTTGTTTGTTTTTTGAAGAACCTCAGTACAAGGAAGCAAACTAGGCATAGTAAGCTTCCTTTCTTCTTTTCTCTGAAATATTGTTAGTAATTCTCTATTGCTAACTACAATTGCATTCTTCAAATGTATCAAGTTAGTTCAAAATCCATGAAAATGAATAAGACCAAATCAATTTTTCCTACACTCTTTTCTCTAACAATTTCCCACACTTATCCAAGCCATAATGTGAAAAAAAAAAAAAAAAAAAAAAAAAAAAAAAAAATCAGTCTCCACCCCTTTCAAAGGAAACCCCTAAAACTTCATTCTTCTAGTGCCATCAAAATACATCACACACTAAAATTTCATCCAATAAACATAAATCCTCCAAGAATGCACTCTCTTCACCAATTTCCCACTCCCACTCCCACAATTGCATGAGAAGCAGACAAAATGAAGTTTGGATTTATTCCAGAGATCAGAAGCCACAAAGGGAGTAAACAAGGACCTAGTGCCTAGTATACGTAGTAGCAGTCACTGTGGGGCTGGGTTCCGACGAAAGCACGACAGCCACGTCGGAATGAACAGATGAATGAATGGATGAAAGTAAAGGCGTAGGATAGACAGAAGCTCACCGAAACGAGATACTCATCCAATGGGTACCGGGGGATATTAGAGGGAGGGGTAGCGGTGGGGGGCCCCACCGGCACATCCCCGCCCAATTGGACTCCTGCGTCTTGGCTTCTCGCGTCGCGTCCTCTTCACCGAACTGCTGCGGCTTTGCGACACTAGCTGATCGGGGCGCCCCCAGGGCGTTCACACTCGTGCCACAAGCAATACTGTTGCAGCCATGGAACCTTTTTTTGCCGCTTTCTGTCAGAGGTGGGATACTATCCTTGGCCCCCCGCCAGCGACGTTTTGCTATGCTTGGTTCATGATAGGAATTCGGTAGGTTTCGGTGAATGTATTCCAACATTCGGTGGCCGCTTGCGGTGGGATTGTGTGGTAGTGCTGCATCTTACCCCATCCTTACCCCCCGGAATTCTCATTGACGCTACGTGTGCATTGGGATTCCGCACCGCGTAGGGTTTTTGAGAATGGATTCGATGACACTTTGCGACGCCAAAATGATTAGCGAAGATTATGGTGCCGATGGATTCCCGCACATAGCCTCCTTTCGCTTGTGTTCTGCCGGTGCTCCTGTGAACGAACCCACATGCTCCAAAGTCTGTCGTGTATGCTGCAATTGGTCAGTCATTGCCAGCAACTCGCGACGATTGCAATGCACTTGATGTGTATTTGCAGGATTTCAGATATCCGCTTGGTGGAATTTGAATAGGAGCAGAAGACCAGCATTGTTGACTCGGGGGAGCGCGAAAACCGAAAGAGCCTTAGTTCTACAACACGCATATTGTCAAAAGGAAGGGAAAAAAACAGTAGAATCAAATTATTTTACTAATCATAAACTTAATTAATAATTACTGTTGAACATTTCAGGCCAAATTTCGTTGTGTCATGTTAATTACTAGATCATCGCTTTGATGAATCATTCTTTGCCATGTTTCTGGAAATTGAGTAACATCTATGAAGTTTTACCCCTGATACATAATAGTTTTCTCGGGGAAACTTTGGTCCACGATTAGTCAAGAGATTCTCGAGTTCTTCAAGCTGGCAGCTCAAGGGATGTGAAGGGATCGGAGTGGGTTCCTTGTGTTCAATGCGATCTGCCTACACTAGCAACCAAAATGAAGCTGCTGAAACTACCAATAGAATGACGAGCCTAGCAGTGGCGGGAGCTGCATGGCTGCGGCCACTTTTAGCAAGGCTGCTGCTTTGTCGTGTTGTAGGAGTCCTAGGTTGCTAAACTACGCTTGGTCGCCGCGATTCACTCGGATGGGCAGTCGCAATGCGTCCGTTCACACAATGGTGAAGGATGCATAAATGCGGCTCCAAAGCTCTTGGACGCACTGAAGGCAGGTGGGGCCGAGAAAAGGGATAAGGGGAAAGGGGCTTTCTGTGGCATCACGGCTTAGCGGAGGAATCAGGAGCGATCGTCACTAAGATCGAAGGGACCTTAGAGCCCGAGACCAGGCCCAGCGAGAGAAACGTGCCCACGGAGGGAATGTGGGAGTGGGAGAGTCAGGAGAAGGCAAAAAGTCACAGTTAATGCTACGCTGGGAAAAGGACCAAGAAACCGAGTGCGGATCATGTGTGTCGTTATAGGGCTACACTCGGCTATATTACGCACTGCATAGATGGCTTGCTTTGTCCAAAGTCCACACTACAGACGAAAGATCGCCACATTCTCTGAAACGCTACACCACAGCCGTCGCATTGATCTAGGTGATTGGTCGGATTGGCGATCAACTTAAAAGTAAGTTCGGTTCAATGAGATCCAGCCACTGCTCAACGTCTTTATCACTGAGCATTGCAAAGCGATTGAACTGGGACTGAAAACCCATGCTGCTCGGCCGTTGCTTGTAGATAGAGGCTGTGTGTCCCCGCAGCTGAAATTGCTCCTAAGTTCATGAGTTATAAATGGTGGTGTTTTTATCGAATCGAAACTGTTAACTATTTGTGCATGTAGTTAATCACTGCTAGATTGTAAGTACATTGAGCCGTCTAGTTCCAAGACATCGAGGCATTATTGCGTGTCTACGTTAAACTGTGAGATATTCATGTTGACAAAACCAAAAAAATTGGTTAGATGAGTTCGCTTGGTGTTGTATACTCTCGCGGTGATCGTGCTTTTCTCAATAGTCGTCTCCTATGCAGCAAGTCAACCTCATTGCTGGTACTTTCTACGTGAGTTTGTGGACTTGATTTTTATTTCTCAGCTTTCATGTTGAATCTGATCACTAGGAATCTTAATCGACATCGAGTTCACAGAGATTGCGGTATAATCTCATCTTTTAAGCTTCGCTATCCCATCGATACATTAAGTTAATATTCTCACGCTTCGATAACTCTATTGGATCTGTGTTCAGAAATCAAGCAGCCTGAATATCTGGCTATCATCTCTAGCCTCTCCTGATATCGTTCTCGAGCCGAGGTTTCGAAATAACAAGAGATGTCGGGCAATGGTAACACGAGGTACCGTGGTGTTCGAATGAGGCGCTGGGGAAAGTGGGTATCGGAGATCAGAGAGCCTCAGCGAAGTGGTTCGCGAACGAACCGCATTTGGCTTGGATCATTCCGATCAGCGGAAGAAGCGGTGTTTTACTTCCCCAACTATCCTACGAAGTTCTAGAAGGGGTCGTCTCCTACTGCTGGTATCAAATTTTCTGTCAATTCTGCTCAATTATGAACCGAACACTGATTGAATCTGCTGGCTGTTTCGATAGGCACACGCTTACGACGCCGCTATGCTGTGCCTCCGGGGTTCGACTACCAATCTGAACTTCCCAAATTTCAACTACAGGCTTCCGCCGGGCACCCCTGGGCGCTACAGCACGCGTGAAATCCAAGCCGCTGCAGCCGCAGCAGCTGCACAATCTGCGGGTCGCCCCTTCTCGTACAACAATTTCATGTCGCCTGGCTCATCTTCCGACAGCGATGAGGAAGTCGAAGACATCACCTACACAGGAAGCTCTACCAACACACAGCACGGCACGCAATCGCTGGCTTCCTTCAACGACAACTGGCGCAGCTTTGACGATGATCCTTACAATCAAGTACATGAGATGGCTCGCGGAATGATGATGCAGCCTCCCAACAGTGACTCTGATGACAGTGATGAGGACAGTGACGACGGTGATCCGCCATTGTGGTGATTTACCTTCAATAGTGGGTCGGCGGTTAAAGCCCTCCATTATGTACCCTAAACGTCCTCTTTCTCTCTGGAGAGCAGATCTGAGATATTCACTTTTCTATATCAAAGTCCACCTAGTATTCGACTTCTGAGACTTAGTTGTAAAGTGCTTATCAGAGGGGCCGCATGTGATAGTAATCTAGACAGGAATGTGAGCTCCTTTGCCGATCTCGGACCGAGGAAATCAGCTTTCCTGAAAAGTCATTCCAGTTCCATGTACGCATTTCGAGCTCAATCAAAATTTTCTCTACATGTGTACCCGTTCAATCCGTGACAAGACTCACTTGTATGCCTTTCAAGTTCTCCGTCTTGTGGTCTGGCCTCCGTTTTTCCCTCACCAGTTTGCAGCATCTCACACAAGCATTCGTCAATCACAGTGCACGTCGCGATCCACGATCCACTAGCCAACAGTCTTGCGGGGGTCGATGATCCGCATGGTCGAAACCCCGTCGCAAGATGTGGAGACTGGTGCAGTGCAGGTCGATGTAAGGAAATGCTTGGTTTCGTGCACAAAGCACGTGGATAATCCACTGCAGTGAAGCATAAAATTCTTTTCTTCTGCTTTGTCGCATGCTGTCCCTGGTTGGCGGCACCTGCTGCACCAGTTAGTTAATTGCATGCAAGAATGTTTTACTTCAAAATTGTATTTTTGGTCAAATGACATTTCTAAATCATCTAAAAATTACAAGGGCCTATCTTCTACGTAAATGTACTTTATCGAAGCCATATGCACAAGCCCAACAATTTAAATTTTACTATATTATTATTAATAATGTTATTACTATCACATATTTCTTTTTTATATATATATATATATATATATAATTATGAATTATTATATCATATTATAATATATATAATATATTATAATTTTTAACTAATTAAGTTTTAATTATTATAATTTGATTTACTTATAATCTTTATATTATATTATCAAAAGAAAATATTCAATAATTTCGAGTTTCTATATTTTTACGTATTTTTAAAAAAAAACCTAGTGTAAATTTGATTTGATTTTTTTTTTTTTGCATATCTAGTACTTATTATATATATATATATATATATATATATATATATATATTTTTATATAAACTCTTTTAATAATATTTTTAGCAACCAATATTATATATAACATCCATCTATTATATATGCATTGATTATTAAAATTTATTTATTATGTAATCATATCAAAAATGTATTTCTTATTTTATTTCTTTTTATTATTTTGTAGCATATATATACATATAATTTAAATATAATAATTTATAAAAATTTTAGAAATATCTATAAATAATCATTATTATAAATAATTTTAGAAGATTAGAGCACAATTATTGTCCTTGAAGATATTAAGAAGTGGTTGCTTGTAGCTTGCTTAAGATTAAAATGCAAGAAAATTAAAGATACAGTTTAATTCTTAAAGATGTAAAATATATACTATTAAAATACATACAAGTATGCTTAAATTATGATTTATTTTAAGGTTTTTTAAATTAAAAATTATAATATCATATCAGTATTTTTTAAAATTATTTATTATTCTAAAATTCTATAAAATAAGGATAAATTATTTTATTACTAAATTAAAATTTAAAATTTAAATTATCTTTTTATATTTAATATTAAGAGAGGATTTTTAAATTATAAATATAATATAAAAATAGAATAAATAAATATATATATGTTAAAATTGAATCTTCATTTTATTATTGTAAGCTAGTATATCAACTGAATTTTACAAGGGACTTATAACTGACTTTTACAAAAAAACAAAAAAACAAAACAAAAAAAAAAACTTTAGTGTTTCTCTAAAATTCTAAATTTAAGAGATATCTTTAAAACAAAAAATCGAATAACTTTGACACAATTTTAATATTTTTAATAATACATATATTTCTACAAAAAGAGTTGTCCCATTGTACTAATAGTTGGAATGATAAGAAGTTTTCCACATTATTCTTTTGTGGTCTTGAATCCTTGTCTACAAAAGGTGCATGATTAACATTGGCATTGCTCCATATCTCATTGTTGAACAATTTTGTATTGTGTTGAATCCATATGCATCCACATGCATGCACCTCTAAGTAATGACCATGTTATGAATTCTTTTAGCCCTGTCACATGAACTGTTTCCATGCTCACCAAAATAACTTTTTGCTAGTTGTCTTACTATTCCCAATATCAAGCCAAACTAATTCCCAATATAAAGCCAAACTAAATCCCTATATAAAGCCAAACGCAGAATACAAATCCAAGAGAACCGTATATTCTTATACTTGGAAAGCAACTACATCCACTAGATCCTTATCCTTATCATCCTACCTGGACCCGGGCACCCTAGAAGGGCACCTTCGTAGGAGCATTTGCATCCCGTTGACCCTTATTATTGCGTTCACACGGACACTCCAGTTCTCCTCGGCCTCAGATGGCTAATGGCACAAAAACGACAAAGGCGTGCCAAATGGACTTGACACATGGGCTATTCAGGTGGATTGAAGATCACTTAGAAGCTGCCACTTGGAATCATGTAACAGATCGGAGAAAGGCCGCGGGGCCACAGATTCGAGGCCCCCTCCCGAATGGGGTGTGTGTCTTTTTTGACCCAGTCGGGGCACCGGGGCTTGCGTGGGGCTTTTGATGAGCTGGCAACCTGGTTGTACAACCAACTTGAGGGAGGTACTTTATATCTCCTGGACAGGTGTCACATTTTTAATGGTTTTTAATAATGAATGTAGAGAATCATGCTTTATTCCTGGATAGCTGGCACCAAACTATTATTCTTGGTCCATATTGGAAAAATTAGGACTTATTTGAGAATTCAAAGCATAATGAGTTTTAAGATGTATTTTGCATTTGTTTGAAGTGGGTGATTGTGAGCATGAATGCTATATTGATTCACGAAAAAGTGTCCATTAGATGAATTATTGCACCATCTTTGTGGTTTTCATCCATTTCCAAGTATAAGTAGTGGTTGAAAAATTGTAAAGGGTGAATTCGAATCAAAAAGAGGCTTTGGGTGATTAATAAAATTGTTGATATGTTTCTAAAATTAATGTGAACGAAATTTTGTTATATATTTCAAAACAAACTAGTAGATGAAACTTCCATGTATTGGTGTAAAATTTTAAGAGGAGACATTTTGGTAAGTGTCAATATGAGGTATGAATATATATGGAATTCATATGAAATTTAAAAAAAGTTTCCAAACATTTATATATTTCTATTGTGTGCCATGTAGCAACAAATCACCCTAACAGCATCTACAGAAGCACCACATGGTCTTGAACAATTATTTAAGGAAAATCTTAATTTTATGAGTGTTATATGTATATAGATCTATACATATGGATATATCATTTAATTAAAAAAAAATTAATGAATCTTTATAATGGTTAATATAAATTTAAGATTTATTTGTTTGTTTGTTTATTTATTTTTGTCTCATAAGCATCCTTCTTTTGCAACTTTTAAAATCCTTAAGAATATATTGTGTTATAAATCTTTATATGTATATATTTCCAACATCTATTTTCTTTTGCTTCTTGTATTTAAATTTTTTCTTATATTTCAAAAATCTGATTTTATCTTTAATTTTTTTAAAAAAATATACTTTAAATTTTTAATCAAAAAATTTATAACTTTTATAAAATATTAGTGCAAATTTTTACTATTTACCAAAGCTAACTTTTAATAAATATTCACCTTCAATGTTTAAAATACATTCCAAAGGTTTAAATGTTTAAAAGTTGAATAGGAACCTTTGGAATATATTGTTATAATATTTTAATAAGAAAAATCTTATATATAATTTTATAATATGTAAAATAATATTAAAAATATTTTAATTAAGTTTATAATTTTAGAATTAGAATTTGATAAAAATACCTTAAAAAAATATAATAGATATCTTTGTCTACCAAGTTTTTGACATTCAAAAAAATGATTTCATTCACTAATAAAAATTGATGCAAGTGTGTACATTATAACTCACAAAATCAAGTACAAGTAGTAGTCTATGCACTTTAAGAGACAATGCCAACAAATATAGAATCAAAAATCTCCAATTCAAATATGGGAACAATGATGTATAAAATCCTTATCAAGGATAAAAAATTTGTAATAAAAATAGAAAGACAAGCAAGGAGAGAGGAGGTACTATAATTATCTTCATTATTTATTTAGTTTTGCTACTTTATTATTTAGTGAACTTGAAATTTTGTAAAGACTTATAGAATTCACAATTAAGATAAAATTAAAGTGCAAAGTGTAGCTTGTGTTTCCTATAATTAGTATTGTAGGTTGTTGTAGAAAGTGTGTTACATGCCATTGTTGTCACAACAGCAACAAAATTTTTGTTCTTGCATATCTAAAAAGCAACACTTATATATATATGGTTGCAAGATTATTTTGAATTTCTCAATCATGTGTTACACAACTGGGATGTCAAATATAGGAAGAATTGGTGAATTTAAAAGAGAGCATCTACAAAGTCTTACAATAGATGAGCAATGATGTGGTATAATTTTGTTCACTATTAGTGGATGCTAGAATATAATAGAAATGGCAAGGAAGCTTTGAGAAGAGATTTATAAGAAATTCAATGATCAAACCTTGAGGCATGTATTTAAGAAGGTTGGTTTGCAAGCATATGTGCAACAATAGACACTACTTCTTTTGCAAAAGAATATCCACACATAACTCAAGTTTATTACAAAGTAGCAACATTAGACTTGTGATAATTAGAAATGTAAAATTTTCAATGATGAGACAAAAATTAATAAGTTTTTCTTTGATAGAAGGTTGTAGTGTTGGATTACTAATAGACAAGTTGATATATCACCACACCACGTTTATCAAATGGTGAAATAGAGTGGCAATTTGATTATAATTTATAATTGTATGACTTTTTTTGGACTTGGTTTCATTCACAAAATAGAAGGAACCATAGACCAATAATATTACTAGTGCATTTTAAATGAATTCAAATTACATTTCAAAGTTACAACAAAATCAAAAGAATATCAAACTATTCTTAAATAATTTCAAATGTATTACTATTATAGTATTTTGCTTCTAGCACAAAAAATATTTTTCAACATCTAAATAGACAAATATAATTATTGAGTTTTTATGTTACTTTATTTATATTTTTAAAATTTAAATATATTATTATATTTTTTGAATAAATTTTAAATTTTAAATTTTTTAAAAAGATCTATAATTTTATTTAATTTCTATTTTTATATTATCCTATCATTTCAAAGATATAAATTTTTAGTATTAATGGTGTGGATTCTAGTAGACAAATATAGCCTTATATAAAATCTATTATACTAAAAGTAAATCTAAATTATATCTATAAGGTTGATGGTATATAAAAATAGAGATTTTTGTATCTTAAAATTTTAAAAATAAAATATATAATTAATAATATTATATATATATATTTTAAAAAATTCTTTGGCCTTTATTAGATTTCAAATTGATATTATAAATTATTTTTATTTTAATTTATTTGAATTATACTTTAGAAATAATTGATTAATGTATTTTAAACTTATATATTAAGATTATTAGTAAAGACTAGAATATAAGATCAACTCGCAAGAAAGATCCTTTGAATGTGATAAAAAAAATTATTAAAAGTAAAAAGAGATATAATCCAAGCTCATAAGCTATCTAATCTTTTAATAATCACTTTTGCATAATATTTCTTGATAAATTATAAAAATATTATATTAGGTATTATAAAATTAAATTGGTGCAATTATATAATATTTTCTCTTTAAAAGTTATTGCCATAAATTTCCTTTAAAAGTTAACTTTGCAATAAAAATAATAATTGATAAATTTCTTATATTAAAAAAACTTTAACTTCATATCAAAGACATTACAATTAAGAAAGTTATATAACTTGATAAAATTAAATCTTATTTTTTCAAGAGATAATGAATGAATATTAAACCAATAAATCAAAAAATATAAGAAGGTGATATCATTCAAGATTTTATATCTAAATTAATTATTAATAAGCTTGATATCTTTAATTTTAGAAAGATAAAATAAATAAATCCAAGGAATTTTTGACCAATTATATTTTAAAGTAAAATAAATAAATTACTTTTTAAAACTAATTAAAAAATAAAAGTTTAAATTATAGTTTCAAAAATTATTGGTCATCATTCCTATCTTTTAACAATATCTTCTTGTTAGATCAAAGAATCAAACATGGTTGTTTGTTATCTTATCTTATCTTATCTTATCTATCTATATTATCATTGCTACAAAAGCTTTAAATCCTAAATTAATCTAATTTACTTCATTAAGAGCTATATATATTTAAAATAATTTATTAATAATCAAAATATTATTGGCACCACCTTATCTACAAAAAGCAAAGAAGTTGATGTAGATACAATTAAACCAATACTAAACAAGTACTATATAAATTTCAATCTAATCATTAATTAGAAATAATAAATGACTATATAAGATAAAAAAGAAAAAAAATCTAAATTAGATATAAATTTTTTAGAACCTTTAGTTGATACTATTGGAGCTTATTAAACTATTGAATAAATTGTAATAAGAAAACTTAATTATCTATTGATTGATATACTTTTATTTAATGAAACCAAAGTCAAATTAAGTTGATTATATTTTATAAAATTCTTATTTTATAAATATAAAAAATAATAAATCAATTAGTAATTATATAATTAATATAACATCAAAAGTATTAAAAAAATTAATCTAAAAGATAAAAATTCTAAAGATTTTTTATAAATAAAAAGAGATTTTGAAACACCTAACCATTATTTAAAAAATATATACAAAAAAGACACACACACACTCTCTCTCTCTCTCTCTCACTCATACATACACACACACACACACACACATATCTATATATATATATATATATATATATATATATATAATCTATTTTTTAATATAATTTTTATATAATTTTTAAATGATCAGATTCTTACTTAGAACAAAAAACCATTTGTACAATTTTGTTCAAATAATTTGCTTTAAAATATTAAAATGTATATTATGAAAATAGTTCTATGCATATGGTATAAACTTCTAGGACAAAATCTTCAAAGGACTTGAATATGGAAATGGATTGGCTTGTTGATCTTTCTCATATCTCTAATTTTGCCACTCTATTTATTCTAATGCTTCAAATTGGTATGAATGTCATGATTGCTACAAAGCCAACATTTAAGATTATATCTTTATTATCTTTTATAAGATAGAATTCCAAATAGGAATCCTACAACAAACATGTATTCTTATCAAATATCTTCCCAATCTATACAAAAAGTCCAAATAACTTCTAAGCCTTGTATAGACTTTTCCAATTTGAGACAAAGTCTTTAAAATCAAAGTTGTGGATGTAAGTAGATTAGGAAAAAGATTATAGAACTAATACTATTTTATATACTCAACTACAAGATATTTAACTTACTTCTCATCTATTCTTCTAAAATAATAATTTATCAATTATAAAATATTTGTAATGGCTTTTTATTTTGCAATAACTTAAAAATAATATGGCATCTTTTTTTAATATCTTTTTAGTTTAATTTTAAAATAAAAATAAAAATAAAAATATAAAAATAGAGTAAAACTTATGCAAAGCAAGAATAAGATCTAATTTGGTTTTATAACATAAATACATTCAGTTCAACATGTGGCAAAAACAAATTGGTCCTTTTATGAACAATAAGTGGTACCTTTGGCTACCTTAAACATAAAATCCTATCTTCTATCATTTTTATTTATATTCTAATGCTAAATGATTGTGAAGTTTGTATACTTCTTTCATCAACAATCAATATTTGCAACAATCAATATTTCAACAACTCATCAAGAACACATAATTTTAAATAAATTATTTTTGTGAAAAATATCTTTTTATGGTTTTTTTAATAAATTTTTTTGACCTTTTATTATAATAATTTGCATATGGATACTATGAACTCATCACAATAACATAATCTTTTACAATTTGATATGGGTTGCTTGCAAAGATGATACATATTATTTAGTTTCTACTTATAAAATGTAAAAAAATGTTTTAAACCATACTACAAAAAGAGATCAAGAAGAGATCAAGAAGACTTGTGATAAAGACTTCTCCATAGTAATGAAACTTAATAAACTTGAGTTAGATAAAATTTGTTCAACAACAAAGATGGGCCAAGAATATGATGAAATCTTGGTGGATCCCTTCTAACCTAATTCTCTAAGATGTAGACCATTCATAGTCGCTTAGTACTAAGACCCAGCAAGTTAATGGTGGTAAATAAAATTTGTCTTCAATAGCTTAGGGTTTGCCCATCTGATACAAAAAAAAGAGATTAAAAATTGAAAATAAAAAAAAATTGTAGAAATCGATGCAGGTAACATTAATTATCCCAGACAAGAATGTACATTTATGATTCTTTGTTAAAGAACACAGTGCCAGTACTTAATTTAAAGTCAGGAAATATGCGTTACCGTGTGCACTTGACTCTACTTTTAACATTCGTGTGTGTGTAAGTGTATGCAGACTTCGCATATTCATCCAACTGTTTCATGACAATTAAAAACTGCCACCCACACGTGCTGTGAGCAAAGCTCCATCAGGATGAAAAATCATCTTTGTGATAATGAGTAACAATAAATGAAGCTTTTAAGCCACATATTCAGACTTTGCTTCAGTATCACCTATTGACCCATTACCTGGTCCGTGACTACAGTACTGTGCCCTGAATTCTAGGTTGATATGCTAACTACAATTAGGATTCAGAATATACATACATGTCACTCCCAAAGTCTACTCCGTTAACCCCTAAACTTAAGAGGATTTGAACATAAAAAGGTATTAACAGGTTTAAGGTTCTAATGAGAATTGATGACACTCTCAAAACAAACTCTGCAGAGACATCAACCGTGTGAATTAACATGACAAATTCAAAGAATGATCCTACCTATTCATCAGACATGCACCATTACTTGCTGCACGCTGCTCCCCGCGATCAAATGAATGCGAACCATGATACAAAGGCATCTAGTAGCACAAGCATGGCCTATGCTCCAGTGTGTGTGGCATACCTTCCTATGAGAACCTAACTCATGTTCACCATGTATCTACACTTCTGCCACTGCCTTGCAGTACATGGAACAAAAAGAATCGTGTGCCGTTTCATGGCACTAGAACCTCGATGCTTCTCAAACAGGACCCAAAAAAAATCCTCCCCGGATACAACTATCAGGAGTAGGAGAAGCCTCTGCAGTGATGCAATACTCTAAGATTGGCGATCAAGGACAGTGAGGCAGTGGGCTTGCGAGATCATCGTTGTCACCTCAAGAGAATGCAGTCGTTCAGCCTCGTCAAGAAGCAACATGGTGATGATGTATTTAACGTTTCTTATGATTGTGCGTGACAGGGGTATGTTGTTCATTGGTCCGTGAGCCAAGACTGGCTTGGCGTAGCAACTTTTGAAACTCAGATAGACTGATCTTGCCATCACCGTCAATATCAGCTTCAACCAGTATGCTATCCATCGATCCATTCAGTCCTGTGGCCTGTCGGAATATGCAGACGATTTTTAATACATGTCCTGGAGCTAGAAAATTTGCGATAGTTTTCAGATGCAGGAATGGTCTAAGAATTCAAAAACCGAACGAAGACTAGGTGGATAGATTCCTACTGGGAGTTCAAGAATCTGTCCAACTATTTTGTCATAGTGGTAAACACTTGCACTTACAATTTTCAGCTCATCCGCGGTGATGTAGCCGTCGCCGTCAAAGTCGAATTGTCTAAAGGCAGCTCGTGAGCGACTCTGCCATTTCTCAGAGTCGGTCTCCTCCAATTGGTGCACGTGCAAAGTGGCAGCAACAAATTCGTCGAAGTCCACCAAGCCGTCACTATTACTGTCCATCTGCACGAAAACACAGAAGTGTATGAGCCTCGAGGTGGAAGCCAACTATACACAACTGCAATCAGACTGAAATGTGCCATTACTCGGCCTTCCCGAGGTGAAACTCAGAGAGCACTTACCGCTTGCAGGATCTCCACAATACGCGACTCCTGTATCGACCAGGGTCGATCTTTTTGTAAAGCCTGAACACATTATCAAAACACGAAAATCAACTGACGGTACAAATAACTACACACCAGCAAGAAACAAACTAAACCAGAGTAGCCTCAAACACAAAGGGGGTCGCGTCAAGTAGCACCAACACTAACCTCTCTCATCTCCTCAAGCGTTATTTTGCCATTCCTATCGATATCAATAGCATTGAATTGATCTTGCAGATCCGCAATATCCGAGCTATCAAGAGTACTCGCCAGAGCCTGCAGTTAAATCAAGGGCATGATGTGACCTAAGCACAGGAAAGAACACAGACTGATTGCTTTGGACAAATTACCGACTAGGATTCATTGTAAGAAATATTTGAGAGTCCATACCCTAAGAGCAAGTTGCTTCAGACGGCTGTATTTCACAAACTCCCGCATGTTGGATAACACCGAGATGTCCAACGGAATGTCCAAGGCATCCCCTCCCTCTTTTGCCCAGGGATGAGCTGCATACATGGAAGATATCAAAATCAGCGAACGTGTCCCAAATACAATCTACTGCATTCCTACGACTGTCTGATCTTCTTAAGAACTCATCACTATCAAATACTTTCAGTATCGCGTAACCGTGAGCTATTGTTGTGGAAGAAAAGAGAGGTCAAGCATAAATATCGTCCACTTACACAATGCTTGAGCTGCCGTCAGTCTTGCGGCGGGATCCTTCACTAGCAACTTTTTCACGAAGTCTTTGGCACTAGAACTGATAGTTGGCCACGGCTTCTCCAAATAGTCTGGGTTCTTCTTCAAAACCTGATGAGAAAAGAAACGCACGTTAAGAATGCAATGGCCATTTGGTGAACGCTCCAAACCCTGCTGTCTCCTCGAAAGTAACACATTTCTTAAGGGAAAATCAGAAGACGAACCTCATCAAAGATTCCCTTCTCAGTTTTGTCCCAGAAAGGTCGCCGTCCACACAGCAGAATATATGTTATGACACCGATACTCCATACATCAGATTCAGGACCTGATTTTTTCTTCAAAACTTCTGGAGCCACGTAGTACGCACTTCCGACTACGTCATGGAATCGATTTCCTGCAAGAAGAGGCATGCCATACGTGAGTGCAAGCAATGAACTCAAGCAACCAATTCTAATCATCATTAAACCTAAACCCAGAAAGAGAAAGAGAGTTCGAAATGTCAAGAAGCAGAAAAAGCAGAGCGTTACCTGGCCTGATGTAATCGGAGAGTCCGAAATCGGTAGCTTTGAGAGGCGAGTCTTCACTGGTTGACTTGAATAAGAAGTTCTGAAGAGAACATGGTAACTCTAATCAGCTCACATATCCACGAAATCGTAAATTCGAAGCAAAAGAGGAAGAAACGCACTTATGATCCTTAAACCCTAATTTTCTTCCGTGGCGCTACTGCTGTGCATACACAAGATGCGCTCATTGAAAGATTGCATTGCGATTGAGCTCTTAGCGATACGCGTCGAGTCCAAGTCAGGCAGAAAATTTGCTATATATGCTTAGCAAACTAGGGATAGAAAGGAAGACCACCTCAGGCTTCATGTCACGGTGAACCACTCCGTTGAGATGACATCGAGCGGCAACATTTAACATCTGCCTGACAATCTTCGCGGCATCTTTCTCACTGTATCGACTATCCTTCCTGTAATACAGCAGCCACCCATTAAATCATGTGTCCTGCACATTGGACAATTCACGAACGAACAATTCTAGGAGTGCCAAATCACTGGTATATTATAGATAGGACCAAAGTTACACCAATTAAAACAAAACTAGCTTGTGTGGAACTTCAGAGAGTAAAGTCCAACGGGGTCGAAAGGGTTGGCATTATTCTCAAAATAGCAGGCTTACTTGGAAAGGATTCGATCAAGAAGCTCGCCTCCTTCACACAATCTGAACCGCAAAGATTCAAGTACAAGTTAGAAAAACAAGCCCATCGTAGCAAATCTGCTCCGAATGCTAAGCACTTCAGGAAGAGGTAAGAGCAAAACCTAGTACTCTGCGAGTGTGGAACTACTGTGATATGTGATAAGGATCATCAATTCCTTCCAGAAGCTAAACATGAACACGGAGAACGGCGTGAATGGGAAGCAGGGGGTGTGCTGACCAAAACAAAATAAACGTATAAACAAAAAAAAGGACAGGAGGAAGATGATGAAGACGTACTCCATGACGATGTAAACAAGGTCGTCATCCTCAAACGATGCGTAGAATTGGACGACATTCTCATGACCTGAGAGAGTGCGAAGGATCTTGACCTCTCGTTTAACGTCCTCAACCGATATGGGAAGAGTCATCTGCCAATGCGGGCATAAGATTCATCGGACATGAGTGAGAACCTCTCATGCCTTGCCAATGAACTCTACTTCAAAGCATCGAAATCAGGTTGCCAACATGAAAGATGCGGCGACAACTTAAACAATTACCCAGAGTTTCAGACTGAAATTGAAAGAGGGTCATAGACGAGGGTGTACGGTGTGATTACCTGCTTCTTCTCAATCGTCTTCACAGCCACCCTGTTGCCTGTAGCTTTTTCAATCGCGACATAAGTGTAGCCAAATTGGCCATGGCCGAGCAGCTTGCCGAGAGTGTACTTGCTCTTGAAATCTCTTCCATAGCCGAAGTTTGTCCTCTTCCCCAGCGGTGCCGTCTCTTTGTTGTCTTTCCCATTGGTGGCAGCTCTGACGCGGGGCTTCGTTTTACGGTCAGCTGTGGACTCTGGAGGAGATTTCCCGAGTTTCGGTTTCTTAGACTCTGCGAGTTTCTCAACTTTTTTGGAGCGATGCTGACTATGCACTACCCCCGGCGGCGGCTCCCGACTTCGAGGCTTTGTATGAGTAGCCCCATTCTGGCGATTTTGCTGGTGCGTCTGCGCGCTCGACTCTTTCTTCGTAATCCATTGCTCCGGGGCTTTATACTTACTTACTGTTGTCACCTCCTCTACTACCGAGCTCTTCTTACAGCAATTACCCATCTTAAGCTCCCAAAATCATGCCGACTCGAAACGCTACGGGGTTACGTCCCGCGTGCGATTCGTGCCAGACGCTCCTTTGAATCTACCTGGAATTCGAGACGTTCCTGCGACCTCGCGTAGCTATTGCTCAAGCATTCGCGTCCACCCTAATATTCCCTGCTCCCAAACTTCACAAATTCGCATTCTGAAGGTCCTCAATTGTACACCTAGATAAGCCTGACATTCCACTGCGTACAATCTTCATCGCTGCTCATACACGACAATTCAAGATATTTCCAACGCCCTATATCGGCTTGTTTCACAAAATTCAACAATTCAAGACGTTCGTGGAGCTTCGCCACTGCTACCTTACACAACTGTGCAGCGGAAAGCACACGAGAAGAACCTGCTTAATGCTTCCACAGATAGTCAGCGATTGCTAAACCCTACTCGAGTAACTCAGGTACCAATCACCAAGACCAAACCAGTACTCAGCCCAATCCGGCACGAGTCCCTTCGCCTCCAAGGCACACCAAAAGCCGGTCTCCTTCGACGGCGATTGAGAGAACAGTCACCAGATCTGAAAAGAACGATGACGGCAGCAACCACAACGGCTGCGCTACCCTGATCCTTGAGCCGGTGTTATCGGACCCACTCCCGAATTCTCTCACAAAATTGAAAGTATCCTTATTTAACATCTCCAGTGCCCAAACCGGACCTTCTGCGGCATTTTGTAACATTCGCAAGCATCCTTCTCACAGTGGAGACAAACATCCCTCACACTCCCTGCCCGACTGGGGCACCTTCTGTCAACCTTCCTGAGCACTCCCAGCTTGCAGACACGACTTGCAACTCCCACTGACACGACAACAAAACTTCTCGATTCGAGCATCTCTGCAGTCAACGTGAGCAACTTCAGTTCTTCGAAGAATCGGATGCTTCTGCCACAACTACGCAGGTTCAGGATCCTATCCTAGCAGCGAACACCACATTGACAAATCACTTTCAGGGTAGGGCTGGACGTTCAGTCGAGAATCCCGCAACGATCTCACTCTGTTGCTACTAACGAAGTTGCGGGCCTTGATGGTGACGCCACCCACATGTCTCGTTCGACGCGTTCAGGTGAGAGACTTTAAGGCATGCTTGCTTCGTCGCCCTACGATTCCCCAACCTCGTTCCTTTCTAGTATCTCGATGCAAAGCCAGGATCTTGCTCCGAGGCGTTCGTCGAACGGCCCACTCAGGCTCCCTTTCCACTTGCGGCGCAAGAAAACGTGCCTCGATTCGTCGATCAAGCTCCTGGAACCTGATGCCTGGAACCATCTCGTCGCGAACGAGATGTCAACGACGCGCGATCCGGTCACTCGCCAAGGACGCGACGGAACCACCGGCACGTCACCCTGTGGTGCCACGGCAGCCGCCACCTCAGCCTTCCATCTGTCGTGGCTTGCTTTACACTCCGAGTTATTGTTGCTTGTCTAATACCCTCCCAGTTGTGGTGCTTGTTAGCTGCTTCTTGACCACACTAGCAAGCCTATTGCGCATACAATGTACACAAATGTTAAGGGGGTTTTAAGCAGGTTTTTATGTAATTTTTTTGGTTGGTTGAACTTGAGAAGTCTTACTTATTTGGCTTTAGGACAATCAGCCCAATTGTGTTAAGAATATAATATATGATGTGGAATGTACTTATTTTCTATATTGCATGAATAATTTTATCTTCTAAAATATGAAGTAAGTTTATCTTAAAATATGATTTTATAAGAAATAAAAAATAAAAAAGTTGTATAAAAATTATATGATTTAGCCATCAAAAGTAAGAAATTAAATTTTATTAGATAATTTATAATTATTAGAATCAAAGTTTGAGTTTAAATATTTAGACTTAAAATAAAAAAGTAATTAGGTTCAATTTATAGCGTTCTCATTTTATACAATCTCCAAAAGCTAAGGCTTCTAAAAGAAAAAAAAATCTTCATTGAGCACAAGATTTTTGTAAGACTTTTGTACCATAGGCATTTGAAGTAAGCTTTTAGATTTATAAACCTCCAAAAGAGATTACAAAAAAGATATAGATGAGCTTTTTTATTAGTCAATTATTTACTTCTATTGTATTCATGGGATTTATTTTGTACGAAGAGGACATTAATTGAAGTATATTTAGAGCCAACAATAAACGTTTTTGAAGTAAATAAATATGGTATCAAATTAGAAAATCCACTAAAACTTGCAAAATTTATTTTTACATTCAACTATATAAATTCATTGATCTTTGTAATTTTTTTAAATTTATTTTAAAAATCTTTGTTTAATAAGTAGACAACTATATATTATAAAATTATAAAATTATAAAATTATTGATCAAATACAATAATAATTAGAACAAACAAGAAGAAAAATAAAAATGGAATAAGGATGTTAACAAAGCCTAATGCCAATAGAATGTGCCTTAAGAAGAAAAATTGTAATTGTAATTTGTGATGTCTTTCTAATTCCGCAAGTTAATTTATAATAAAATTTAAAAGCAGATAATTTTTAATATATATAATTAAGAAAAATATTACAAATAGCTTTAGATTGTGTAGATGAATAGGATTCAATATAAAAATTGATACAAATTAACTAAAGCATAATAATAGACCTTCTTGTAAACAAATGTAACTACTATAGGTTTATAACTAATATAATAAAATTATAAATATTTAACTTTTTTTATTTAAATATTATATATATAAAGAAATATAATAAAAAATATAAATAATTTCTAAATTTTGATTTATTAATTTTATTTTTAGTTTAAAATAATAAAAACTTAAATTTATCATTAAAAAATATAGTTACAATACCAAAAAAAATTTCCACTCTATTAATTTGTTTTACTTTCTAAAAATATTTAAAAATAAATTTGTGAATTATTGTAATACTTTTGATTATTTTTATCTAATTTTAAATCTCTTAATGTTGTTGCTTTATATAATTAATAGTATTATGCAATAGAATAATATTATAGATTTATCTTACTAAAGATATAAAGTGAAATATAACTATAACTATTGATATTATATTAGAAAGTAATTTTATTTAATTTTTAGACTAATCATTTTTATTGGTATCATATTTTTTTTGATATTTCTTGGATCCATAAAAAAAATATTTATACCAACCTATATATGTCATTTATATAATGATTATTATTTTATTTTTAAATTTTAAAATAATTTTTAAAAAATGGAATTTAAAACCATGATTAGTTTATTTAAAACTAAGGATAAATTTTATATTTTTCTTAGATAATACAAAAACACTAATAATTTAACACTTAACTATTCTAAATATTGTTTTTATCTTAACTTAACAAAATAGTAATGTAAATTCAAATGATTTTTTTTAACCACATTACAAATTTTTATTTTTTTCCTTCAATATATATACACACAGATGCATACATGTGTGTGTATATATATATATATATATATGAATAGGATTTTTCAGGCACCTCCAAAATATCTTCTAATAATTGACACAATTTTAAGATGCTATTAAAGTATTTGTTTTATAATTCCGTCAACTTGTATATCAATTGCAGAGTAAAAAGAATCACTATATCAAAAATTATGTAAAAAATCACTTCAAAGAAGAAACATTATTATTAATATCACAAAAAATAAAAAGAAAAAAAGAAAAGAAAATAAAAGCACTATTTATATTAGAATAATATTTTAAAAAATCAACCTCCAAAATCAAAACATATCTACAAATACTTAAATTATATTTTTTTATATCATCTACATCAAAACTTATTTATGCTCTATTTAATTCAAAAATATCAAATCAAATCATTAGATTTAAAATTCCTAATAATCTTAAACAACCAAAATATGACATACCAAAATATGACATATTGATACAAAGAAGTTGACAATTCAAATCAAAGCTATTAAATCCCTAACATTGCTTGATGGATGTTAACAAAGCAATAAAAACTTAATGATATTTCAATAAATAAATAAAACATTATATTCAACTTGCTTTGGACTTTTTAGAATACTTATTTTCATCTTCTTTTTTCTCATTTTATTTTTTCCAAAAAATACTTCCCTTTGGTACCTTGCCTACTTTATCAATTAACACCAAACTCATACATGTGTATACAACATCGGAAGTGTCATGTCTTACTTCCACATTTCATACAATCCCTTCAAACCAGTCCCCTTGATACAAAACAAATCCATTACAAAAGCTAAAACATGATCCTCAAATAGAACCATACAGCAAGTAGTGGTGCATCATAGATGAGCACATCAAGCAACGAGGAATCAGCAAAAAGGTGCCAAACGTAACGTCGAGTGCCGTTGACAGGGATTCAACTAGAATATTGAATGGAGGACAAATTCATCGCCAACAGCACCTACATTATCCTGCTCTTTTTCTTCATCTTCTTCCACAGTGTCTCCGAATGTAAGAAAGGCAGAAACTTGACACAGAAGTCCTCATTTTTGCAGAGGGAAGTATCGATGGATTTACTCCCTTTTTGACTTCAGTTCCTTGCCACGAACTATCACTTGCTGTTCCGCCGCATAGCTGCAGCCATCGCTGTACCGCATGACTTGACCATGACCACTACGTTGAGGATGCAGGGATCCATTCCTGGCGAGGAACACGAAGAGCTGGGTACTTGATCTTGCAATGAAAAAGTTGGGTTGAGCCTCGTGGAGAGCCACTCCGCGTACTTGTGCACAAGAACCTTCGAGTGGACTCGGACGGCCCCACTGCAACCAAACTTGTTAGAAAGGTGAGGGGACGAGAGATTGTAGCCGGGGATGTCAGTGGGTTTCATCACTGGAAAGCGACGCTGGTAATCTGGGGACCACTCCACAATTTGCACCGACTTCATCACGTCTTTGACAATTACTCTAGCAGCTGGTGTTTCTGTGAGCGCATCAATGACCATGGCCAACATTCAATGTTAGAAGTTGCTGTCTTGCGAGGAAGGCTCGCAGAGGGGACTCGTGCTGAATGTACACTGAATTGTGGAACAAGAGATGGCTATGCGATGGCTGAGCTAGCCTCTTAATCCTGCGCCAATCAAGGTTACTGATGACTGTGCTTCGAGCGAAGGTTTTGCCTAGAGAATAGCTAAGCGAGAATGAACAACTGTAGCCACTCTTGTTAATTCCTTACTAGGTGTTGCAGGGAACCTCATACTATTTTACTGAAAGGGTTTCAAAAAATCTTACTTCAAGTCAACACGCAAATGTACTTCAAGCCTCCTCCATCAATGTTTGGATTTTATTTTATTTTTATTTTCATTTTTTTATAACTTTTAGACCTCACACCGACGGAACAAGATTACTTAGTTGGCCAGCTTTTTTGATGTTCTAGAATTGTGTCTAGAGATTGACCTTTAATGGAGCATAGAACTGTCCTCAATTAGTTGTTTACAAACTACATATCTTTTAACAGTCCATTCGTGGCAAGTCGCAGAGCTGCATATGTTATCCACAGACAATATCACACTGTTTTTCACACTTTTTGACTCAATTCCGCATGTGTGGTTCAAGCTCTAGAAAAAAAGGGCAGTGGATCAAGGCACCACCAACCTCGACTGACTGTAGTAACACATGTTCTTCTAGATAGTTGATGATCATGCCAAAAAATTACTCCCCTCGCTTGGTTGCAGCATGCTACCTCCGGCGTTCAACCCAAACTTACTCAAGGTAATCCTCTAACCGTCTCTACATGGCTTTGAGGTCGAACCTTTAATAAAATGTTATCAATTGTCCAATCATAGCCTTCCTCTTCGAATACTCCCCCGGGACGGAGGAGGATGCGGCTGTAGAGAGCCCTGCTTACCTGCAGGAGAGGTTGCTAGCTGTGGTGCACGTAATGGAGGATTGAAATCGGGTTGTCCTGTGCTAGTGACACAACGATGGTACATAACACTGTTGGGGTCCACCATGCGAGGCTTTCTGATGACAATGGGGATGGGTAAGAAACAATAGTGTGTGTTGACAACTCCTACTGTAATATTCGTGTATCCTGCGAAGGCTCCATGAACCTGCCACCAGTAATCAATCACAGACAGTTTTGAGTATTAAACTAGGCAATAAATAAAATTCTCTTCTCTGTTCAACTATATAGTGAATCGCTGTGTATGAATTGAATCGCTGTAGCCAGTAGATATTTTACCGCATTTTGGCCGAGTATACTGCAAAAAATGTGATCGCCTGAATTACAAACCCTGGCTCGGATCATGTAGGTAGGGTCAATGTATTTGGCATCGATTGGTATTTTCTGCGTGGCAAAGAATTCCTTCACCTACACGTCGTAACCCACACTGAAGTTCAGTTTGGATGTTGATCTTGAGCGAAGCAAGAGATTCGAAAGTAATTTAATTTGCGAGATCTATAAGGGTCCCACTCTTTGACAACGGGAATAATTGTGTGCGTGTTGAGATCATTTGGTTGAGTTTGACTATACTTTGCCAGTAAACCACTTTCCAAAATCGCCAAGAATAGGATTCCCGGAAGCATCGAGGCCTCCGACACCTTCCAGAAGGTCCTATACACCACCATTTCCAGTTTCATCACTGTATGTGCAGAGATGGAGACTCCACTGTGACAATAAGAGAAAAGCCCAGTTACATCACGTGAGATGTAGAAACATTCTAGAACATGAGAGATATCGTTCAGAGTGGAAAATTAATTACCTGCCCAGCACCTTCTGCAACAACTACGACACATATGCCATTCAATTCAATTTTTTTCTTCATGTATTCAAGGACTCCATATTTCCCACCCATTGTAAACGTCACCTGCAGCAAGGGATGTTGCCCAGTGTCATCACTAACATCTCGAATGGGGTCGGTAAAAGGTTCGAGACAATGAGGACAGGTCAAATGCTGTGAGTAAAATCTCCTTGTGAAGTTATCCTATGCACCTCGGGTATCAACACAATGTCTACTTGGCCACTTGCAATTGTTGCATACATGGTAATGTATCCACTTTGCCGACCCATCAACTTCACGATACCCACTCCATTGTATGCACTGCTTGCCTGCACTTGCATCTTCAAAAATTAACAAGTGGCTGGTATTTCTTTGAGGCCCTTAATATGAGAAAGATCATATCAATAACTTATGGAGTTGAATTTGAATAAGAAAGAAAGATAGACCTCAGTGTAAGCAGCGTTGATGGCACGCTGTGCCTCTTCAACTGCCGTGTCAAAGCCAAACGTCTTGTCCAGAATTTCAATATCGTTGTCGATTGTCTTAGGAATCCCCACAACCACCATTTTCATCTTCCTTTTCTCGCACTGCTCAACCCAGTATGGACATCCAATCAATACCATTGCAGAACATTACTATAAGTGGAAGAAAAGAGGAAAGAGGAATATTAAAACTAGTTTTTAGAAAACCAAAATCCGTCACAATTTCTTTAGCTAATAATATGCAAAATTACAGATACTGAAGCATATGTACACATAATCATTCACTTAGAATAATATCAAAATTCTGCAGTAACCTGTTCATAAATAGCAGTCGCGCCTGCATGAGATCCGTTTCCCCCAATTACATAGAACATGTTGATGTTCCATTCCTGTCGATGTGCATTCAACGATGGAGAACATTTAGAAACAGGAAGATAGAACGAAGTAGATTTAGAAAAACGTCTCCAAGACAGTCAATAGAGATAGAAATAGTTGTTGCGTCGCATTCCATCTCACATCCGCAACTAATACGCTCCTGAATCACAATGCTGAAATTGGAGACTGAGGAATATAGTTGTAAATAACAAGGACCTCAAGTCTGTCCACAATATCCTTCAGAGGAGGACAACCTCGCGAAACGCCCAGAAAGCTGCCCCCTTCCATGTTGATGGTTTTCACAAGTTTCCGACTTAGCTGCAGTCAACGCAAAATGTTTTGAGTTTCACAGCTTTTCAGCTTGAAAACTCTTGAAATTTCGTCATACACTTCAACCAGCAAGCAAAGTTATCAAATGGTTGAAAGTGACTACGAAACACCTTGATGGGTGGATAATTCTTGTCAACAAACCCTTTAAAGCCGTATTGAATGCCCAGTATATGATTCACTCCATATGTTTCCAATGTGAATACTACCTGGAATCATTCACATTTATCTTGTGTCAGTTATAATGCTAGGTCGCCCCCATTACTGCAATCCAGAAAGGTTTGCATTAATTTGATAGTTATGAACATAGCAGAAAGGGTGAGAAATGGGATCATTACTTGGCGGATAACATCATTTAGACCTGGACACAATCCACCGCAAGTTACAATGGCTGCCTTAACCTGCACACTCATAGCCACTTTCTCCTCACTATCTTAGATGATACGCCTAAATGATCCTTTCAAAACTTTAGGTGAAAACACAAAACTTAGTGTGCCAAAGCATGATCAGAGAATCGATGCATACCTGTTCGGGATTGAAATATATCCAAGCACGCGGGCCAGCACGCCTAGCCCTGCGCTCACTTTTCTTTTGTCAGATTCATCACATAAACCCCTATTTGTCTTTTGCTACCACACAATCTGAAAGTTCAAGAATTTTTGACAATGCCGACCGCAGGCAAACACGCAGCTTGACATAAAAACAAATTGTTTACCATAAAGGCCGAAATTGCCAAACTCCATTCTCATCATATTCAATACCCACAGAGCTGGGGTGGCCAAAATGAACAATCTGTTTCCTCATCAAATTTGCAGATGCATTAGAAGACGACGGTGAGAAGTTTGCATTTGTCAGATCCAAGGCTATTTATCGTATTAGGTCTTGCATGCGCTCATCAAATCCATTCTACATCATGCTTTCATTCTGCTTCTTACGACACGCATGTGACAATGGTAGAGTTGAGCCGTTTGGACCTTGACCAGTACACGATCATCATCGTGCACATAGATGCGACGCATATCGTTGGCATCGACCTTCGGACTCGCAGATCCTTCAATAGGATTGCCCCTATCGCAACAATACACAGCAGCCCCATCAGGATGCCTATCTGTCAAACAACAGTCACTGAGCTGCAGAAACTTCCGAGATTATCAGATTGAATTTCAAAAGAGGAGCAACCGAACCCGCTCTTGGTGCGGTAGTTCGATTCAATTGGAGGCATATTGAGCCGGTCGCTAATGTGAGGGAGAGCAAAGGGGTCATTGAACGCTGGGGAGAAATGAAATGCTTGCGGATTGCTCGCACCGCTGCTGCCTCTCCTGAAGCAAGAAAAAAACCCCACCATCTTTCCCTCTAATCTTCTCTCTATCTCCGCATTCTTTCTACCCCAGGGAACCTTCCTCACCACAGCAGCTAATCCTCCTCGGAATTCCCATCCTCACAATTCAAGATCTCCTTCCCAACGTCGACGAGTCTGATTGTAGGAACCCTCCCCAAATCTCCTCATCGTCTTCCTTCAACTTGTCAATCCAATGCACCAAGACTTCCCAATTGGCGTGTCCTTGTCCACATTGCAGCGCCACTATTAGCTGCAGCAATTTCCTAACCCGCACCCACGATTCTACTGGGATCAATTCTGTCACAACCACCATCACTCTCTTCCTCCAAAGCTGCCACACCCCTCGTGAAGCTCCAATGCCATCCAAGCTTTCCAATTGCGTCCTCCCCAATGGACTTCATCCTTTACAGAATTGTCCGCTGCAACCGCTCGAGACACAAGACAATCCCATGCTGCAATTCTGGCAAACAGTTCCGAAAAGCTGCTTCAGGGGGGGGGGGTGTGTGGGGGGGGTCGGACTCAGAGATTCAAAGAGAGCTCGACGGCCTTGGGAATGGATCCTGCTGACGCGTTCACACCTGCTTCCTTTCAGAGCCCAGGTTAAGAGTTTTGGCCTTACTGAGGACAGTACTCCCTCTGATATATCTTTCCCTCATGATGAAAAAAACCCTTGTTTCAAAATGACAAAAAAACAGAGTTTAAAGCTGCAATCAAGACAATCTAGTGGAACATTCAAGGCCAACCAAAAGTCTAAAACTAAGCTGTTTCAGATACGTTTTTGAAAGATTTGGGCAAGAATCAAAACATACAATTGAAGTATATTAACTTTTGTATGTATACATATATAAATATATAACACACATGCATTACCTCTAAAAAATAAAAACAGTTTAAGCAAATTATTCAGGGAACATGATCAATGTATATTTCTTCAAATAAGATTTGCAGTATTGGGTATACAATGAATATATCAAAAAGACTTGTGGAACTTGTGGAATCCTACACTAAACAACCAAAACGGTTTCAAATATAACCATGGAGTTGTAAGTCTTGATTTTTTTACATTCTCTATTTATCTATTTTTAGGACGAATATTTCAAAAACATTTCAAGAATAGGGTCAAAAAAAGAAAGAAAGTAAAAAAAAAACAAAACAAAACAAAACAAAAAACAAAAAAAGAGGTTTTTATCTGCATAATTTAGTTTTTTATTTTGAATTTGGATTTTTTTGAAACTAAATCACTTATTTTGAAAAATATTTTTTTAAAGAGTAAATAAAATTATTATGAAGAAAATACAGATTTAAAAATCAATATAATGAAGTGATATTAATATAAAAATTTACATATAAGTAAATATTTCAAACAATTATTTTATATTTAAGAGTTAAAACAAATATTTAATAATTACTTTGTTAATTATTAAATACATATAAATTAATTTATTAATTCAAAAAAGACAAGTAGAAGCAAAACTTTGAACAATAAATAAATATAATAAAAAATTTGGAACAAATGAAGAAGGTGGCAGAAGATACTTACAAATTCTTATTGATTTAAATGAAAACTTCAAATTAATGCTTTAGTATAGTGCGTTACATATATTATTGTCATTAAATTGTTATTCAATTAACTTTTTATTCATTGAGAAAAATTTAAATATTTTATAAAATTAAAAATATTTAATGATTAATAAATTAAAACTAGTTTGTCCATATTTAATAAAATAATAATAGATTTATTAGCACCTCTTAATACACAAAGATAGAAGATTTTCATAATAATTTTTTAAAACAATTGTGATTTAAGAGATTAATTGAGTCTACAAAGCATTCTAAAACATTCATAAATAAAATGTATTTTTATTATTTAAGATACAATCTTTAGTCTAGTACATGTAAAAAAATTCTTTAAAATCTTTATCTATGAAAGTTGTTTTGATATCTATTTAGTAAATTTTTAGATTTTTAATCTTAAAAAGTATAAAAAACATACAAATTAAAGTTATACTTATCCTGATTTTTACCATTTAATTAAAATTTTGAATTAATATACTCAAATTTTGCTATTGCTTCTATAAATATATATATCTTTTACTATTTGGATTGAGTTTAGTGCAATCATTATTTAAAATATGTATATATGTAGCTCTTCCAAATACTTTAAAATGTTGTAATGAACATCAGTTACCTAATCTTATTCCCACAAAAATAATAAGAGTTTGATTAAGAATTATTTTAGTGTATTAGTTGGATTTTTTTATAATTAATTAAAAAAATTATCTCACAAAATGCACCATATATTTTTAAATGATATTTGATTTGTGTATTTTGTACTCCATTATGGTAAGATATGCATAGCATACTTCTATTTTATTTATTTATTATTTATTTAAATACCATATTCATTGTATATTTATTTCAGAGCTTGAGATGTATATACACCATTATTGATCATGCAAAATTGTAAAATATTTTCTCTACTTATAAAAAAAAAAATAATAATAATAATAATAAAATCAAAATTTGAGTATATAGTATGTGTATATATATAAGTATATATATATATATATATATATATCAAATATTATTTTTAATTAAAAATAAATAATTATTATTTTTACTATTATTTTATAAAAAATAATATCATTAAATCATTTATATTAAAATATACCAATTTTAAATACTTAAAATAGATAACATCATTGTCAAATATACCATTATAATTTATTTTTGTAAACTTAAACTTTAAAACTTTCTAATTTTATATACTTATTTAAACCTAAATAAGTTACTATGTCATTTTTATATAAATTATTTTTATTTATGTTATTAAAGTAACCAATTCTTTAGTACTATAGTCTCACACATTACTAACTTTCTTAGAAATAACTTGAATTTATTTTTTTCTTTTTAAAATTATTAGTATTTTATACAAACTTCCAAATTATATATTTTTAATGATAATAGTTATTTAAGTATTACTTTTAAAATTATATTTAATTTTATGTTATTTAATATTAATTCTATGGTCAATTATTTTATATATAAAATATTATAGTATTTTTTAAAATATTATTAAAATATATCTATATATATATATATATATATATATATATATATTTTTTTTTTAATTTTAAATTTATTAACATCTTGTAAATTTATTTTAGAGTCTAATGGTAAGATTTATAACTTAAAAATCAAGTTAAGTTTATTTTATTTTTTAAAAAAACTTAAATAAATATATCACTCTTTGTTATGTATTTTTACAAATAATACAACCAGAAATTCTTATTTATCTATTAAAGAATTATATATCATGTCATTTTAAAATAAAATTATCATGTCATTTAAAAAAGAAAAAAGAAAAAAGAAAAGAATAATTTTTTAATTTTTTAGCATTTTCTGTGGTTTATTGATATAATAAATAATTTATGTTTGGTGTAATTTAATGATTTTTTTATTTTTTAGATTTATTTTTAAAATTATATTTATATTTCTTGTTTAATAAGCTTTTAAAATTTTATAATATTTAGAATTTAAAAATCTCTTAAATTATTTATAAAATAAAGTTTTATTTTTAAGGAGATTAAAAGATTAAAGCTTGCAAACTACATATCAAAATCCTCTTAATTTACAAAAAAAATCTAAAATATAAGACATTAATGCCACATAATACAATACAAAGAATCTACTATTAAAACATAATTATAATAATACAAATACAAAGGATCTTAAATTATTTGTAATAAGGTGATATAATTACAAAGGATCTTAAATTTTTTTTAAATTTAAAATTTATTTATTTTTAACAAAAATACATATTTGATGACAAGAATTTTATAAAGTCAATATACTAACAATTAATCTACCACTAAGATCCACTTCATATAGAAGCATATATTTGGATAGGCTACATAAATACTTTGGTAGTCCATTACAGTTATATGATAATATTACTAATATATGGTAGTTTTCAATAACTATTGTAATATTAACCATCTTTATTTTTACTAAATATATAATATCTAATATAAATTATACATTTATGTAATTTTTTTCTTAGGAGCACTTTATAATTAGGAACAAGGTGAGAGGTCTTAACTTTCAAATGTTTTGTTTAGTTGAAATTTAGAAACCTCCTTCAATTGGCTATATATATAGAAAAATAAGTCCAAAAGTCCTAAGAGGAAAGGATGAGGTGGAATATATTTTTTTTCTACATGGCATAAATAATTTTGTCCCTTTGAATTTCTAATGTGTCTATCTTAAAAAGGTGATATTTTAAAAAAATCAAGAAACCCTGTCAAAAAATATTTTAAATTCCCACTTTATATTATATCTAAGGACTAAGACTTCCAAGGAAGGACTTTTCTCTACCAAGTAGGGGACCTTGGTAAGGCTTTTAAACTATGATTTTTTAAAGTGGGCTTTTAGGTGTAAAGTGCTTTTTAATATATTTTGTATGAAAATTATAAGATTTTTTTAATATATAAAATTTTAACAATAAATATTTACTAATTAAATATATATATATATATTTTTTGTGCATGTTATAATTTAAGATAAAAATTTGTAATTGCTACTTTTTTATATAATTTCATTTCTTGTAGTTATTATTTTTGAAAAAAGATAGATTTTACATATACAATTTTAGATGTTTAGATTTTAAAATAAGTATATTTTTCTTTTATACAAAACCTCATAAATAATTCCAATCCACCAAGCCCAAATAATTGTAATTTTGTTCTTAGTCTTGTGTTCTTGTCTTTAATCTATTTAAACATTATAATACACAACCAGTATATTTCAAGATATTCAAATAGAATTTACTTTGTAATTTCATCAAATTCTCAAAGTTACTTCCAAATTTTGAAAAAATAATCGTGAAAGTAAATAAGCACCTGATGTTAAAAGAAACAAACACATTCTTTTTCCAATAGACAGACTAACTTTTCAACACGAATTTAACACTAACTCAGTTCAGATAATAACAAATAATGAAAAATAAACAAACAACTAATCCATCAACCAATCAACAAGAAACTTTTATCAATTATCATTCTCTCCTTCCGATGGAATCACTATACGCATGGATTTGTTAATAGATGCAAAGGTCGATGCCAGAGGCAAACGAGATGGGATTAAAGAGTCGCAGTGGTGGAGAAAGTGGAGCTGGATCCCCAAGAATCAGGCCAAGGATTCGAAGTGGGCGCTGCGACGAATGCGCCATAGATTCTCAACTGCACATGAGCAATGAGCAATGAGCAAAAGCCAGCACTTAATGCTGCAGCATGCCTCGGCTGAGAGCTGCAGCAGCAGGAGCAGATATTTCCCAGGCTTCACGAAGCCTCGGCTGAGGAATCAGTGGTAGTAAGCCAGCTAGTTTTTTCTCACACCTGGGTCGCATTTCCATCCGCCTGGCTTTGATCAGAAAGCTGCGGTACAGGCCTCATTAATTATAATTAATCCAGATGGCTGAAGGCGATGGTGATGAGTACTGCTGCCTCCCCTGCTACTGATGAAACCTTGCCAGAGACCACAACGGTTGCAGTGTGGGTTCGAGGTTTATGAGGAGGAGAGTGAAGTTGAAGCTGCATGTCATGTGTAGCTTTTAACCTCGTCCTGGAGATGGAGCTCCACAAGCTGGCCGCATTGGTGCTATGGCTGACCTGTTTGATATCGTGGGTACAAGGCTTCGGAGCAGCTCCCGCAGCAAACGTCCCAGCGCTCATCCTGTTTGGTGATTCTACAGTGGACGTGGGGAATAATAATTTCTTGAACACCATTGCGAAGAGTAATTTCCTGCCTTATGGGCGAGATTTTGATACGAAGACGCCTACGGGGAGGTTCACCGATGGTCGGATGGTTAGTGACTTCATCGGTGAGCTTCTCTTCGTTTCCTTTGACTCTCTTGATGGACTGCCACTCTCACTTGGGCTGCGATGGCACTCTCTAGTTTTTGGGTGGGTCTGATTGAGTGGTTTCCTACAAGGGTGCGTACCCTCTTAGTTGGCAACTGTATTTGGAACTTATGTGTCGGGGTTTTTCATTAACTCCTGGACTACTTGAAAAGGTTGAAGCTGGTTCTTCATCGGCAACTCGTCAATGTTGATGAAAGAGTACCGAACTATATTATTGATGAGCTGCCAATGACTTGTTTGTGTATCTGTAGCTACAAGGTTGGGTCTGCCGATGTCGCTGCCTTATTTACACCCTAATGCAACCGGGCAGAATCTTGTTTACGGCACAAATTTCGCATCTGCAGCGTCGGGCTACCTAGATACGACTTCGGTATTTTTGGTAATTCCTCAGACGTTTAATAGCCTCCACTACTTAGCAATCAGTGTTGCTCACCGGCAGTGTTTCATGACGTCCCCTTCATACTTTAGTTCCAAACTTCACTGTTAGTGGCCATTGGTTGTATCCAGAACGTGGTACCTGCTTCCCTGCAGCTCGAGATGTTCGACGAGTACAAAGTCAAATTATCCAAAGTCGTTGGACCAGATAAAGCATTGGCAATCATCTCTCAAGCACTGTATTTCGTAAGCTCCGGAAGTAACGACTTCATTCTCAACTATTTCGTCAATCCCGCCCTACAAAGCACCTACTCCCCCACAGAGTTCAACGCGGCGTTGATGTCTACCCAGGCAGAGTTCGTGCAGGTGCACATGTTTATATGCTCCCTTTACTTCACTTGCTAGAAAGCTTCGAAGTTCTCGGTAGTTGGCTTAGTTATCAATGTTTCACCAGTGTGGGTTTCCAATAAACCTCACCCGTTAATATTTTATTTCACAATCATTTTGCACACCGACCCCTGCAGAAACTTTATCAAGCAGGAGCGCGAAAGATTGGGATTTTTGGTTTCCCCCCCATTGGATGCATTCCTGCTCAAATAACTCTCTTTGGAACTGATGTCAACCAAAAGACTTGTGTGGAGGAGCAGAATGCAATTGCAGTAGCTTACAACTCAGACCTCGAGGCTGCTGTTCCAAAGTGGCAGGCTAACCTCCCCGGTTCACTGCTCCTGTATCTGGATGCATACTCTATGCTTTACGATATCTTCAACAACCCTACCAAATACGGTAAAGAACTACAACTTGCAGTGTCAACGGTTTTGGTATTGGCATTGGATCGACATGTGTTGCCTTTCTCACTGTACAGTGCACAGTGTTGTCAGGTTCACGACATCCGTTTCAGAGCATTTTAGTCAATGTCGACTTTCGAAGATTGTATAAATGAGCTGACAACAGGTCACATTTGTTTGACATGATTTGCTTAATTCATATGCAGGTTTCACTGAGACAAGGCGCGCATGTTGTGGAGAGGGATTGCTTTCCACAGCTGGCTTCTGCAATAAAGACAGTGTAGGGACATGTTCAGATGCGTCCAAGTATGTCTTCTTCGATTCACTGCATCCCACGTCTTCAGTATACCGACTAGTTGCTGAGGCATATCATGACATAGTAATTTCCTACTTACTTTAAGGTATACTTTGAGAGACTTGATCAAATGAGTACAGGACATGTACATAAATGAGAGCTTTGAACTGGTTTCCAGGTTCTACTGGTAGCTTGCAAGACTACCTGGTTTTAGAAAGTGATAGCAGTTAATCTGGAAAAGCTGCAATTTCCCATGGTTTCGATTTTCGGCCAACCACAGTGATGCTAGAGCAAGTACAAATCTAGTGACTAATTGCAAAGCTGACTATAAGGCATACTATTTTGACGTATTGTGTTATGCTTTTGAGGCTGTCAAAGACTCCTTCTGTAGATGAATATTGTATTCTATGCCTCGCTAATCGAGTAGTTCTTTGGGTGACTTGCAGCCTTGAATTCACATACAATATTAATCTTCCCTTTGCTTGATGAAATGTATCCATCGCAGACACCTATCAAGGTATACGGATCAATTCATATCATGTAAGCATTCAAAACCCTTCGTGCCAACGTATTCGATCCAGCCCCAGTTTCTGTGGTGCTTAAGGACTGCAACAGAATGAACAGAATCCCAGAAGTAGCCATTAAGTTACAGTGCCAGAAGTCCCTTCACAACAGTCCAATTGACTAATTTCAAGCTCTTCTTTAACTTCGCCATAATGTGTTCTCAACTTAATCACAACTCAGTTTGTCATTTAGCATCATGTAAGGTGGTGGTGATCACTGAAATCATACACTAGTTACTCTGCCACATACCGCCCTAGAAATATTTGGATTCAAAGAAGAGAAAAAATGACAGCTCACGTTCCACATGCAAATTACGTAAGAATCAGATAATCATAGTTCTTTCAGTGCTACTGAACTCTGACTAATTCTTGGAATGCTAGAGTATGAAACGAAAAGGAATGTAAACACCATGAGTGTAGTTAAGGGAAAGATATGGAACAGAAACCTGTAGAAACATGGTAGAAAAGAAACCCATAGAATCAAAACTGTTTAAAGCTGTGGAAGTTAATAATGGGAAAGAAATGGCTTGTTTCCCTTGCCTACGTGACAGATCCTTTGCCGTGCAGGAAAAGAAACCTGTAGAAGTCAATATTTGAAGCTGTAAGGAAAAAAGAAAAAGAAAAAGAAGAAGTATGAGTGAGGTCCAGAAAGACGTATTCATGCAGTTTCATTTCATACGCTTCACTGGGAGGTGCAATGAATTTTTGCTTGTGTGAGAGAATTAAACATGGCAAAGGACTTGTCCTTAACCTCCAATGCAACCACATCTTACAGAGGAATAGGCAACATGTGCCAAGTTAACAGCCTTAAGATGTAGTTACATTGGATCTATACTTCAATTCTGTGTTGAAGATGAAACTTTGCACTTGGATAGATGGAGCCTCTTCAAAATAGATGATATTTGTGGTGTCAGATTTGACCTGGGGATTAATATCCAATTGTTTAGTAGAATCTTACTGTCAGGAATTATTGGTTTAAGTTTTTATCTTAGATATAAGATCTTGTATGTAAATATTTACTTCTATTAACTTTTAATTTTTTAATTATCGATTGAGGAAATCAGAATTTTATGTTTACTTTAATGCTTAAATTTTTAAATTTATTGAAAATTCTAATATACAATTAGTTTTATGTAATATTTATTCTCTCTTTCTTGATAACACTTTGATAAATACATCAACCACTTTTTTATAATTACAAAGTTATTTAGAATTATTATCTCTCAATAAATTTTATTTTTAGGTACTATGTAGAATTTTCTGTGAGAACGATGTATTGTTGGTTTTTTCTTTTGTGTACATTAATTGGTTGTTAAATATATTGCCTTTGTGGCTGATTTAGTAACTCAAAGTTGAGACTTGTGATTCCATAAAATTGCATCAATTCTAACAAAGAAGACATATTATCCTCTCCTGTTTTTTTTTTTAAATTTTTAATCTAATTTGCATTACAATATGTTTGTTAGTACAATTTCTTTATTCGTAATGTAGAACTTTAAGTCTAATGTGCTTTCTACATAAGCCGTAATTTCTTTTTACCACTATTTAACATATTTTTTCATACATTTTGTATATATTAACTCAATGTCATACCCAAAAGCAATAATATATAGCATGCCTTCATAATCCCATAGCTGCCGAGTATGGTATTATATTTATTTATAAAAAATTTATTGTTGTATTTTTATATTCTGTAACTTTAATCAATTTGATGTGTACATTAATAAACATATTTATAGCTTTGCAATCTTCTACAATGAAGCACTTTTCTTTTTTAATGAATTTAATTTGGTTTATAATAATGGTGTACTTTGCTCCATATTATAAAAATTTCAAAAATAATAGTTCAACTTTCTAAATTTTCGTATATGAAATTCATCTTCAAGTTTTGCTTTTAATAAATCCATCATATTTATGTTACTTTCTAATATGATTAAATCATCTAATATGAATGTTTATATATATGTATATATTCATCAAATTACTTTATGGACTAGGAGTAATTGATGTGGTTTTATGAAAAATCTTCTTTGCCAAAACACATATAACACATTAATACTAGCAAATTGAAATGTGTTTTTGAGATTTACACTTGCAACTTCCAAGTAGTTTTTAACTGCAAAATCATCCTTGTGCCTTTCAATGTTATCGGAAGCATTTTCTACATGCAAACTCCACTGATCCTATCTCTTGGAAGTGAGGTCAATTTCCATTGGTCATAGCCTTCTCACTTTCTTACATTTGTGCTTTCTCACATTTGAGCACCTTAAGGCCTCTTATGCGCCAAGTATATCTTAAAAAAAATTATACTTCTACTACAATGATACCAATTCAAGCAATTCACAAATTATCTACAAAGGCATTGCGCTAGCACTTGAGATAATTGCAATGAGCAAAGATGATTGATAACTGCGAGTTGCACTTTCTTAATCCTACACAAGCTCTTGTTGGCTCACATCCAAATGAGTGCCAGAAGTTGAACTAAGCCCACTGCAATCCTACATGATGGCTATTAGTCACACCACTTCCACACGTGTGAATGCGTCACGAATGAAATTGATGAGGCAAAAACGAGGTTTGCCACCCATTTGCTGCTGAGGCTTCTAAATTCTGGCTGCAAAACTATGTGACTGCATTTGCGCAATTCAATAAATGATTAAAGGGATGGGATCACTTGTAACCTATGAGGATTTGTCAGACCAGGGGCTATACTCTAGAAAAATGGTTTCCCGATCACTAACCTTCGTTTCAGAGAGAGTAACCGGAATTCTTCATCCTGACTTCACCTCAAGGCAAAGACCTACGACCCCAGCCAGAAGACATTAACAGGTAAGATCTCGCAATATACAAGTAAAATCTCATTGGGTTAGACCCAAAAAATAGACGCAATTGGGTCGTGATTATCCGCCAGAATGAACAATGCTACTGCTTTTGGCGCGTAGCATTAAAAAATAAGCTTAATAGACTTTAGGTCTTGATTGAGAATTTCGTAGTATGTAGGAGTCGTAGTCAAAAGCTGCGGTCATCCAAAGTCGTCGGACCTGTGAAAAGTAATGAGTTAAAATTGACTCAGAACAGTTCATTTAGAGAAGATAACTAAAATAGAAAATCCTACAGGATTATAGTCTAACAGTATGCAACGGTCAACTTAAATTTGCTAAGTAAACGAAGTGGTTAAGTTCCGGGTTTGCAAAACCAATCCTGACGTAAGGTACCACTGGTGAAACTACACAACATGCATTACTTTTGATCTGGATAGTTACCTCTTTCAAACGAAGATTACTCAGATACAACAATTGACTTCTCCTTAAATACAGATCTTCCTGCGCAGGCTTTTAAAACAGACCACCATCAGCACGCATTAATGAATGAGCGCATCACACATCAAACAAAAACTGTTAACTGGATCAAAACTAAACATGACACCAATGTTTCAAAGAGGAAGAAAAACTCTAACCTCTCCGTGGACATCTAGGTATAAAGAGAGCCCCATGCAAGTCCTATTATTCCGGAGCAGCAGGAGCTGAGTAGACCGGAGTAACAAGAATATCCCTACACCAGCCGATTCTGTTACAAGAACACGCAACGTCAGATAATTGTCCTCTTCATTTATCAGAATTGGGCAGTAGAATACACCTGAATCCTCCAGATCAATTAATTCCTACTGTCGAACTTGACACTAAATTAGCCTGCTATTCTTGTACTTCCAGTAAGAATCAATTCTAATCATGTGAAATCGTACCAGCTGCTGCATGTCGAGAACATTCTCCAATCCCATTCTTTCTGCAGCAATCAGTCCCACAGCATAGAAGCATTCCACAAATGAGGCAAATTGCAGGATCCCTGCACAGAAGACCGTAGATTCCTCATTATTGGTTGATAGGCTGCAGAGTAACAGGTTTGTCTGGTTAAAAACTATTCTATCCGCTTACGGAGTATTGTAGTCGAATGGACAAACGGCCAAATCGCTGAAACCAATAGACCTCATGACCAACAGCAAGAAGTACCACAAGAACAGAAAAAGTAGCAATGGACTCACGTCGGCATTTCCCCGCAAGCAGCACATTTCTTCTTCTTGTGAATGTTCTCCAACAACAATTCCTGAAAACATCATGGACCATACCAACACGATCAGAATTAATGCAACAGCTGTGTGCAAACCTTGTGTTGACATTCAACAGCTTATATTGAGAATACTACAATACACATAACCTGTCCAAAAAGGTTTTAACGGAATCACATTACCCATGTAGGAAACTCATTAACTTCTTGACTGCCCACCCCTGTATATGACGGTACAAAAACTAAAAAGACTTCGTCGCTGCAGTGGTGCAGCTACAAATAAATCCCAGGGATTCTCTGCCACTACTGGAGATAATAATTCAAATCAGTATAAAACCTGGAATACACGAGGCAGTTGGTGAAGCAGCGTCTTGCGAGGAACTTTGCGTAGCTCAAACGTGGATCTATTCGGACGATATAGGCCCAAGAGTTGAGTTGTCAAGGCTTCTGTTGCTCCTGGATTTTAGCGCCAAAACAGTATAAAAATGAACGAATGAATACGACCGAATTCAATTCAAACAACACTCTTCAAGGTGTCTTACACTTCAACTTCTATGCATCCAAGAACTGTATACGACAAGAGCATGAGTGAACTTCAACAGATGGAAAGAATTATTTTTGAATAGTACCAAAGGAATCAGGATAAAAGAGACTGTTAGTTACCATGAGGTTGAAGAATTAGATCGCAGTCTGGAAGTTGCAATTCCAGCTGTAAACTGAGAAAGTCCATCGCCTTCGTCCCTGAAAAGAAGGAATATTTCCACAATTAGAACGTTGCCATCGATTAAGTCCAAACATTGAAATTGAGGGATGCACTCCAAGGTCTATCGTTGACATAAATAAACTGCAGTACCCCACTGCATTTCATACCTGATAATCCATGTTGTCCCCTAAAGTTCTCTCGAGTAGCCAGTTGCACCTGAGAAAACACATAAATAGCCGTCTTTAAATAAGACTAAACATCTCACTTTGTGTACTGTAGTCAGGATCAAAATTTTGAAGACGTTACCGGTAGATCACACTGACTAAAAGAATAAACGGCACCTTCTGAATTAATGACATTAATCATAATTCCATCACAATCACAACCAGTCAACCTTACAGAGTTCTGAACAAGGGAATCATAATAGCAAAAAGATGAGACAAAATACCAGTATAGCAGCTCTGCGCAGAAATGGGAGACATGCTCTTTGAACAAGGCTCTTCACATCAGAACCTTCAACATCCAGCCTAGTGACAGCTATTTGTGTCTGCAAAACCGCCAGAGTATATGCGAACTTCACCATAGAGAGCAAAGTGCGTCGACTGGGTTGTCCATTGAAGATCTGAACAGTAGAATATTGAAAATGAGTAAGACTTCGTTAGGAAAAATACTGGATGCAGAATGCAATACTAAATCCCTGTGAAAATTTTGCCTGAGACGACCAGAAAAAGCAGTTAACAACAGTGTGCTCGACCTGAGAGCACTTACGATTAAGAGGACGGTGAGCAGCCTGAATGGATCAATTGTAAAGATGCCATTTTTCAAGATATCTTGCATCCAGGTATCTTGAGGTTCCGGCGAGATACTTTCCTCTCGCTCTGGAAGTGAGAGACAACTCGAATGATTACCTATCATGTTTCCTTCTCTCATTTGACTCTCGAATTTAGCATCCTCAAACGAGATTTCATGCTTTTGTTGAGGATCAGGGGCAATAGGATCTGGAGCGGCTGGTCTACTGCAATATGTATAGTCGTGATTAAATTCGACAAAGGAACTGTATTTGCTATCCTCATAGTGCAAACTTTGAGTTGTATTTGTATGAATCAGCACTTCTTCGCTTTCCTCCTGCATGTCTACGTGGCATGATAAAGGGGAAGATCCTGAGTTCTCTTGAATTCCTGCAGTCTCATTCTGGCAGTGAAAAGAATCGATGGAGATATCTACCGATTCTGGCTGCTCCGAAGTTTCCACAAAATCAAGTGAGTTTTGAGGGAATATCTCCCGAATGGTTCTCTCAAGCTCACCCACCCCATCCAGAACAGGTGAGGGCTCTGTAGCTGTATCTGCCACGGACAGTTTCTCTCTCCTGCCTAGCAATCCGAGGCTACACCGCAGCATATTGAACCATTGGCCTTTGTCTTGCACTATTAAAATAAATCATAGTCAGTGTGGATCATGAGTGGTGATTGCCGAGAACTTGAACCATAAATGCGAAACTTCGCAGAAAAGCGATAGGCAGTGCGACATTTTGTGCGGACAACAAAAAGCCCAGCGAACTTCCAGCAACAAACTGACGAGATTCAAAGTGAAAAGATATATACTGCATATGCAACTACTTGAAGACGAATTCAAATGATTCAGGAAAAAAGATTTACGTTTAGACAAAACTCTAAAACTTAAAAAACTAACCAACTAAGCAACCATGTCTAACGAACACATAAGAAAATCCAAAAAATCCAAAAAAAGCAACGAACAATAAAACATATTTCACATTATACTGAAGTAGTCAAAAACCCTTTCAGTGATCATTTGTGAAGTTCTCACCTGCATCTGGCAAGGTGTTGGAAAGTATAGCTAGCCTTCCGAGATCTCGCATAGCTATCCAGTGAGCGGAATCTCCCCCCCAAGTACATTCCTCTGAACTCTTAATTGGCGCTGATGATGAAGATGATGATTCCGCCATCGCAAAGCCATCTCTAGTTTCCACTTCGCAGTGAACAACATTCAGAGCGAGTCCTTCCCAGAGAGCCTTCATGCAAGACAGAAACTTCCAGTTTTCAGCTTCGAATACAATCAGTTGAATCCGACAAGTCGGACAGAGTATTGAATCTACTATTGACTGCATCAAATTCTAATTCATAATTCGGAAAAGAAACTCCACAATCAGGCGGTGAGTCGTTGATTGAAAAGGTGTACTGAAACAGTCAAATTTCATCATAAATAAGTATTACAAGAACTTCAACATTGGAAGATGTCCATGAGACTTACCTGTGATATTGTAAATTCACTTGATATGTTTAAGTGAAGATTTGGAGATTGCTTGCGAACTTTCAACATCTGAATCCCAAAACCAGCAACATCAGTCCAAAAGGCCGTCAAGCGTTATGATATTACTGCAAAATATTACATCTTGAATAGCTTACTAGATAATACACTTTCAGCATATCCACGTACATTTCCGAGCACAAGAACTGCAAGAAAAATTCATGTCGAACGTTAATATCTCTGTCTGAAGCAACAAATGACAAGATCATACCTGATCACAAAAGGATTCCATAGCGCTCTTAAGATTATTGTTTGATTGCCAAAATCCACTCCACTCGTGTCTTGTTTCACCCACCCCTTTAACATCGTCGTGCAAGTCGATCCTTTTAGACGAAATGGATGCATCCACATCTGGCAGAAGAATGTTCGCTAAGCGCCGGCAAGTTGGGCAAGAGAACTCATAATTCGAAGGATCCGCAACACCATTTCCTGATATTAAGAGTCAACATGCAATCACTAAATACATATCCTATGCAGCGAAAAAATGATGTCCCCAGTCAACCACAGAAAATTCATTCAGACGTACGCTAAATATATGATAAGATTGAGAGAATCAGTCAACATCCAAAGAAGAGACAAATTCAAGGGTCATTCACGGAAGATTTGAAACAAAAATAAACACAAAATGTAGATGACAACCCCAACAACTATAATGCACAAAATTATATCTCCACTAGCTTTGAAGCTCGACTCATTAGAACCACAACAAGTAAAAATAAATTTTACCAAGAAACTCGAAAACTAAAAATAGAACATGAACACATGAGATACAAGTTATAGATGCACAATAGGTAGAGTGCGTCACAAAACTCACCAGCATTATAGCTCATCCGCAAATTCTTCATATGACCTTTGAAGCAATCATAATGCATCTGATTTGTAACTGAAAATGTTAATCATCAATAAAGCTGTAATCAAATGCACCGATTGTTCGAGTAGTAAATAGTTCAAAAGATCCCAAGAAAGTTCAGATGAAATTTAAAACGAAACGAGATCTCTTAAGAACACTATATGTTTTGAGTAGAATCGAGCGAAACCAGCCAAAGATATTCAAAACAAGCACATTATGAAGCCATCACCAGTACTGGATGGCTACAACCCACAAATCGTTGACTGCAAATTAAACCATACAAATCGAATACTGGCTACAACCAAACCTGCCTTGCCCAAGCTTTTTTAACACTGAACTACTTAAGCGTTCTATCTCAGAGTGGATGTCTGAAACCCATTGTCCATCAAACCAATCCAACATCGCAAAAACATTGGACCGTGGTTTCCGTGAACTGACTAATCCCAAAGTGAAAACAAAAGAGATGCAGACAAGTCCTGAGAGTCGAACACAATCAGTACCTGATGACCGCAACATTGAACATGGTCTACAGTAGATAAATCAATCGTAGTTGCTTTTCCTGATTCAATGCTGTATCCCAAGGTAATCAGCTGATCGAGGCCATCATTCAAGCCCAGTCCTTGAAAAAATCCGTCATTAACAAGGGTCTTTTCGCCGGTGTTAGTTACTTGTTCTGCTCTCTTCAGAACTTGGCACGGTAAATTATACCGTTGCACTAAAGCAATCCAGCACGGTGAAGAGTTTTTATCATCCTTCTGCAATACCATCCAACAATGCCTGTCAAAGTCATACAATGCATACAAAGAACATTAAGAGCCTACAAAGACCTGAAAACCATTGACTTCACAGACACAAGCAATTCTTTTCATATGAATATAAATACAAACCAAGGAATATGATAGCCTCCGAATAACCAAGGCTAATAGAACAGAACGAACATCACATACCTTCCTTTTGCAAAGAACACATTCCTTGGCTTCAGATGACGTCTCCATAGCCACAAATTCAGTCTCAGCCACAGGAACCACAGATTTTGCAAGAGCTACGGAAGCAGAAACAGTCCCAGTCTTACAAGACGAGGCTTCGTCGACAGTAATGGAGACGTCCATCTCGGAACCATCTTCAAATTCTTCGTCATCATCACAGTCATCCTGAAGTTCCATAAAAGCCTTTCGTCTGCATTAAAAGCATCCCTCGATCAGCCACATATAGACCGAGAAGACAACCTAGTTCATAAGCGGCCGTAAATAGAAACCACCGCAAACTTCTGATGGCTTTTGGAAATAACATTGACTGGTCAAAAATTTGTTAAAACGCAACAAGATATTAGTCTTGTAAGTTACAATCGAGATTGCCATGTTGAACATATTCAGTAAACTACAGAACTTTGTAACTTTAATTTATCACTCTTCATCTGGATTTGTAGGTGTATGTATATGCGTAGAGCGAGAGAGAGAGATGAATAATTCAACCTCTTCACATGCGAAGCTAAAAAAAGACATGAACCTCGAAAAAAATATCAGTAAACTCCCATTATCATTTTTATAAATTACTAAATGCAGACATTAAGAACTGAAAACCCACTTGGCAGCAAACTCCTCAAGGATTGCCTTCTGACGCTGTTCTTTGCGTAGCCTGCGCTGCATATCTTCAGCACTTTTACAATCGACCTGCAAAAAGAAAATCCACACAAGCATTAACCTTAAATGGCAAAACCCAACAATTCTTCAGTCAAAAAAAGATCCACAATAATATAATCGCCGTCGTAGATTATAATGTTACACAGCTGTAGTACGAGACAATTCAACTCGAGGAAATAGAGCAAAAATACTCGAAATAATCATCGTTGACTAAGGCTATTACCTCAGCAGCACGACTCTTCTCATTGCTCGAAGAACATAAGAGTTCAAGAACATGGTGAACAGAGTCCACCAAGCCTGTCAAAAGCAGCACAGTGAACAGGTTAGAAGAAAAAATGTGAGATCCAGCAGAAACCAACTTCACCTTCACTTAGAAAGAAGGAAGTTAATACTCTCAACCACAAACACCAGAGATCAGAGAACACAGTGCTTGTCAAGTTTACTTGTGAAAAAAAAAAAGGCAACGATTTAAGCTTCCTGTCTATATGCCACTTACGCGTGCACTGATTAGCTTGGACTATATCCTCCAGCATCTGAAAGATGCTTAGATGAGGTCCACCTTGTGTTCGAATCCGCACATAGATGTTAACAATAATGTCATCGGTAGAATATTCATCCAGTGGCTCTAGAAACTGGACCTTAGCATCAGCATCACTGCAGAACGGAACCACGCATTGCTTGAGGCAAGATCTTGACAGCGCGTTGGCTTTGATGATAATAACCAAACAAATATACTTACACACAAGACCTAACTATGGTAATGTAAGACCCAGGAACCCGACCAAGCAACATCCACACTCGGCCGTCCTGTCCAACAAAATTCGCATGTGAAACATGTCAACAACCATTTCGTCCAACATCAATTCGAATGAAAATTACAAAACTAACCTGAACTTGTTACACGAATCAGAAACCAGAACTGCCATCATTTGCAAAGCAGTTACACCCAAAGCTTCACCAGCTGTTGCTGTGTCATCCTTTCCAACTAGTTTTTTCACCTCATCCAGCACGTTCAGCAGAAACAAATGACATGCCTGATTTGAAAACATCACACCATAATTCATCAACAATGCAAAGGGTGCTTCACGAAAATATTGAAACAAAACGTTGGCTATCAATCCTGCATCAACTAGGCACCTGTAGTGTGCAAGCGACATCAAGCGTTGTATGTAAAAAATAATGTTGAAAACCTCTGTATGTGCTGTTAGACGGAAAATTCATTGCAAAGTTAACGTACCTTTGTATGCAGAAGACCAGAAAGCCGATCGTACGGTGCACCAGCAGCTGGTGGTGCTTTAATGCGCCAGTAATGGTGCAACTTCCCAACTTTCACAGCCCTATCCTGAATAGACAAGAACTCACTACATGTCGGTTACCTTGTTCGCAATTGTAGTTGGCATGCAGCTTCGCAAATGTGGCACATGGGAAGCCATTATATTAGTCCTACTCCAACAAGATAAATCTTGCATTAGAACCTGGCAGGCACAACTCTAGACTGCACATACAGCATGCAAATTCCACAACACACATCTGAAGATAACGACTTGTGGTCTTCAAATATCATAATATCTTAATGTCGATACAAATGCATTACGATTGTTACACGTTAGTGGCCTGTACTATCAACACATGACAGAATCTCAAATAAAGCGTAGCCTACCTCAGCATCCTCCAACTCGTTGAGATAATAGTGAGGAAACAAAGGATCGAACTGTACCCAGTACTCTGGCTTCAGTTGATAATACCCGCGATCAGCAACCTGCCAGCCCAATGTAAATGTTAGGTCGACTGTACATAGGTTACTGTAGTATATTAATGTGCAACACCTCAAACACTCAGTTGGACAATCGAATAAAAATGTTGGATGGCAGAACCACAATTTCTACAATGGTTACAAATGATGTAAAATCCCAAGTATGTCGAATAAGAAAATATGTAGATGGTTTGCGTAGCCGTTGTGCACATTCAGCAACAGAATAATAATATAACACATTAGAACATCGTGCCTTGAGAGACAGACCTTAGGCTCGTGGTAAACAGCTACTTTTTCCAACATCGCATTCAACTTCTGATGGTTCATGGGGGTGGCACTCAATGCTCGACAAAGCTGAAATCAGATATTAGAACGCCCGCAGTTATTGACGAGAGGACAAATAAAAAGGATTGAATGCTAAAGAAATAAGCCAGAGTGGAAACGGAAAACTCGTTCAATCGTATCAAATCTCGTCTGAAAATAGTAGCGAAAACTCAGGTAAGACATACCTGCGAGTAAGTCTGATCACGAACACACAACCATTGTATGACATCATACTCCAGACATTTATCTTGTGCTTCATCTTCTTCTGTCCAACCCAAATTGCGCCGCTCACGCACAATCTACAAATTCAAACAAGGTCACTTGAACGTATAAACAACGTCACTTGAACGTAACGTTCACATTGGTAACATAACTGCTGAACCTACCAGCAAAATTAATCGCATAAAATCTTGTAGAAGCGTAATTTGGCGGATTGGCAGCTTAGGAATCGTGCGAGATGTTGTCATGTCCTTGAACTGTTCCAGCAAATCCAACATACAATTAGCAGCAATACAATTCGCTCGCAAACATGTTTTCTGTACTTTAAGGTACATAAAGAATGTCATCACAAGTCGCTGCACCCTTGCTGCGCCTCGGTCTACTAAACAAAAATGCTATTTCCTGACGTAGATGATACTGACCAAAAGTGAAGACAAATCCCTGATTGTACGAACCAGAAAATTAAAATACAAATAAATAGATAAATAATCATGCAGACAGTGATGCTAGTTGTGTAACATAAATAGCAATCAGCATGCGCTGCACAGTTCCTTTAATACCCTAGGCATAGAGAGAACATGACTAGAACAAATTAAACTAAAATAGGCGCTCCAAGAGTACATTGAATCGCTCCGCTATCTTTATAAAGATAGTTCCTTGCAGGTTTTCACAAGCAACGGTGCAGAACTGTAGAAGTAATATATCCATATCCATTGACCTGCATGTCCATTAACATTGCCATTGCTTAATTTACATAACTTAAATAGGAACTAAAGAACAATAATCTCTTGCTGTGCATCGCTATTATTTAAATAAAATGCAGAGCATTAACAGTGTAGTCATGACAAAGTGCTATTTGAGTTGCAATAAATCATTTTCTACAAATAGCAAAAGACTGTAAGACGAGCTCTCTGTTGTCAGATAAGGTTCCATGAATAAATCCAAGTCATTGTACTTCTCACGAATAACACCAAAGGGTCAAAAGTGAAGACAGTTCTCTTACTGATCATGCCAGAAACTTCCTCTGTAAATGAGCTCAAGACGACTAAATTCCTCCGATGCTATTCGCCAGATTTGCGCGCGAATCTAAAACCACAAAACAAACCTGCAACAGTGAGTACTGTACATTTTCAAAGGGCAATAATCGGCAAAACTCAATGCCTAACTGCCACATGAACCAGAGATCAACAGCGAAGTGCAAGGCAAAAATTAGTCATCACACCTCAGCCATCCAGACGGAGATGCGCAAAGGATGATCCATGAGAGCCAGCACCTGTAACAGAATCAATTAAAAAAACTTGATTAAATTTTCAAACTCTGCATTAACCAAACCATCCTGGTTGTGGCTAGCTGACCATGAGAAGAGCTGTCACAAGTATGCAGCCAAGTGTTTGCAGTAGCTCAACGAACAGAAGCAAGGAAATAGCACAGCAAGGCAGTACCTCATCTTCGCTAAAATTGAAAGCACCCTTTTCTTTCAGACCAGTGAGAAAACCCCTCTCGTAATTCCCCCACGGTAGGAGCACAAGCTTTTGTAAAATCGCACTTAATGTCCTGTGAAGCGGTATGTGCAGCGAAACTGATTGATCTGGTTCAGATGTGTCCACAGCCTACAGACATCTTCCACACGCATCCTTATTTCCGATTTCAACATTCAAGCGCAGTGTAACGACAGGTCAAGCCTACTATGACACTCATACTGCAATCCATTTGCACAGCCGTAACCCGACATGAACATGCATTTCAGGTGCATGAATTCGATTTAAAACCACGTTAAGCCAGTAATTAACACAATACGTTAGAAAATATCAAATCTAAAACCATAGTTTTAAAGACATAATAATGAAATAAAACCAAGTACCAGTATTGTAAAGACTCACCATACATAGTGCAAGCAACTAATACCAGGCATGAACTTACCTGTGCCAAATACTGCTTTAAGGCCTTGAATGTGTATGTAGCTGCCGTAATGAGAGCACCCTCCCTAACTAGAGGAGCTTGATAACAACGTGAGATCAGCTGGAATATTATTGCCATGCTATTCATCTGCATAACACGAAACAAAAGCAATTCAGACACACAATAATATTTAGAAACAAATTTGAAGACCGAGCAGATGCAATCAAATATAGTGCAAGACCTACAATAGACACATCAGCCTATCACGCTTTCAGAACAGCGGGTTGACAAAGTAACAAACCAGCTACATACTCTCCACAGTGGACTGACCTCCATTGTAAAACACGTCATCAACTGAGTCAGAAACACTAACTAATACCAAGAGCTAAGCAAGCAAAAGATACTATGAAGACTGCAAACCTCCAGTTGGATCGCGAGTGTCCACGAGTTGTCAAAATCGTCTTCCTCTAACCGATTATATGAATTCATCCACTGCACAGACAAATTTGCAAATATTCTAAAGTTGGCATATCCCCACAATTCCAGTAAGTAACAAAAGAAACACCTGCATGTAAATCATCTATGCTAAAAGTGCCAATTCAATCTCTCGTCATCAAATTAGCGTGACCTCAAATATCAAGGTTCAAACTCATTTATCAAAAATTGAATCTCATCATCAAAAATTGAATATCAGCGTGCCTCCTAATTCTGAGCACCAGCAGGGGCCACAAGGATCTTTATGAAAAGTTTCAGAAAGGAACTTGAATTCCAAGTATTTTCAATTCACTGGCACCAGAAAGAAAGCAGATATAGTACTTCCCGAACATGTTAATAGTGCAAAATTCAATATCCAGTAATCTACACTAGTTTCCACATTAGCAACAAAATTACTTAACGAACCTGCAACTTGACGAGTAAACCGAGAAAATGTGGGAAAAGCTCTGGTTCCTTAGTGAGAATGTGAACCGCAATATCTTCGTGTGAAACTATCAACCGCAAATCACCTTGAGGCCGGAGGTAAACCTGGTTCTCACAAGGACATAAATAATTTAAGTTTATCCAAAACTTGTCTCAATTGAAGAACATATGATGAACAAGATATATATCATAACGATCAGCTTTCAAACAAAACATGAATTCCTCCACAAGGAATCGCTAATTAATGTCCAAAAGAAAAGCAGCTAGCACCATATTAACAACGATGTTGTTCCATTTGGATCCAAATAAATACTTCCAACAATTACTACCGCTTGCACAAACGATTCACCATAAGCATGAGCCACATCATAAGACATCAAAAACAACCCCCTTGAGTCAGCAGCAGTGCGCACCTTGCATTTGATAGCCTCGTGATCAACAATATTACCTGGCGAGCTGAGCAAGATTTGCACAGCAAGAAAACATCAGTGAAGTTGTAGCCAATCGGAAACTCATAAATAGGCGAAGAAACCAAATGTATTAACTACTCTAGTTTGATGAACAAAGCATCTTTCATTCCATGTAACTTAACCTGATCAAAAATAGAGCAATTTTACCCAATATCCAGATTGATTCCTTTTTAGGTAGCGAATTCAGGTTTTACACTAGCTATCGAATACCATGCAAGTAATTACTAGTTTCCCTAAACCAGATTAGCAAAAAATAAACTACCAGCTGTAGAGAAGTGATGAAAAAAGCAATTACTTTTCGGCAGCACAATCCACTACTTCGCGGAAGACTCCAATAAATAACTCGAGTAAATTGTATTTGTGAATGAGATCAGTTGTAAAGCCTGGATCATTAAATAACTGCACCATTACTGCAAAACATACGAGTTATATGAGCCAATGCCTCGTCAGAGTAAAGATGAGATTGTAAGTGCATCAACAGCAAGGCTCAGCAATACCAACTCGTTCAATCTATCAAAAGAACTAAAAACTATTGGTGGATTGAAAGGATAAATTGACTGTTATAATGTGAACGCAACCCAAAATCAGTACTTAAATAAAATTCTACACTCACCCGGAGAATATTTCGAATATATATCACCGCTCTCAACGGAAAAGAAAGAAAGAAAGAAAGAAAGAGAAGAAATAATGATAACAATAATAATAATTTCCAAAACAGAAGGATCCAGGAGAAAAGTCAAGAGGAGGATTTCAATTGCACACCAAACCTGGAACTTGTTAACATAATAGTACAGGATACAAATACGTACCTCTATCTAAGTTAGTGTCAAGGTGCGTGTAATTCTTCATATATAGTGGCTCACGAATAGCAAGGAAAATCATATTCTTGTACTTCACTTTTAAGATACTTAAGAATTGGTCCTTAAATTCATTCTTGTACAATAGTTGTAAGTACAAAGTTGTCTCCTGCACATAGACATACACCATGGTATCAGTCAAACAACGAACAGTTCCTAATTTCAAGACCTCCCACAAATTCAAACCATAATATCCTCCCCGGATTGCAGACTTTACCCAGCATGAGGAACAAATTCATCAACATGTCGCTGGACAGACATACTAACTTGATGAAGGTTTAAGCAAATGTCCTGCTAAATTACTCGAACATTCTTCGAATCAACCACCTAGAACAGAAAATGCATGCACAGAAAGCTCTCCAAACCTACACTGTGCTCTCATGACCATTTCATTCCAATACTACGCATAAAAGTGCTTGTTACAATACCGCTTCAATAAGCTTCTCTGGCATCCAGCCCAAGCAATCCAACAAGAACTCTAGTGGCGACGTTGAAGCGTCAGTCTGCAAAGAAAGTAAACATACAGATCAAAACTCATGGCGGTGTTGTCGAATACATCAAGATCAATCGGAATGATTCCGCAATCTCATAATTTACTACGTCTCAATATGCTAACCATTCAAGATATATACAAATAAGAATCTCGAATGATTAAACAAAATCTTGTGTGACAAGCATTCAACCGGTTACACAGTCCAAAGGATCAAAGACAGTAGACAGTAGACAGTCAATGATGTTATTAACTAGTATCTCCAGAAAGTGAAAAATATACACTTTCAAAAAGCAGTGACTCAGAAATAGCCCTAGAACATGAGCATAGCATCTTAAGTGAGTACCTGATGTAGAATTTTATGATGTACTATGTCATAACAAACAATATTGCGCAGCGCGTCCACAGCGCAAACCTGCCGTGCAACAGTATGACAACTTAAGTCGAAAGTCATATCGAAGAAGAAAAGTTTCGAAAAGGCACGATCATTAGTGCTTGTCAGTTATCAATCGCAATAGACCACTGTCGAGAGACTGAGCAAAATTGGTGCAACACATCATCCTCAAACAAGTAGCAAAGTTTCGGCTTCATAGAATCGAAGGGAATACAGAATAAAGCTATCTCAGAAAACCATTCAAAACTCGAATGTGATTTCAAACATACAGATTTCATGAAAAGAAATTTTTAGACCGAGTAGAACTAAGTAACTAAGTAATTAAGTAATTTGGCACTTGGAGAAATGAAGCCACAAACAACATGAATCAGAGCGAAAGAAAGCAAGATGGCCTAACCTTCTGTGACCACTCCAAATACAACATGACCATTGCGACCTCCAAGTCAGTCTTCTCTGCATTGAGTTCATCCAAAAGCTTATCCCAAAGCTTCTTTACCCAAGCAAGTAGCTCTCGTAGCACATATTGCACTGCAAAGCAGCAACAACTTACACAAATTATTGCACAAGATCAAAGAATTACTAGGAATCCATGAACTGGACCTGACTTTAGACTCTGTCTCTCCCACCCTCGTCCTGAGTCTTTTCGTTTACCAATGTCCATCGTGAGGATCAAAGAATTCAAATCAACAATATACTTTGTAACATGCCAGTGTGACATTGCCAATGACAAGCTCACGCTTTACACAATCACAAATTTAGAATAAGTGAATACATGAAAATAAACAAATAAAGCCACATACCGGCAAAATGTGTAGGCTCTACAAGCTCATCTTTCACCTTAGATTCTAGCACTTGCACACGTTGATGGGCACTACAAAACCTGCAAATGATAGATAAGCAATGAGAAAGTACTCAAGATTCACACAACAACAGCAAATAGAAGAGTTATGTACTGCAAATACGAACGCTACTAAAGAATCTACGAAGTAATTACAGAAGTGCTAATAAAACGTACCCAGATTCTTTCCAAGCAGCCCGGTCTCCACAGTCACAACATCCACCAGATTCACTATGATACATAACTGGATTCATCCAAACATCAGAGAATGTCTAAAATGAGTTCAATCTATTGCACTATGATGATGACCATATTGAGTATTCTTGGCTATGAACTCAGTGAGCATCACAGATAAATTAGAATAGGCTCACGATTTTGTTGGCAACTCCACACAAAGAGTTGGAATATTAGGTATACATTTGAGCCCTAAGTAAGCGTACAGTGCTCCTCATTGGAAAGCCGTCGATGTGTTAAAACACACTCAGCAAAAAAGGCCAAATAATTTCTCGCAAAACTGAAACATGGATGAAAGCTGATTAAAGAAATGGATTACCGTAATCGTGATTCCAATGGTTGCCGTTCTGGAAACACTCGACACAAATTGCACTACACACCAACAAAGAATTAGAGTGAACACAAGGGGTTACTTTGTACAAAATCATGACCTATCATAAAAATAAAAATAAACAAAATAATGCGCGTCATAGCTGAGCTGGCATAATTATAACGCACACAACACTCAGAGAGAGTCACCAGAGTATAAACTTCAAGAGCATCGAGCAAAACACCTCCAATTCGGCATGATGGCTTACACATACCCCAAAATCTATCTACTAAACGATATTGGATACCTGAAGCAGAAAAAGCACAAAGATTGCTAATACGCCAATCGACCATCATATTATGCAACTACTAATGAATGCTTTGCAATCACATCATGAGTGCAAGCATAACCGTCACCCAGGAAACTGAGCACAATTGCTAATGGTGTTAAAAGAACAGCTATAAAGCGAGAAAAAAGGGATGAGATCGCAACTGGATAATCCCTACAATAATCACAACATAAGTCGGTACTGCCATCAAACGATTCCCCACGAAGTCTACTGTTAAGTGCAGATCAGATGCGAGCTTTAGCTTGTACTTTAGCTTTAGCTTTAGCTTGTATTTCAATATTCAAAACTCCCCCAAGAAGTGAAATGTCCCAACGGTGACAAAAATGAAATAAGAACCGTAAGCGATCTTGTTTTGATAATCGTATCCCTTCCATAAATATCACGTTCTAGTAGAAACACGTAGTGTAAGACTCTAGACATTTCTATCAAAGTAGATTGTTAGCACCCCACCTTGACAAATGATTACGATTTATAGTGAAGTTTCTTGATTATCAAATACAAACGCTACAGGCTCATGATTTAGCATGAAGACCTACATGTAAATTTTGAACCTACCGCCTTCTCCATCTTAAGGAGAAGCAAGATCAGATAACCAGAACACGTGAACACAACAGTAACTTTAAATTAGTTAACATGGTCTGAAGAGATCAAGTTGATGGTGTGAATGTAACTGCCATGTGGATTGAAGGCGTCCAGTTTCAACCCATCAGACATGTTGAAAATGACCGTGTGGCACAAGCAAGCCAGAGACCAGTCCTGTAAAATGCTCCTCTGTATTTTTCGAAACAAAACCCCTTGTTCTCTAATCCGACTCAGTGAGAGTGGGCCGATATGTATCACGAACCACTCAGACAAGAGAAGTCCAAAATCAAAATGGTCTCGTCATACTGAGGAATGTTCGATTACTGCCCTTTGCGATGACTTCCGTGGAACGGATCGACTCAGTAAAAAAACAGAACCACGTAGCCAGGAAGAGGAAAAGGCTAAATGAATACACACCTAGAATCGTTCGTTTGACAGGTGCGGCACCGGTAAGCGATTATTCCTTTGGACCATACGTTTGTACATTGCGACTGTCCTTGAGCCCTGAAGTCGTCCACGTATGAATCAAGAGGCTCTCCTCCGCTCATGGATAGACTAACTTTGTGGAGGTGCTCTTCCGCGATCTTCATATCACACGAAGTAGGTTCAAGCAGAGACATCTCGGAGTGCACCCACTTCCACGCAGGCCAGTCCGGCAGCACCACGTGAGTACCCCACCGCAGTTACGAAATTAGAGATAGACGGAGAGAGAAAAACTTTCCCCAAAAACAGCGAATAACGTTCTGGCGTCGCATTCTCAGTATTAGCTTGTGCGTGCTGTCAATTTCCGCCCAACGATGCCTCTTACCATCAACTTCCATGGAGCCTCCAAACCTCGCCTGTTCCTAGTCTTCCAGTCTTTCGACTACCAACTCGCCACTCTTCCCCTCAAGCCCACTCAACCAGCAATCACACTCATCCTCCCTCTCCTCTTCCAAACCCTAACACGAATATTTCCATCTCTCACACCAAAACCCCCAGCATGAAATCCACGTCCCTACTTATACCGCAAACTTCACCAAACTTTTTCAGCCACTTGTAAACAGACAACGAATCGTAACACCATCCGATCGCTGACTACATCCACCAAGCTAGTACATTCGGGTGAAACCTACAGAACAAACAAACACTGCGCCAATGGCCATTAATTTTTTTTCATAAAATGCCGTGCCACTGCCCCGCCTTGGCCCCTACCTCTGCGTTCTGATGACGATCCTATTTGAGACCCTAACCTTCAAAAACAAGCTCACGATTGTTTCCAGACAGCTCTGTCACATATGCCACCGTTTTCATGCTTGGAACGGGCTTTAACAGAGCATTTCCAGCTGTGTTTGCCGACAGTGTTGACTTACATCAAGACCAGGGCATTTGTTCAGTAAGAACGAGGAATTTTTACCGACAACGGGTTGTTGGCGAACGCGCTTCCGTCCGTCGGCTCGCGTCGACGGTTAAACCGTGTCACCGTTTCGTCCGCCGAGAAGATCTGCTGTTAGGATGACCGATCCCCGAATATAGGGGACTGCTAAAAACTTCCTCTATCGCGCTTCTGCCCGTTTCTACCCACTTCCGCCCGCTTCTGCCCGTTTCTACCCACTTCCGCCCGCTTCTGCCCGCTCCTAAGTGTTCATCCTGATAACCAGCTCTGACCTCAACATCATAGACATCGGTTCTAGGCTAGCTACTTTCAGCATGCATTCGTGGCTTTTGCTCTGGCACCAATCAGTGTCAATGCCTGAGCTGGTGCTTCTGTTTTCGGCTGCATATAATTATGGAGCATGCAACCAACCTTGAGGATGACGCAGTGGAACTGAGGACAGAGCTGAGTGGGGATGAATGCGGAAGGACGGGCAGAGTGCAGTCGGACTCGGGCAGAGTCCTCGCGAAATTCAATGGGGATGCTGAACCAGCCCCCGAATAAAGGGCGCGTTTGATTTCCTTGTTCCTTCACGATATCCTTCTCGGAACATGCCCGTCATATCCTTCGACGGGTTTCTAATTACAGCTCCAGACAAACTCTAAGGGGGCGACACGACTGGTCAAAGTTGGATGTTGGAGTAGGACGTTGGATTGTTTAGGTCTGAAGAGTCTAATTGATCTGGCTCACTCCATTCCAATGTGTGTGATGGCTTACTCCATTTCAATGTGTGTGATGGCTTACTCCATTCCAATGTGTGTGATTGACATTATTTCTAACAGCCCCATTTCAGTTGGCAAATGTGCCCAAACCCTATTCAAATTGTCCTGCCATGTGGCAATGCACTACCAATAATAACTCCTCCTGAATGACAGGTGAACATTAGGAACACCTCTTCATTAATTCACTCAGAAAACGATGAATGAGACGTCATTGGTTACAAGCAAAAGGAATTTTTTATAAACAAATAAACATATTGGAAAATGTCAATGTCTGAAATGTTTCATTGCTATACAGACATTGATTCTTTTTGGATTTTAAAGCGTATATGCTAGAAGTTTCCACCTCTACTATATATTTTTGCTTTCTCCCTCTTTCTTGCTGCAAATGAATCAAAAAGTAAAAACAAAAATAATAAAACTGTCAGACATTTTAAAATGTGAAGCTTTTTAAATCTTTTATGCAACTTGATCACATGTCTTCTTAATCTATAATTTGGTAAAATTTTGGGTAGTGCAAATGAATATTTGAAAGTATGACTGTTTTATGCTAGTATATGTAAAAATTAAACTATTAGAGAGAATCCTGTGATTATTACTATTAAATCATATTATATGTATACAAGTACATATGCATACGCATACATACATGCACACACACAAAAAAAGTAAGAAACAGATGATTTAATGCAAAAGATAAAACAAGGAACAAGATGAAATCCTTTGATTGGCTATAGCTTTGCAGTTGTCTTTAGAATATATTTTGTGCTGTTATTTTAAAAAAATCATTCTTTTTATATTTCAAGATTTTCAAAGTGCTACATGACAATAACTTTTCCATGATAAAATATAATTTTTGAACAGCAGAGAGTACACTTTTGCCACTGTGTATGTTTAACATGCATGTATGAATGGATTTTTTATTACAGATTTACACATTTGAATACAAACTTTGATTATTTTATGTTGTATAAGTGGCAACTTCTCTGTAGCAAGATTCACAGGCTGTTGTGTTTTTTTAAAGGCTCACAAGATGACAAACGTACTGGATGTTTCAATGAATTTTTAACTCGTTCAATTCAACTTTTAATATTTTAATACAACTAAACGAATTCATGGACTAAATTCCTTTGTGTGTTTCTTTTCAGATTAGGCTGATGAAACTCATTGACTGAAATGAAACATTTTTTTGAGACAATAAGAGGATGTTCAAGTAGTTTTTGAAGCTTCAATATAACAAACATAATGTTAATTACATATTCAATGCTTGAAATGAATAAAAGTCATTGCTCTCAATTTAATGGTGGAACTTTGAATTTAAAGTTCCCATGTTCTCAACATTCCTATGAATCCAGTTACAATTTGGGGAAACCATTGAAATAAGAATGGCATTCCATGATTCATTATAGAACTACTAAAGCTATGAATTTCTTGTATATTATACACATGTAGACATAATATATTCATGTGATGGTCAATGAGCAAAATTAGGCTAACTGAGGCACCAACTGTACTTCTAAATTATTATTTTGGGATGGTAATATCTGTACAACAATGTGAGTCACTTCCATTAAAAAAAAATGAAATAATCATATGTATACGGTTAGACATGCCATTCTTAACATCTTCTTTTAAAAAGAACAAGTTTATGTTTTTCACTAAAATTTGCTAAAGTTCAAGGGTTGGACTTTATTTAATAGAGATATAATTTAAATGATAACGTACAATTGAAATTGTAAGATTTATAAAATTTGAAAAAATATTTGTTCAAGAAAACATATCCAACACCATTACATGTAAATGGCAATCTTAAGCATTTATATCAACCATATTTATGATGAGTTGACAGCCCTAATATGCTTGAATTAAATACAAAAATAAACAGATAGATAACATAAGTAGATAACTGTTTGAATTCCCACATCGAGCATTGAATTCTCAGACAGTTTATAAAAGTAAAGTAAAGTAAAATAATATTCCAATTATTGTATCCGTTTACCATTATCCACGTCATTTCCAGCCAACAGGCAAATTTGTTGTCCAAGAACTTGTGGCCTGTGCACTTTCCGACCTTCCACATCATTAATGTGCATGCACATTTACACATTCATTTACAAAATTATTTTGGATAATGTGGCAAAAATTGCTTCATGAAGAGCCACGTAAGACAATCGGTAAGAGAGTTGAGGAGCCGGTAAGGGAGCGGAGATAAGGGAGGCTCCACAGCGTCACCTACCACCACGGAAATCGAGGTGGAGGTCCAGTGAGTAGGATGATGAGGTTGAATCCATGGGCGAGGGGTGGGGGGGAAATAATTCGTTACCACATTCAGCCCTTCCCCGTTCTCCTCAGGGAATGAATGGCCGGGTGGTTGCAGACAGACCCCTCTGCCATCTCCCAACCACAAATTACGCTCATTCCAAAAGTGGTTTGTCTGGATTCCGTTTATCCACGTAGTCGTTCTCATGTTTGGCATCGGTTTCCTGTGGTGGTTCTCTCCTATACGCTTGAATAAATAGGCAATATACGTTTATTCATGTATATATATATATATATATATATATATAGTTAATGAAATCATTGAGTGAACTTTTGGTTAGACTTTCCCAACCTTTTACCAGTTGTAGATTTCCATTTGCATTTGCATGGTTTATAGTGTCTTTATCATTAAAAGAGAAAGCGAGAGGCTATAACTTTTAAAGCTTGTGATTGGTTGAGATGAAGAAGTCTTTCACAATTGGCTTTGTATTGAGAAAAATTAAGCAGAAAGTTGTATAACTTTTAAAGCTTGTGATTGGTTGAGATGAAGAAGTCTTTCACAATTGGCTTTGTATTGAGAAAAATTAAGCAGAAAGTTGTATAACTTTTAAAGCTTGTGATTGGTTGAGATGAAGAAGTCTTTCACAATTGGCTTTGTATTGAGAAAAATTAGCCAGAAAGTTAAAAGAGAAAAACATATGGTAGAATATATTTTTTTGTTTCTACATGTCATGAACATCATTCTTTACTAGAATTTATGTCGAGGTGTTCTATAAATAGTTTTTTAAATAAAAGAAATAATCTTTAAAATTGCTTCAAAATCCCATATTTTCTTAAAATACACTGTATTTATTTATATAATCATAATTAATATTTTAAAAAACAACTTTACTAAACATGAAGCTCGATGAGTCCACTTGAAATACTATGGTCCTTTAAAGTAGAATTCTAGGTATAAAAAATCTTCTTTGGAATACTTTATGTAAAGGAGGAAAATCCATCAAGTTTTAAATTATATGAAAAAAGAATAAAATATGGACATATGTAAATAAACTGGAGAGAAAGTCAAATTCATATACAATGATTTTGATTTACCTTCAAAAAGAAACAATAGCAAAACTTTTAAGGACAATAAAGGCAATTATTTATAATAAAAGAGAATTATAAAATTCATATATGGTGTGCAAGGGTTTGATAGTTGGCTTTAGAAGGATTAATGGTTTATTTTGCGAACCATGAGGTCATTTACTTAGTGAACCATGAGGTCATTTACTTAGTGAACCATGAGGTCATTTACTTAGTGAACCATGAGGTCATTTACTCTACCTCATGTATTGTAATGCCAAGGTGATGGAGTTGTATAGAATGTGAATGACCTACTTATTATGTCTGTGTTAATTATTGAATTTTATCAATAGTATCAATAATATGCAACTGTGTGGTTTGCTTAATAACATCAGTGAAGAATGTTATGGATATAGATGGATGAACATCAATTTCTAACCAAGTGTGTTTAAGTAACTATGCTGCAAAGAGTAATTACTGTTTTGAGGGCTCTTTTCCACTTCATTAATCAACTCCAAACTACACAAATTAACATGCATTCTGTCTGTGTGTGTAGGAAAAACACTTAATATTCATATGATACTCTTTTTACATATGGTTAGAGAAGATTATTTTTCAATTGACCTCGAAAAGATCATAAGATTTTATGTACAACTGTTTACTGGTTCAAAAAAAAAAAAAAAAAAAAAAAAAAAATCCTTTGCTGAGGATTTTAATCCTTCATTGTTTGCATCCTGTGAAGGAGAAAGATAGCTTCTCTGTACCATCATGTGCACATGCATGGATGGCAGATTGGCAAGTGACAGTTATTAGTTTGTCCAACTGACATCAAAGCAAAGCCAATAAAAACAAATTAATATTAGTGATGGAAGATTGGCTTTCAGGGAATTGGCTCTTGTTTATTTTGTTGCAACTGCACCAACCAACTCAATGATGATAATGTGAAACAATTACTGGACACATGGGAACAAGCCACTGGGCTCCTCTTTTCCCCTCATATCATATCAGACTAGTGTACAAACACAGACAGGTGGGTGCCCCATGGTGAGGTGGAAGGGAACCAAATTCACTAATTGTCCATGTTGCAAAGAGATGGAGATAGAGAGAGATTGCAGTCACAAGAGTCACACTTTGAGCACCAGAAAGTAAAAAGAGGAAAGAAAAAGTACTCCTCTGCTTCCAAACACAATATATTTTTCAAAAAGAAAATAGAAACTGGAGTAGATTAGCCTCAATACATGGTAATGAGCCTAGTTTGGGGGGCTGCTCAGATGTGAGCAAGCCAGGGCAGCATGGGTATCACTAAAAAATAAATGAGGCCTCTGACCTTGTCAAGGCTTGTACCCATCTTTTTCATTCTTCCATGAACCCACCACCCACCCACCATGTGAAACCTGTCACCTGGAGCTAGTGAGGAAGGCAAGCATAGCTTGTTTCTCCCTCATGCAAATGCTGCTGTCTTCTCCACAGTGTAAGATGTGTGGTCCTCCCACAGACAGACTGACACCCACTTCATCATCCATCTTCACAGCATGTCTATCCATCCATGTGACATGTGTGCCCATGCTCAAATCTTGCCACCCCCTATCTTCCTCTTCGTTCAATAGATGATACACTATGCTTTACAGGGGAGTTTGAATGCTACATAAGTGATTTTGCAAGTTTTTCATGCACATGTTCCACCCAGTTTGAAAATACATATTATGTTATTTGTTGAACTGGTCCAACTAGTGGTTAGGTATCTTCTTCAAAAGCAACCACACAATTATTAAATTGGTACTTATGCAAGATGCATGCATTTTTTCTGAAACAAATCCACTTTTCATATTTATTGGCATTTCCTTGACAATATATTTGACAAAAGGTAAATGTTGAATTTTAATGTTGATTAAAAACATAAGTATATTTTAATAATTAATTAAAAATTAAAATACTGTATTTTAAAAATTATTATTGTTATTTAAATAGATTCAAATCAATAATGGATCATTATTTTTGTCCTCCTATCACATGTTATTTAATTTATGTATGCAATATGTCTGTTTAATTTAGTATTATATATATATATATATATATACACACACATATATACATATATACAATTTCAAATTTCAAACCTAAGTTGAACTAGTATAAAAGATTGTTGGTTTTCTTTGATAATATCATATTAAAACAAGTAATTGTTGTAATTTTAGAGATCTTAGAAATGTACAAATTTACAACTTCATTTGGATACACTATTTTTAATGCAATAAAGCATATTAACTATATTGCAAAAAAATATGTTATTTATAAAAAAATATACTATTTAAATCCTAATATTTAAAAATATAATGTTTAAAATGAAATAGCTATTTAAGTCCTAATAAAATCCTAATGAAATTCTAAAGATATGCTAAGTAAATCCTAACCAATTTTAATTAAACCATGTATAGATTTAAAATCTCAATAATTATTATATTAATTGTTGATCTTGATTATAATATTATACACTTCTCAATCTATTAGTTGACAATAAGTACACAAAATTTGAGAAGAATTAAATTTACAAATTGGGAGAAAAAGCTCTTAATCTGCTCTAGTGTTGGTCATCATCCTTCTCTAACCTTGATGTTAAATTTTTAGTATCAATAGCTCCTTTTTGTACTATTCACTTACTCTAAAATTTTGTATGAATATTAGAAACTAAGTCAACTATTAGTTCATAAAAAACCATTTCAATCTAATTGACAAATTACTCAAAATCACAAAAACCCTCATTAATCCTCAAAATCTAATTTTTAAGATCTCAATCCATTTGAATTTCAATAACATTTGATCTAACCATCTAATTAAGCTTTAATTCACAACATGCATCAAATACAATTATATTTACAAATTCACAAAGTTTCACTTGTAGATCTGCTCTAAAACTCACAAAATTCTCCAAAATTTTGCCTTATTTATAGCCCTGAAAAGTAAGTAGAAGTTTTATTTTTTTTATTTTTTTATAAAAAAGCAACATTAACACCAAAATTTATCTTTTTATCTATGTTTTTAAAAATAATTTGCTACTATATTTCAATTAAGTTCTTCTATAATATAATCCTTGTTTTTCTCTTTCATCCAATAGTTGTGTTACAACATGATAACATATATTATTATTAAAACATCCATAAGAATATGATCTTGGCTCAATATTGATGTCAATGCCAAATGTAGCCAAGTCTTGATAAAACAATACATAAAAGTGAAACAGCAATTGTTACTACAAGGACTATGTGGTAAGTTCATAAAGTGCATGTAAGATAGAATATAGATAGGTGGGTGCATGGAAAGATGGTGCATAAGATACCACCAACAAGAGGGCCCATAGGGATCAGCTAAATAGATGACATGTGCAACTTACTATTGTTATTATTGCAACATACATAAGAATATAATCAATATTGATGTAGGTGTTAAATGTAGCCAAGTCTTGATAAGACAATACAATCGTTACTACAATCACTATGAGCTAAGTTGATGTTGCTCAATTTTATAAATTGCATGTAAGATAGAATGTAGATAGATAGGTGGATGCGTGGGAAGATGGGCACGAGATGTCGCCAAAACTGTCGGTATACTTTTGCACCCATAATGCATTAAGAAGTCGATTCACGGCTCGACGGGGTCCACTGCTGTCGGACAATCTTAATACACGCACACAAATCTAAACAGAAAAATAGGAAAGAATGAATGGAGGTTGTTTTTCTTTTTGGTAGAAGTGATTGTGAACCGATCATTATCAGTGCATGGAGATTCAACTTGGTCGGCACCGCCTTGGACTTTCATCGAAATCAGCAACCGGTGTCATTAATTAAGCTTATTAGGTGAGGTGGGAGTGGCGATTAAATAAAAAAACAAAATTTTTCTACTCTCGGAGTTCTTTTAATTCGAATATTGTGCCTTCAGAGCATCGTTAGAGAGGTGTGATACAATCCAGAATCTGCAAAAGGAAGCGGTGTGTTTTTTGCGCCATCGATGTCCTCTCAAAGGTCCATGACTTGGGGCCCAGGAAACGTGACGAATCCAGAGTCTTGTGCAGTGAGCGATTCCAATGCATCCAGCAAATTCCCGATGGAACCTCCATAGTTCCCGAGGGTGTGACCAACGAGCACGGACATAGGTGGAAGTTTCGCAGTTTAGGCATTAGCAGGAGAAATCGCAAACCAAGCATAGTGATTATGCAACCCCAGGACCATGTTCATTGTGGCCACAGTGTTTCCAGGTTCTTGCCACAAATCCAGCGGTGGCTTTTCTGAGGCAGTTCCTTGGATGCTTTTAATATATTTTTATGAAATACTCGATGAATGAATTTTACCAATTTCTTGTATAGAGGGTGATGCTTCTACCACCAATTTGTTGAATCTCCAAGCAATTAGGCTGAGAGCGCGCAGAAATTTGATGCGTCTATTCTGAGGAAAAGAACGTCCACAACGCTAGAGTAAGAGATTCGAATTAAAGTTTATAGTTTTTTAGTATATCTGTTTATATTTGTTGCGAGGACCATCATCTGAAACTGTAGACTCTCCGGCGCTCGTCAGTAATTCCGGTGATCAGAAAGCATGGGAAAGCATGGTAAAGCATTGAGTGTGCTGCTTCGTAGTTGGTTCTTCGCATGATTCGGTGTATCAATTGTCTGCATTGCGAATGTTGTGTTTGATGGGCTACCATTTTTACTTACAGACACAAATTTTCTCAGTAAGACCTAATGATAGATTGTGACAGATATTGTGTTCTCTCGTGTTCAACTGACGTGGAGCGCTGGATAACTGTAGAATAATGGTAAGTGAGACCTTCGTGTTGGCGTACACACCAATCACATGAACACTGCTGAGGACATTCGTGCTTTTGTGGAAGCTGTTTCAAAATTTCACCATCGGTGTCGTGGTTCATGTTTTGCGGCTTCTTGTCGATGGAATGCATCGAAGCACGTTGTTTGATAGCCACGTGTGGCTGGCAGAGGGCACAGTTGCTGAGTGTGCTTCCGATGTCGGGTCATTAAGTTGACCTATTTGTGGCTAGACATTGCGATTCGTCCTCGCAAATTGAGCTTAGTGCGGGAGTTGATGGTTGGGTTTCCTGGGGTTCTGGGTTTAATTCTTCCGACTCCCGTGCATTTAGTATGTTTCCACAGTAGTTGTTGAGGTAGTTTCTAAGAGGTATTCTTTCCCAATCTGTCACGATATTTATTGGGTGATGATTTGTGAATGTTTTATCTCCAATTAGGTCTGGTAAATTGTTTTGTCTGTTTATTTGCTCAATTGGGATTACTTGGGTCATCTTGGGATGACGCGAATTGGGCTGTGACTGATAACGCGAATTAGGCTGTAACTGATAACGCGAATTAGGTCGTGATAGACAACGCGAATTAGGTGTTTGCTGCTACATGCTGGGTGCGACAACCTGTGCTCCGCGAGTATTCTTGGTTGCCCTAGAATTGGTGAAGTAGAAGAGGCTCGCTCATACATTGACGTGATGGAATTCTCAGGCTATATGCGGCTAGGTTTACCCAAGATTGTGACATATTTTAACCATTGAAATCATGAATTATTTGGAGAATAATGCTCTGTGTTAACTGAGGAGACTGGTTCAATGAGTTCACAACCGAACTTTGTTAGAACGTATGTATGCACTTTCATGTGATTAATCCTGTGTAGGGTTCTGTATGCTTGTGAATTCATTCTATCGGCAATGGATTAGGTCTTATTGATTTCCTCTACCCATGATTAGGCTGGATCAGGTTGGGTAGATGTTCAAGTACGTTCCACTGTCCGAGACAATGTGGCTCTTTGTAATTATGGATAGTATGGGTTCTGATGAGCTCTTTGGAATATATGGTCCTGCAGTATATCGACGCTCACCATTCTCATTCGCTTTAGGTGTGTTATTTCCGCTTTAGGTTTTTGAGATTGCTCAATTGCATTGTCTTTCTGGACGCAGCATGTTGGGACTGGAAATACTGGTGTTGATTTCGAAGGATTAATTCTTACTGCTTCAAGTTCCAGCAATGAAGCTGGTAAGCATCCCCCTCCGGCCTTGCACTGTTTAGGGTTTAGGAACCGTGCTTGAAGTAGATATCCGCATCAGTTGATTTTTGAATGAGCAGGTACACACGGAACATATCAGCTTGCCATGAATTTATTTAAATTTTTATATTTCCTTCACAAACCTTTTTTTGCGAATTGTATTTTTGTTACAGAAGTATTTGGCAAAGTATATTGTACCGGGGAGGAAGGCAATGCGGTTTTAGATTTGTGTTGTTGCATTTTGTTAGCGCTTGAGTTAAGCCTTGCTTACTTGGTTTGTGATCACCGTTGCTCTCGAGGGAAGAATTACCCCTGTTTGAATATTTTACAGTTTTTGATGGATAAGGAAGATCATAATTGTTGTTATATAAACTTGGTATTGTCACCAGGGAATTTGACAAGCTCTTGCATTGTATTGTGAATGCAGACATCCTTAGGATGTGGGAAGGACCCCAGCAAGGACTCGGGACTTGCTTGCCATCTTTTGAATGTTAATCAATCCTGTATTCTACTGGAGTGCCCCTTAGACCTTTCAGCGTTAGCTCTGTTCCTGCCCACTTTCTTGTCCTCACATGCAGTTCCCCAGGTAGCAGTGCATAATAAGCGGTCCTCGAAGATATCAAGATATGATTCAAACGCCCGCGAGCGATGCAGCGTTGAAATCGCTGCAAATTTAGCTGGACGCAAGAGAGTGAAGCATGTTGACGTACATCAGGACGTGTTGTTGAGACCATCTACATCAACAAAAAAGGTTCATCTCAATTATGAGGTTAATGAAGATGATGATGGTGAAAATGTTCAAGAAAGGGGTAGAGTATATAAAGACTTGAGTTCGCTCTTCAAAAAATTTAATGGACATGTTTTAGCGGACGGAGAGCCATGGTACAAAGCTGCAGGACTGGAACTTGTGGATGTGGGACTCCTGGATGCAGTCATCATTTCAAACCCTTCTAGTATGCTTGGTCTTCCCTTCCTAACGAAGCACCCTGATTTCTGTGGGAAGGCAAGAATCATTTATCCATTTGTGCCTGATTATATGTTTTCATTGGAGCTTTGTAAGGATTCTACACGTGCTGAAGATTCTGTTTTAAGGTGAAGGATTTTGTAGGACGATCTGTAGAAATATCTTTGTATTATTTTTCTTTGTGTCTAAATGCAATCATTTGTACAGGTGTTCGCCACTAAAGCAACCGCTGAAATTGGTAGAATGATGATGGAGGAGTTGGTAACTATGCACGCCGACTTTATTCAAGAGCATGGAACCCTGCAAAATGGGCAGAAACCGCCTTGGTTAGACCCCTCCGTCCTTAGCTCATTGCCGGAGAATATGAGGGGTACTTCACTCGACAGATGTTTCTCGAATAGGGCAAATTGGCAGCCGCTGTACAGGTTTGACACTATTGTTACGCTCTTTCCTTTTGTAGCTTGAAAATTGCACTTCCATGTTGCCACATTGTTTCATTTGTTTTGATTTCACGTTAGCATCGGGTTTCAATCTTGTAATCGTCTTACTGATCTTGATCTTGATCTCGATCCCTCGTACACTTGTGTCTCTGTTACCTGTGCGCAGTAAAGATGACATCAGAAACTGCTTTGATCATGTTCAAAAAATGCGTTTTGGCGAAGAAATCAATTTTAATGGCGTTTTTAAAATATCGCCCTCGAGCTCTGGGATGGGAATCGGGGCGTCTAACTGGATCATTTCAGGAGCCAGACATAGAGTGGGCTACCTTGCTGCGTCTCTGGCAATGAAGAACCACGCGATGCCATTGGATAATGCTCCACTGGAAGGATGCCATGCTCTCATTATTTCTGATGTTGAGTGTCCGTCAGATGCTGTCGTGGTCGAGAAAGTCATTTCAAGTGAAGACGACCTTGATGTCAAGGCACAAGAAACTCAAGATTGTGGAGTTTCAGGAAATGAACACTTCAGGCCAGTGAGACAGTCATCTACTGGTTCGGGAAGCTCACAGAGACCAACTTCAAGGGCTTCTGGGAGTTTCTCATCGGTTGCATCCCGGGGCGGCCTGCCAAGTGGTGGTTCTGAGAAAGCGGGAAAGGAAGTGAATGGTGATGGATTTGGCACTTTGCGCAACGATGTGGCAGTTTTAGATTTGAGACCAGAAGTAGCTGCGGCATGCAAAGGGGCAATCGAGGCCATAAAAAGAGGAGGTTCTGTGCTTTTCCCTATAGGCCCAAGTGGGTTGTTTCTGGAGCTTCTTGAGGAGCTGGGAATTCAGCTGGGAGCTGCTAATTTGAAGTGAGTGTCACTGTTAAATTTTCAGACTGGATAATGTTCTCAAGCAATTTTTTTACTCGCATATATTTTAGCCGCACAAAGTATAATGGTTTTGCAAGCCTTTATTGAGCGGTGGTGTTTTGTTGCAGGCAAATCCCCATTCACTACATTTCTCCGGCAGCTGAGGAAATGCTGGCCTACTGTAATACTGTTCCTGAGTGGCTGTGCAGTGCCCGACAAGAAAAGGTGTGATCTAGAGCTGGGTTCTCAAATTGGAACTTCAGTCAAATTCTTCTATGAACACGTATAAGTTTAGTCAATAATATAAATGTAGGGTATCTACTTTTATTCTGTGCTTGCTTTATTAATAGTCTAAATAATTTGTTTTAATGACGTCTTTCGTTTCTGATATTCTAGGTATTATCTGTGTTCTATTATCAGCTATCAAAATGCAATTCATTGATTGGACTGAACTTTTATCCATATGATATTGATCCTGCAGCACAGTTGTATGCAGGGGAGTCCTTGTTTGGTTACGTAGAGCTCGTGCAGGAGGGACGCTTGCGCCATTCGTTAGCATTTCCTTCTCCAGAATTGCAGTGAGTTTGTCCAATTATCAGCAATTTTTTTTTATTTTTAAAAGTAATAATTTTAGTTTTTCTTCTAAACGTAGAAATCAATCAAGGATGATAAAGCTGGAGCAATGGTGATGCTGATTTATGCATGTTGCATATATCTATCTCGGCTGTTTCGTCAGCATGGATTATATTTTTCTTATGTGATTTTTTGTCTTGCTTTTTCACCGGCAGAAGAGTGTGGCAGGAGCCCTGTGTCGTGTTTGCAACCCACTTTAGTTTGCGAACGGGTCCCGCTGCGCATCTCCTCCATCGTTGGCGTCAGAATCCTCTCTGCCTACTGATTTTGACTGAGGTTGTCATCTGTTTTCCTAGTCATGTTGAAATTTATCGAATTATGTGTTGTCACGATCTCTGTCCTGTGAAAATTGAACTACCAACTGTCAGCCGGCAACGCCTCTGAACTCATGATATTATTAGTTCAGTGACGCTGTAATTTGCGGAATCACGCTTTCTCATGAGGCCTTACTGTTGTTCTTTGTCTTTATTTCTCCAGTGGTTGCTTCTCACGTTTCCTTTGTGGTTCTTTTATTTGATAATCCTTATTTCTTTACCTTCCTCTCCTGTTATATGCGAAGTCGAATTCCTTTTATAGCTTGAACAATACTTTTGTAACGTGAATCATCTGAATTAGGTATTATGAATTGCAGAAGGAGTCTGATATGGACCTTTTATTGGCCCCATATATGCCACTTGCAATTCAAGTCCTGAAATTGCCTACTTCTTCACGACTAAGGTACTGCCGGGAATCTTATTCTTAGTCCTTGTTTTCTATATGAGTTTATGCTAATTTTTGTCTTACGCATTTACGATGTATTTCAGTTCCAAGGAGGTTGCATCGGTGCTGCAGAGCGTTCAGCCACAAGTTGCTCTGGTAAGTTGTAAAGTTCACATGCATATCGTGGCTATTTTACCTCTAAACAACAGTCTGCCTGCTATTGATGTAGCCAAATAATTTCTTTTACGTATCGCAATTAAGGATTGGCAATGTCAATGCTGGTTATGCTTTAGATCTCTATTAACATACTTGAGTTTCCCTCCTACGCTTGTCCCCACACCCTGACACCATCGTGTTATTCTGTTGGGTTTGAAGATTACAAGTTTTATTTTCTACAGTTTGCAAAATCCGCTCTTCAGGAGCTGGAAATGATCTATAATAATATGCTTTTATGACTACAGGTGCCTGAGTTTTTACAAAAGTCATTAGAAGGAGCAGGGAGCTCGAATACAAAGGTTATATTAGGCTACAGGAACGGTCGATCAGTTCCAGTACCAAACTTTGAGATTGAACTAGAAGTGGATATGTCAGCTGAATTAGCTCTTCTGGTGCAACCGAAACCGGTGAAATCCAAGAACGTTGCTGCTGCTCCTTTTCAAGCAGGGTTCTGTTCTCGGGATGGGATACATTCTCTTCAAATTCCTACTTCATCTAGTGATTTGGTGATGAGTTCGCACGAGTATTATTACCGATGGGGACAAGTGAACGTTGGAGCACTTTCGAGAGCTCTACAAGAAAGAGGCATGTCAGAGGTTTCTTTCCATGAGCTTGACGAATCTCTCACTGGCAGAGAAGGGCCTGTGGGTGAGCATAAACCACTTATGGTGGAAATCCGTTCTCCTTCCAGAGCCTGGATAGAATTGGGTCCAAGTAGTAGTCATATCAAAGCAAATGAGCCTTCTATACGGCACCTTATTGCTGATGCTGTCAACAGCGCACTTCATGTGATGTAAATACGTGTAAATCAAATTCATGATTATTGTGGAATGGGAGGTGCTGATCTGTTGGGATTGTGCTGCTTAGTGTGGAGCCGCCACTTGTTTGCCATTGAACATGCTCGTAGTTCTTTTGGTTTAATTGATCAAATGAATGAAAGAGTACTTAATGCATGTTGCTGTGAATCAATGAAGGAAAAAACTCTTATCATACGCATTACAAGGGCCCATTACTAAATATTCTATCGACATCCACTTCGAATCAGTGCAACCAATCAGGTTGGCGTACGTTTTTGCTTGGGAAACACACTTGAAATGAGTACAGAAAGGGGATCACAGAACTAGAATGTAACTATCAAATGAGTTTGTGTTTATTATTATTATGATACATGGATGTTCTTGTTTTTCTCTTGAGCATGGGGCTGTACTTCAATGATCATACCATATCTTTTTATTAATAAAAGTAAATTTCCAATCATTAAGGGGCACTTTGTACTTAGGGGATAAGGTGAGAGGACTTTATTTTCAAATGTTTTGATTGGTTGAATTCAAGAAGTCTTCTTTAGTTGGTTTTATACTTAGAAAAATAAGTCCAAAGACCCTAAGAGAAAAAGATAAGATAGAATATATTTTTATCCTATATGGCATGAATAATATTGCCTTTGGAATTTTTGTTGGGCCCATCTCAAAGATGTGGTTTTTAGAAAAAATTGAAAACCCATGTCAAAAAATACTTAAATTTACTATTATATATATTTTAAAAAATTATATATATATATATATATATATATCAAGTTTTTTATACTTCTCATAATTGTTTGAATCAAGATATAAGCTGACATATTTAGACATGTAATAAAAGAATAATTTGGTCTATTTCATGATCTTTTCTTACTGTATACAATATTTAAAGGCTAATGCTTCTAAAGGAGGGCTTTTCTTTACCAAGTAGAAGACCTTAATAAGACTTTTGAACCATGGCCTTCTAAAGTGGGCTTCTAGATTTTATATAGAAAATTGCATACTAAATTAAAAAAACAACAAATCCACCCCTTGTCTCCATTATTTTACAATTATTTACTTATTTATTATTTTTGTTATTTATTAAAGCTCATATAATAACAAAGTAACCTAGACAAGGATATATGAGTCACTTGGCATTGGAAGAATTTTGGAATGAGTGGAAAATGAATAGAAAAGAATTTTGACATAATTACATATTTGTTGTGAATTTTTTATAATTGAAGACAAAGATCATAACCAATACATTAGGACATTAAAGATAATTGTATTCTCATCAATCAAGTCTTTACTTTCATGCATGCAAGGAATAAGTGGATTTTATCTTCTGAAAAGCCTTTTTTTTAATGCAGTTTTGGCATACGATCTTCACAATCAGATTCCACTTTTGCTTGCAATAACATTGTGTAGTTAATTTCCCTGTCAAGTCCTGATTCCTCTATTGTCCCCATTCCAAATTTCCATTCCACCGGAAGTCTATTCCTAGAGGTCAAATTCGACCCCGGCTTCATTCAAATCCACCTAATGCTGGTGATGCTCCTACTCGACACCAGAATGAACTGGCAACATGATCACTCTGTTAAATTCGAAGGATAGAATAAATGAAAGCGACGCAGGTCCCCCTTACAAAGGTCAAGAAAAGTAGTGAAAGTAGTGAAGATCTATTCATCCGCCCCACCTTCCGCAAAGGTGAGATCAAATTGTCACACATTGAAATCATCATATGGAGTTGGCATCAGATGTCTCCCCTCTGGCAACGACACTGGTGAAAACCTCTTTAAGTTGCCGAAACAACAATCGGTTGCCACATCACTTGTTCACAGAAATTCGAGTACTTGCATTCGATTACTTTTGCGGGATTTATCGGTCGAATCACAAAATGCTCATTTCTACCCTATTCTAAAATTTACAGCTGACACATTTGTTCCAGGCACCGGGAAGGTGGTGGTGGATGCTGAAAGTGGCTGGAACCCCCGAAGTGTTACAAGTGTCTTCTGAAGAGGTAACTATTTCGCCATGCTACTAAACTACCATATTTCTGTTCCACTTGTTGATATCTCGTGCACCACACAACACATCTGTTGGAAGGGCGCATGCTGTGACGGATGTGGCTTGTCATGTGTTACTGAAATTATGAAGTATTAAGCAGAAAGTTGAAACTAGTCAACGTGTAACCACGCATGTTTGATTCAAGAAAAAGACGATGTGAGGCCATTGATGAGCTGAAAAGAATGTTTTCTAAACCTGGGGACTTGCAATAACAGATGGAAGAGCTTCAAGCTGCTGGTTCTGTGGATGCGGAGCAACAGTCGGTTGCATCCCTGTCTGAAAGTATGGCTATTACTCCGTTGAACATTCACTCGGCTGGTCTGCAGGTGAATCCATCATATTATCTCCACGCATTATTGTTTTCTTATTATAATAAACATCGTTAGAGTGTCATGATATGACCTTGCCATTCGTAGTACGTGGTTCAATGGTATCCTCTGAATTGACTCCTTTCTCAAAGCACTCTTCCAAGCCTGTGCATGAGTAAATTATGATTAAACACTGAGCACCGACATGAGGGTCTCACTTTCTATTTATGCGCACATGTCTGAATTAGTGTGTTGATATGTCCTACAGTTATTTTAAGCAACCCTTCGACAAAGATATCGTAATAGTCCACAGTCTAGCCATCGTTCTAGCTCGCACGACAGCGATTGTGGATCTCCTCAACTTCAGAGATGTACATTAGTTAGATGTTCACAAGGTGCTTCCAGTAACAATTCATCTTGTACAAAACGGGCTGGATAAATCATAGTGTCCACACGCCACGCAATCAAGTGCTTACAACCTGTGTGCAGACATTCCCTCCTCACTCACTTCTAACATAAGAAAAGTGTGTGAGGCAATTGGTGGCATGCTACGAACACTGATTAATATCATCTATTTAATTACATTGAACACACATGCCACGTGCTTGGTTTCAAACAAGACAACTGTTGATGTTTGTGGTGATAATGGATTCACCAAAGGCTGTTTCAGTCATCCCGAATGACGAATCTTTCAGGGTCTTGCATAATTAAACATAATTTCCTTCCGCTCTGGCATGGCCTTGTTCCGGGGATGTCAACTTTGAGATCTATCCACTATAGGCCTGAGACCTTTGTAGAGGAATTGCAGCAACTTCTGAGTTGCCGACCTTTCTATGACAGTCACTTCGCTCGCTTATCAAATGGATCTGTACCTGACTGAATTTTTTGTGCTTTGGATGCACTATTGTGGTGGCACTTCTGTGTTTTCTACTATTTGTGAGACGATAATCCTATTGTCTCAGTTTAAGATTTTATTTCAAAGTCTTCTTTTGTTGCAAGTCTTAATTTTTGTCTACAAAAATATTTATTGAATATATAAAATTGTAAGAATTTTTTTAATTCAGCCTAACTTCCATTACAATATTGATTATGACATGATGCTTGTCATATCTATGTAGTGCATGATTTATTGCATAATTAATTAAGAAACAATAACAATAAATTATTTATAAAAACTTAGAGATATTGTGATTGTATTTAATGATTTTTATCAAATGTAATACTTTTAAAATTATTTGATTAAAACTTGGTTTAAAATAGGTACTTCTTCTATCAAAATTGGCAATTTTTAAAATAAAATTATGTTGGTAGGATCTTCTCTATTATAACTTATATTCTTAATCATTCTTACTTTTGAGCTTCTTACATTAAAAAGATCTCTCTTTTTGTGACTCTTAGATGCATATACTTTTTACATAAGGTTTTTGTTATAATTTTAATTTTTGTTCTATCTTGCTTCATCATAAGTTTATATTTAATGTTAATTTTTATTCTTGTACCAATTTATTAGTAGTGAAAAAACCATCCTAATTAATAATAGTACATTTATTATGCAATTTTAAGACATTGACATCATGTCTTTATAAATTATTTCTACTTATTGATGATGAAGTTTGCTTAGTTGTGTATTCTATGAATTAATTGGTATATCCATCTTTTTTTGTTTGAATGATGTAAGAGTTGGTCAATTTTTAATTTGATGCTTTATTGCTATAAAAATTGATACAAGATAATAAAGTGGTTATAATTAATTATAATATATTCTTATTTTTACATGACTTAGTTGATTATCACTATTTTTAATTTCAAACCACCACTAAATTATATTATTATGTAGGACCTTTATTCATTTATTTTATTTTTTACAAGTCTAATCTTAGAATTTTAAAAGCCAATTTTTATCTATAAAGTGATTTTTAATTTTTTTTTAAGACTCTCTTTTAAGATTATTTATATCAAAATGAGTAGTGTGTCTAATTTATGAATTATATTTAAATTTTAAATTGCTTTAAAATCAAAATTTGGATCCCATAGTTAGAATGTGTAAATCTTATTAGTCATTTAATATAGAGGTTGATTTAGAATCTTATACATTACTTCTTTGAAATTTTATTCTAAATAAAACTATCATTTTATGATTTTTTTATTTAATATAATTAAATATTCTATTAATTTATTTAATTTGTATATAATAAGAAAAAATATTTTAAAAAATCAATTATAGAATCTATCTATAATTTATATTTAATACCAAACATATTGATGAAGTTGATAAGTTGTGCTAATATAACAATAGTTTCATTGGTTTGAAGTCTTAATATATATTTTTAATCTTAATTTAATGAATCTTTATTTTTTTATCTAAATAAAGATTTTATTAGTTATCTAAAGATCAAATATAATTATTGTATCTTTGTATAAATTTTTCAAATTTAGAAATAACTACTATTCGTATTAAGAATCCAAATAGAATGATATGGTGTTATATTTTGTAAAGTTTAGTTTAGAATTGCATTAAGCATTTGGCTATAGAAGAAAAATTTCTATGGCTTTCAACTATTCTATAATAAAGAATAAAATATATTTAAAAAGATCCTTCTTTATCAACCTCAATCTTCTTAGAAATTCTAAACTAAAGTAATTCTAAATTGTATATCTTATTAAATCCTAAATTCTAGATCCTATCAAACCTAAAATCTTAGATCCTATCAAATCCTAAATCCTAAATTCTAACAAAACTTGAATTCTAGATCTTACCAAATTTTAAATTGTAAAATATATTGAATTATAAATTTAAAATCCTATTAAAAATTTAATTTCTAAAATCTATCAAAATCAAAATCTTAAATCCTATATCTTAAAAGTTCTATTATAATTCTTAAAAAAATCGTAAATTCTATTTAATAAATTATATTAAGATATAATTCCTAATTAAATATTAAAATAGCTTCAGATTTTACAAAATCATATCTCTTTAAATCATATACTCATTCACAAAATTTAAGAGAGATTTAACTTATAGATTGAAAGTTATTGTAATAAAATTCTCACTTATATTAAGTTAAGGCTTCCTATATTGAGTTTGATAAAGGATTTTATTATTTTATTTTTCTACATTCATTATTAATTCTTATGCAAAAATTTTATGTGATTTGATCATGATATTTTTAAAAATTAAAATCTCAATTTTTTTCTATATCTAAATCGTAGATTTTAAAATATATAAAAAATTATAAATTGTCCAATTGTGGTAATTCTTCATATATGCAATATTGTATTATGTGAACTCTAGCTTAAGAATGCATTAGGTATTTGGTTGTAGAAGAGATTTTTTTAAATCCTAAAATTTTTATAATCCAAAAAACTAAATGAGATTTTAGAAACACTTGTCTAGATAATCTTCATCCTCTTAAAACTCCTAAATTCAATCAATTTTAAATTCTATCAACTCTAAATTATAAATCCAAAAAATCATAAATAATTAAAAAAAAAAATATAGGTTCTAATAAAATCATTAAAAATCCTAAAAATATTCTAATAACTCCTAAAGAAATCCTAAAGAAATTCCAAGCAACTCCGAAAAGAAATTCTTAGTACATCCTATTAAATCCTAAATAAATTCTAAACAAATCTTAAGAAAAATTTAAATTTTATTAAATAAATCATAAGAAAATTCTATTAAATCCTAAAGAAACCATATAAAATTCTAAAAAAATCTTAAGTATCAGATCAAAAATTCAAAAATCTATAATTTTTTAGCTAATTTTTTTATTTTGCTTTAAAAATTTTCAGCTTTAATATTTTTTAATTTTTACTAAGTCCTCAAAATTTGAAAAATATTAAACTTAATAATTGAGAGAAGAGATAAAAAATTACTCAAATATCAAGCAACCTTCTTCTCCAATTTTAATGTTAAATTTTCAATTACAAGATCTTATCTTTCTATAGTTAATTTGCACTCAATCTTGGTGTGGATCTTATACTTCAAGTTAGCTACTAGTCCACAAATTTTTAGCTCAATTTAGTTGTCAAATCTTTGCAAAATGCTAATATCCTTATTAATCTTTAAATCACCAACTATCAATACTTTATTGCATTTGAATTTTGATAACCTTAAATCTAACTAATTAGTTGAGCTAAAAATTTAAGATTTATATTTAAATAAAGTATATGCATAGATCTACAAAAAATCAACTATAGATCTATAACAAAGTTGATAATATTGCTAATAATATACACAATAGTTTATTGTTCAAAATAGTGTTGTCAAATCAAAAATCTTAACTTTGATTAGCTTCCACAAAGTCTTTGCAAACTCAATTTTCACATATCTAATATTTTAAGAACCCTTTTAAGATTCCATCTCTAAATTTACATTACAATCAATCAAAGAATTTTTCTTTTGTCGTGGATTTTTATTTTTATGCATTAGGATTTGATTTCAACTTTGTTTTACAAATGGTCTTTCTTATGTATCAATCTAACTTTTTTTTGATAATTTTTGCTGAAAATTAATCTTAACTTTTATCTATAGATATTTGTAATAGTTTTAATTTAATTTTATTAAGTCTTATTTTATTTATGGCCCTATAAAATAAATAGAAGCCTCTTAAATAAAAAGATAGCCTAAACATTAAAATTCCTATTTTTTCCTATTTATTATCTATGATTTCTAAAGAAATTTTATATCAACCTTTTTATTAAGCCCTTTTGTATATATTAGTCTTCATTCACTCTTTCATCTAATAGATGAATTATAATATAATAACAATCAAATATCTTCTAATTGCATTGTTAAAATTACTCAAAATTAAAGAAACATATGTCATATTTGCATATTAATATAATTATAAAAATTTAATTACAAATAAAATTTAAAATATATAAAATAAATTCAAATTTTATACTAATATTTATTACCTTTAAAAGATTTTGGTCAAAAAATTCCTAATTTTATTGTCTTATTGAAGATTTTTTCTAAGTTATAATCTTAAAATTTTTATATACTTAGAATTGTTACAAATATACTACTCAAATAGAATAAGATTCTAAAAGTTTAAAAAACTAAAAGAAAAGATATTTACTTTATATTACAAATAAGAAACTACAAGACACAAGAACAAGACCAAAAGGTCCAAGTTGAGTCACAACAATTGCATTGTTGAGACTAAAGATCATGTCAACCTTGACTATTATATATATTAGGTGCAAGAAAGCTCCTTGAAGAATTTTTTTGATGCTTGGAGGTGAAGTAAGCTTGGATCCTTCTCTGGCAACTTCTTAAAATATCTAAGCTTCTATGAACCTTCTATGACCATCTAAGATGCCCTAGAACCTTTTAGAACCTTTCATAATCTTTTTGGAACTTATTAGGATCTACTTGTGTCTTCTCAAAACCATTGAAAATCTTTTAGAATCTTCTAGGATTAATTAAAATCTTCTAAAATCTTCTTCTATTGTATATTTTTTTTTCTTTTAGTTCCAAGTTCCATAAGAAGGAATAGAATCAAAGTTGATCAAAGAAAAAAGAAATCAAAGATGTCTTGCATAATATTTACTACATACTCAAGTTATCTTTTATAAGTAAAAAATTCATAGAAATGAGTTCCAATATCTTGTTGAATCCAAAATATTTTGCAATTAAAAAGTTATGATGTATTTAGAGAAGACAAAAGCATAATGGCCCTTCTTAAATATACAAACATTCTTTAGAATAGAAGAAACCATCTTCAAACTTAAATTTATTTGAATCATTATAGATACTATTGGAAGAATATTTAACATAAAAAATAAGAAGATCCATAGCCTAGATTGTATAAATTTAATAAAAATATAAAAAATCTATTGGAATTGATATAATAGTTATTGAAACACAAAATTTCTTGGATTTCAAGAGTATTGCTTATTGCTGGTTATATGCTACCTCTTCTTCTTTTAGTCCAAGATATGATTTTTTTGATAAAGCATTTAATGATTCTTGTTGCTTTGCAAGTCAATATATGGTGTTGAAATCAAAATGAGATAGAAACATGTTTCAATGCACTTGAAGGTGATTTAAAATATAAGACAATATGAATTACTTAAGATTCTTATGATTTGTATGCACAATTATTAGATATAAAGCACCTTTAAAAAAATGGCACCATTCCTAAAAAGAATCCATTATCAAAGATATGAGGATATAGAATAAGAGATTTGAACTAAAAAAAAGAATTAAAAAAATTTGACAAAGACTTGAATTAACCAAATGAATATATAAATAACGCCAAGAAAGGTGAACTGAAACTTCAAGAGATGCATTGTTAAGACTAAAGAACTCTTCAGCCTCGACTCTCATATATATCTATATCTAGGATGCTTCTTGAGTGGCTTCCATTAAATTAAGAAGCTTCTTTAGCATCTTCTACCAAATAGAAAGCTTCTCAAGTTCTTTTTTATCAATTTAGAAGCTTTTTGAGCTCTTTCTACTAACTACAAAGCTTCTTGAGCTATTTCCACCAACTAAGAAGCTTCTCAACCAACTTTTATTAAGTAAAAAATCTTTAAAATATTCTAGAAGGTTTTACAAACTTCTAAAGTATATGTTCCTAACATCACCTCTTTTTCTAGCCACTAATTCTAAGATAAGCTCATACCTTTGAAAATCTTTTTATATACATAAAAAATTAAGAATACACTGTATTAATAAAGCTATTCTTTGTTCTTAGGCAATATGTTTTATTGGTCCTTGAAGAAATTATCTATGATCTTAAGTTAGTATCTTTGTTGTTAAAACATCCTATCCAAAGATTTGATGTTCATTGCGACCTTCAAAATATCTTTCAAATAAGATCTCAAGCTTGGAAGAATTCACCTTTTCAAATTCAAGCAATATTACTAAAGCTTGAATATTGGAATCAAGACTTGCATGGTTGAGTGTTGCTTCTAATGGTTCTAACCGTGATCATATTTGGTGTTGAAATGTATTGTCCTTACTTTGCTCAATTGAAGGCTATGAAAACTACACTAATTTATTTGAAGCTTATATAGCTAATAAATCTTTTGAATCTTGTTCTATTAAATCTTTCAATACTTAAAGATTGGACATGGTGACTGACTTGCTTCTACCACTCTATTATATCTTAGAACAAATGACCGCATATTAATAAATATTTTAGTTTAACTGTCTCTTTCTTATGAGTATGCTTTGGATCTATTCTTCACTAAGAAGTTATCATCAAATATATTTGAATCTGTGAAGATATAATCAATAAAATTCCTATACCTTTTGAGGCATATTAATAAGATTTTTGGCCGATTTCTATATACGTTCATTAATATCATAGTTGTGCCAATGAATAAGATATTCCAATTTGTTCCACCTTTGCCTTAAATCCAGCATCTTTTTGACCTTATATTCTTTATAATTTTTGATTTCAATACTAGGTCGCAATTAATATATTCTTCTTAAAATACATGACTCTTTATAAGACTCTAAAAGAGAGACATAGAAAATTGGATGTACCTTCATAGAAGATGATAGTTTTAAGCAATATGCTATTGAATTAATTTGCTTCTGGATGGAAAATGGTCCCAACCTCCAATATTCTAATTTATTGCATGGTCACTTGGTCTTGATGTTCTATTGAAGAAGCCCTATTTTATTTCTAATATGAAAAATAGAAGGTTGATTCTTAAATTTATCTATATATATATTATAAGCATCTTGAATTGCTTGCAATTGAAGCTTCAAGGTTGTTTGGTATTGCGATAGATGCTTTACAAATCCTTCAATTGCTAGATTGTAGTTCTTTGGCGTATGTCATAGATCAAGCTTTGAATTAATATCTATAGCTGAAATAAAATAATATTTGGTAAGTTGAGACATAAATAATATTATTATATATAAATTCCATTGATGATGGATATGAAATCCAATTGTCTTATTAATAGTTAATGTTGCATCCTAAATATTATTCCAAAATTTAGATAACTTATTTTGTTTAGTTGTCAGTTTGAGGATGAAAAGCCAAAGAAAGTTTAATGTCTACCTTTAATATTTTGAAAAGACATATCCAAAACTTAGATATGAACTGGGATCCTTGATCAAATATGATATCATCCAATAGGCTATAATATCAATATATATTGTTAAGAAAGAGTCTTGCCATTTTTTCACTAAATGAAGTTTTTTTGCAAAAAATGGAATGCGCCATCTTATTAGTTGATCAACAACCATAAGGATATTATCCAATGAATTCAATGGTGGTAGATTTGTAATAAAGTACATTGAGATAGAAGACCATAACCATCTTGAAACAAGTAAAGATTGTAAGAGTCTATAAAGATGATGTCAAGGATTTTTGGATCTTAAATAAATGTCACAAGAAAGCACAAAGTCCTTCATAGCCTTCTACATTTGAGCCTACTAAAAATCTTAAGAAATAAGTTCAAAGGTCTTGTTAAATCAAAAGTGATTCATAATTAGAATTTTCATAATTGGAAAGTCATAATCTATCATCAAATCCTCAGTAGATACAATATATTTCAAAAATTCTATCTTTGATTAATGAAATACATATTTTTCTAATTTGACATACAATTCTATATCTTATAATTTTTGTAATATCAACTTTATATGCCCTTCATATTCTTCTAATTTTTTTGAGTAGATTAAGATATCATCAAAATAAATCATTATAAACTTATCTAGATGCTCTGGAAAGATGTCATTCATTAAATGTTGAAAGATAGCGGGTGCATTTGTTAGTCCAAAGAATATAACATTATATTTAAAATGTCCATACCTTGTCCAAAATATGGTCTTTCATTTGTCTCTTTCTTTGATCTATACTAAGTTATATGCTCTACAAAGATCTATCTTAGTATAGATTTTGGCTTAGCCAAGTTGTTTCAAAAACCTTGAGATTAATAATAGTGGATAATGATTCTTCACTATTATTTTATTTAATTTCTAATAATCAAAACACATACATAAAGAACCATCCTTCTTTACAAAAAGTATAAGTGCACTTGCTAGAGACTTTGAATGCCTAATAAAGTTTTTTGTAAGGTTTTCATCAATATAATCCTTCAATGCCAAAAGCTTGTTTTGAGAAAGATTAAAATTGGACCAAAAGGTGGTTGTGTTCCTTCCTAAAGATCTATGATATAATTGTATGGTCAATGCTTCGATAATATATCAATATTTTTTTTTAAAAAACATCTTAAAATTTACTATATTGCTTTGGAATACTTGCCGATGAAGTCATATCTTCTTTAGTTGGAGTTATATAAATAACAAATGATGTATCTTCTTTGGCCAATCTTATAAAAATCCTTGTTTCAACAAATAAAGGCTTACTAATTTATAATTTATTACAAAGTTTTTTTATAGGAATTTCTATCAAAAATATTATTCTTTATAATTTCTAATCTATAAATGGATTATGCTTTTCTAATCAAAAAAATCCAAGAATAACATAATTTGAAGAAATCTTAATAACATTGAATATAATTTAATTACTATAATCTTCAAATGACACTTTTATATGCATTGTTTTATGGGTGATACTATTAGAGGATAAAAGTTGTCCATCTATTATCTTTACATGAATAGGTTTGGATTTTTGTACTAGAAGAATTTTATGAAGCTTAGCAAATGCTTCATCTAAAAAACAAGAAAATGCTCCTAAATCTAATAAGATTATTGTCTGAAGCTTCTAAGAGCTATAATACAAAAGAATTGTAAAGTAAAGAGCAAGTTGAGTAGAAAGAAAGAAATATAAATAATTTTGTGATGTTGAATTGTCTAGCTGCAAAGACCATACTATAACTGAACATCTTTGTTTTCTTAAATAATTGCATTCCTAGTTTTGGTGATGTATCAATTTTATTTTTTGAACAATTGCCAATCTTAAGGCCTTCTTTATCATAATGTAGGCATAGAGTTTCTTCTATCTGATGTTTTTTTTTTTTTTTTTTTTTTTTATAAACTAAGAGATTTAAAATATACTACACCAAGTTGCATATCTTCTATTTTTGAATATGAATTTATAATGCTTGCCAATACAATAAGAGTATGTTAGATTGTATGTTATCTTACTGAAGTCCATGAACATTGATCTTGATAATATTAGAATAATTGATTATCATATTTTATGGCTTGATTAATAACTTCATTAAATGATTGTGAATTCAAAAGTGATAATAATAAATCCTTCACATTATCTTTTAATCTCCAATAGAATTGATTCATTAAAGCTTCTTCATCCCAATTAATGTTACACGCTAGTTGCTTAAAATTAGATATATATATATATATATATATATATATATTGATACAAAGCGCACTCTTTGATGCAATGAATGAATCTTAGGTATTTTCCAACAAGCCTTATCATATTTTCCAAATGTTTCTGCAAATGCTTCCATGAAAACTTCAAAGTTGCTCAAAATTGGTAATCTCTTTTTAAACAAGGAAGCAAACCATGATAATGCTTGTCCCGTAAGCAAGTTGTTAACCAATCCAACCTGAGATTCTTTTGCCACATAAGTATCATGTTGTAGAATTATTATCAATCAAATTTGATTAAAAAATCTTCAGAACTTTGAATACATACCATCATATTTCTTTGAAAGACTAAGTCGAGGTTCCTTATGTTATTAAACAAGTGGATTTCCTTGGCATAGTATAGATAGTATTACATCCTCAAATACAAAAGTTAGAAGTGGGTGTAGTCATTGGACCATACTTGAGTGAATTTGTTTACTTGCTATCAAATCAATAAATCTAATCTTCTTTTTTAATTTCTTTTGTGGTTGTGGAGTCAAAATCTCATCTTCTGAAGAGTGAGATGAAATTTTGGCTGAAAACAATCCTTGAGATTGAATAAAGATTTTAGTCAGGTTTTTTAGTAGCCTATAGATGATATGGACCTTCTTATCTCTTCAATCAATTTTTATATTAGTTGTCCTTAACTAAGGTCTATCTAAAAATAATAGATATGAATTTTTGTTAAGATACATAGAAATTATATAAAAAGTGAAAAAATATTCTTCACCTTCCGTCATCATGCTACAACCACTAATTTTTCCCAGAGATATGTCTTGGCTTTGATTAGCCATATTAATCACAAATGAAGAAGGACTAGTGATGTTAAGTTCTAATTTTTTCATAGTTCTCACTGACATAACATTTAAATCATTGCTTCTATCCATGATAGTATAAGATATAATTTTATCTACTATAAAGACTTCCAACTTAATTCCCTTCACATCTTGTGCCACTTGAATTGTTCTAACATGAGCTAGGATTTTTATTTTAGATTTTTGTAATCTTTTAATAATAAGGCTTATTTAAAGCTCCTTCTTATTAGTGGAAAAACCTCCAATAATTGAGCAATTGTGATATCTATCTTAGTTTTTTTAAAATCCTTCCATAAATCATATGACTTAAATTGATTCTTGCTTTTAAATCAAGTTCAAAGATTAAATTTAAAATTAAAAACTTTAGATCCTTTTTACTCTTTTTTAGAAGAAAATTCTTCTATTTCAATATTTTTCTTTGAGGTCCCTAGCAATCTATTTGGTTTTGGTTCAAGAACTTGAGGTAATTCCTTAGAATCTCTAATATTAGCTATTATCTCTTTTGTAGCTTCATTTAAATTTAAAAAGTGAAAAGAATCTTTTAAACTATTTTGACTATTAATTAAAGTAAGAAGGGAGGATTAGAATACTTAGACCTTGTCATAACTGCCAAGGTTGGCATCATAGGTGGTATTTGTATCTTAGATTGAAGCAATTTATACATAATCAAATTTGACTCAAGAAATACAGGTTGGATTATTACAGAGGAGATAGAAGCTTGTTCTCCAATCATTCCACTATTAGCCTAGTTTACAAACCTTACATCTTGAGAGCCTTGACCATCATGTTGTTGGCCATGTTGAGAATGACTATTGTTTAGAGGGATAAATCCTTGCTTAGTATTTAAACTTAAGGAGGATGTTGATTTTGACAATTATTGTTATAGTCATAGAATAGATTTAGAGATTTTAAAGTATTATTAGAACTTTGATTTATTACTCCTCTTAAATAATCTTGATTTTATTGATGATAATTTGCTTGTGAAAAATTCAAAAGAATTGCCTTATCAATTTGCCTATATATGCTTGTAAAGTAGTTTTTCTTATAATTTCCATACACAATTCAATTTTCTATCCAATAACTACCAAGTGGGTATTTTTTGCTACAACGGTGATGTAATTCATACCTTGGTATTGATTGATTTTTAAAACTTTGATTAAAAAAATCTTGGCTTTGTGGATGAGAATTAGATCATACATTGATTTGGCTTCTATAAGGGGAAACATAAGATTGTTGCCATCTAAGATTATGTTGGTAATTTTTTGGGTTTGAACAAAACTAACTAGTATGCTCCAATTGGTTATGTTGAGTACACCACAACCCTAAAATGTACCTATTAGATTCTATGGGAGATGGGACTTGGTTTAGATTTTGGCCCTTAATTAAAAAGATCATTTATTCTTGTATGATTTTTATTTATTATACCAACTTATTTTGGAATCTTCTTTGTCTTTGAAAGACTTTATTTTTAAATTCTTCCTTCTACCTATTTCTATCCTTTGGATATGTCAATTTTGGGAGGCTAGGTGGTAGTCTAATCTCTAAAGATATAAGATAATGGTTTATAAGTTGGAATTGATTTTCCACAATTCTATAAATGTGTCTTTGATACTTATCTACATTTTGAATATAGTTTGGTATAAAACTTGGAATTCTATGGTCTTCCTTCTTCCACATTATTTCTTGCTATTTGTCAATATCTTTAATCATACATATTATCTTTTGGACACCTTCTATATTTTTTGACTTTCTTTTAAGGATTTTTCTAATTATATCTTCTTTGTTGAATCTTTGGATAAAAAAATAGGTAAGAGTGTCATTCGTGAAAAGGATTCCTACAAACCAATTTACTACTAGATCAAATTACCAAATATATTTGTAAATCTCCTCTTCTTTTCCTTGTCTCAAAAAAAAAAAGATTGTGAAGGTGTTATTTTGTTCTACTTTTGGTCTAAACTTCTCTAAAAATGCTCTAATGAGTATGTCTCAATTTTTAAAGGTTTAAGGAAGATGGTTTCTATATTATTTATAAGCTCCATTTTTTAACGTTGTCATGTAGTGACACGACCATTAGATGAAAGAGATAAAGAATGATTAAATATATATAAGAGTTTAAATGGAAGTATTTTAGTAAATTTATCTTAGAATTATAGATAATAGAGAAGAAAGTAGAAAAAAATTAAAAGGCTAATGTTGCCTTTTTATAAGAGAGGCTTCTACTTATTTTCTATGGCTATAAATAAGATAAAACAAAGTATATTAGTAAAATAAATAATATAGACATCTTTAGGAAAGAGTTAAGGTGAGATTTTAGAAAATTTTACCTTAAAAATCTTAGAGTTGATACCCGGAGAGGATCAGTAATGAGCCTAGGTTGAAATCAAATCCTTAGGTACAAAACCACATGCCTACGACGGGTTGAGTCTTCTTTGGCAGATCAAAGAGTGGGATTAGAGACCAAACTTAAAGAGGTGTATTTTAGTATTAATTTTGAGTGATTTGAATAAGAATTAGCTTTGTAAGAGCTTTGCAAAGTCAAGGTTGTATTGAAAGACTTAGGATCTTGTGAAGTAAAGACAAGATTATAACTTTGAGCCTCCCAAGAGTTTGATATTAGATCTATAAGTAAAATTTTGAGAGTTTGTGACTAAAATTGTGGTTAATGTATATTATAATTTTGAGTTAGATCAAACAATTCAATTGAGAGTTATTGGAATTCAAGTGTGCTAAGGTCTTGGAAATTGAGGTTTGAGGGTCAATGAGGATTTTTGAGATATTTAGCAATTTATCAATTGAATTGAGGTGAATTTTTTTTATATGGATAATAGATAAAATTTTCTATTTGTATATGAATTTTAAAAATGATTAAATAGTGCAAAATAAAGTTATTTGTGTTGAAAATTCAATGTTAGGATTAGAGAAGGAGGGCGGTCAATACTCAAATAGAATTTTGAACATAACTTTTATTGGATAACTTAGATCTCTTCCAAATTATTTTTGTGTGTTATTAATTTAATTGTTGAAAGGTGTATAAAGTTTGAATTAAGATCAATAGTTAGATCTTTAGCTATTGTAGTTTAAATTTGCTAAAGGATTTAATTGGATTGTTTAAGATTTGATTAAGATTTGGCTAGGATTTGTTTGAGATTGTTTAGGATTTGATCAGGGTATTTAAGATTTATTTAGGATTTGATTAAAGTATTTAGGATTTGTTTAGGATTTGTTTAGGATTTGTTTAGGATTTGATTAAGATTTGTTTAGGATTTGTTTAGAATTTGAGTAGAATTTGGTTATGATTTTATCAAGAAGTTTAGGATTTAACTAGGATTTATTTAAAATTTGATTAGAATCTGTTTAGGATTTGATTAGGATTTAGTTAGGATTTGTTTAGGATTTGTTTAGGATTTGATTAGAATTCAAATAGGATTTGATTAGGATTTGATTAAGATTTAGATACAATTTGTTTAGAACTTGATTAAGATTTAGATACAATTTGTTTAGAACTTGATTAGGATTCAATTAGGATTTGTTTAGGATTTTTTTAGGATTTGATTAGGATTTGATTAGATTTTGACCAAGATGTTTAGGATTTGATCAAAGATTCAATTAGTATTTGTTTAAGATTTGTTTAGAATTTGATTAAGATTTAATTAGAATTTGATCAAAATTTGATTAGAATTGTTTAGGATTTGTTTAGGATTTGTTTAGGATTTGATTAGGATTTGATTAGGATTTGGTTAAGGTTTATTTAGAATTTGACTAGAAGTATTAGGACTTGTTATTATTATTATTTTTTTATCTTCTACAGCCAGATGTCTAATGTATTCTCAAGCAAGACTTCACGACATACAATAAAGTATTCAAAAATCACATGAGATAATATCTAGGATTAATTATCAAATATGTTGTGAAAAGTTTTATAAACTTTTCTACGTATACTGTTGGATTGTTATTCCTTGTCCCTTTAAAGATTGGAAGATTGTAAGGCATGGGGACTGCTTGCAATCTTTTTAGAATTACAATGGGCAAATCTTTTGGCTGGAGCAAGAAATTTATGGATATAAGATTTGAAAAGGCTTTCTTTTCATAATCTATTAAAATAACATTAGGTCTTGACTCTTTTCTTTTTTGATTTATTTCTATAAAAAAATTAAAGGATTTTAAATCCAATATTTCTTCTCCTACTACTTGATTAGAATTAGTTCCAATAGATTGAATACAAATGCATCTTATGACGTTGTAAATATGTCTTATTTATCCAATAGTTGAACCTCAATTCTTCTAAATTTTGGAGTGGAATTTTTAAGAAACTTCTTTAGATTTTTTATAGGTGAAATTAATTTAGATTTTTTAGATCTAGTCGAATAATATATCTAGCACGACTATGGACATAACATTCACCTAGACTCATAACTTTAACATACCAATCCTTACAAAATTAATTTAAAATATTTTGGCTATTCACTTGCAATCCACTTAAGATACATTCCAACAAAGAAGGGAAATAAAATAGAAGTAGTTAAAGAAGAAATGATTGCTTGAGTATCACCTTGAGCAATATTTTTTTTTAATTTTAATTACTAAATAATACAACCTTCTATAGAAGTGATCCTAATCAACCATAATATATATAAAAAAATTATACTAGGATGGTAAGAAGTCCAAGTTTTTTTTTTTTTTTTTTTTTTTTTTTTCTTTCTTCATACAAAAGTTGTTTAGGAAATTATCCACTACAACACTTAATAACAAAGATTACATTATATAAAAAAAATTTGCAATCATTTCATACCACTTTAAAGAAAAACTCACCTTGTTGCATTTTCAGCCAATTTGGCACTTGTTAACAAAGGCCAATAAATATATAATGTCTTCCTAATCAATCTGAATTAAATATTTTAAGTAATATTTAGGATTTAAAACTAATAGATTAAAGGTTCTATCTATTTCCTACATCCATATCTATAAGAGAGATTAGAGACTTACCTCTCTTGTGTCTTTTTCTTGGATTCTATCCTCCAATTCCTAGCTCTCGCTCTTTGCTTTTATATATATCCGCTATATTTAAAAAAATTAAAAAAAATTGATAAGAGCTAAGGAACTTACTTGAAATTTAACTTCTTAATACCACTTCTTATCTTATGTTCTTTATTCCTCAATTTACAATCTATATTAGTTTAATAAAATTAAAATTCAACCAAATTGCTTACTTAAAAGCTTATCTTAGAAATATGGCATCTTGAATAATTGTTTTTTTCTTATTTTTATTCTTTTTGTTTTGTTAGTAGAATAACTTATCTAATCTATTATTAAAAAATATTTTTTATACTATACCTATGAAGAGAAGGGATATGGCAAGTAGAGAGGGTGATTAAATTCCTATACTATTAGAAAAATGCCGCCTACAAGAAGATTTATAAGGATAAAATAAAAGATTGCTTATTTAAATAAATAATCTTTTGTCTCCTATAAAAAGATGGAATATAAGAAGTAGAGAGGGTGATCAAATCCTTTTACTACTAGAGAAGAGCCCTCAACAATAAAATTATAAGGGAAGAAGTGATGAAACCTTTGAAGGTGAGCTGTACCTTTCAATTGTATTTCACCTAAGGTTGCAATTCTTTTCTACTCCAAAAATCGCCACAATTTGAGTATTGATGCAATTTCTATGAAAATTATACCACTCCAAGCTTATCTTTCAAGTTTTTCTACTCCAATAAAATTCAATTGAAAATAGCCAATAGATACTAAAAAATGCCTTTTCAAACAAAGAATATACAAAATTGCCAAGGCAGTGAACCCTCTTCTAATAAAAAACTCACTAAATCAAACATGTGATAGCTTATTATCTAAATCAAACATGTGATAGCTTTTTAGAAAGCCAACATTAAGATACACAACCTCACAAAATTTTAAAGTCAAATAACAATTACATAATAACTGATTGATGAAAACCCGAGAACAAATTCCTCTTCATTTAACAATGATTTTTTTATTTTTTTAATTTTTATTTTTTTAACTATAAATGATAATTTTTTTTTATAACAACAATGAAGAGAGGTAGAAGACTTACTAATGTTGGAAAATAAAGTTGAAATGCTCACTCAAAAAGTCCACATAAAAGGTCAATCATCATTAACTAATTCCACATTCACCTACACAATTAGAAGCACCACTTCTTGGCAAATGCACCAAAATGTGAGGGTAAATTTCACCCTTCAATCTAAACTACAAGATGGCCTCACTTTAGAATTTCTTATAATTGGTAGTATAAAGTAAAAAAATCATATGACAAGAACATAGAAAAGGACAAATACAAAACAAGTGAAATAAATGGTAATAAATAAGTACACAATCAAAAACTAGGTCACAATTTGTTCACTATGTTTTCATCTAGTAAAAATTAAAAATTAAAAATTAAAAGTAAAAATTATATTTTTGAATAGATAATTTTTTAATTTTTCTAATGATATAAAAAACATATAAATCCAAGTTATTATAAATAAATTGTGATGGTTTAAGGATAAAAGGTAAATAATAGAAAAGTTAAGTGAGAAATTTTTATCTCAAAGGTAATTTGTTTAAGAGATCATAAGTTTGAATGTCAAAAAGGCTTATAAGTAGTGCATGAGGGTTTCTTAAAGAGGCCATAAGGCCTTAGTCTTATCCTTCTACCTACATCCAAGGTGCTACAATCCATATGAGACTTGTGAACCTCTCTTCCTACAAGGACTATACTAGCTGCTGGTCCTCCTATTTTCTACTAATAAAGTTTATTTTTTTTCATTTTTCATTTTATTATGGTCTTTAAAAATACCCAATTAGCCTATGAACCTTGTATGGCCTTCAAATCTTACTCCATTTCTTCATAATGGCTCTCAAGGTGGTAAAACTCATTTTTACCAAAGTCTTTAAAATTATTCTAAAAATTCCTAAAAAATTCTAAATAAATTTAAATTTTTTTTATAATATTTTTAAAATGATAATATGAATTTAAGACTATTTTATTCTATCTTATTGATTTTTTATGATAATAAAATAAATTTAAATCAATTAAAAATCTTATCTTTTATATAAATAATTAAAAAGATATGAGATTTATTTCTCATGCTTCTTCTATCTACTAAGTAACATTTATATGTTTCTAATAAGTGATTCATGGAGATAGATAGCCAATATAGACATTGGACTAAATAACTAAATGCTAATTATTATAATTAAAAGAAAATACTAAATCAATTAAAATAATTACCTCCAAGACTTATTAAGATTTCATTTCTTTTTTATTAATACTATTTTCTTTTATTTAGCATCTTTTAAACACATCTTCACTTCATAATCATAGTTTTGATACTTTAAATGCATTCTTTTATTCTAAAACAACTAATAAGTCAATTTAATGACTCATAGAATTTAAAAAGAAGGTTATGTTTGCTAATGGGAGGGAGTTCATTTAAATATGGTTTAATCAATTCCATTAGGATGTATAAGCTTTGAACTATATGATTGGAAAGATGATGGAGAATTCACCTAATGATTGAAAAATCATTCTATTTCAAGTGCGGATGAGGTCATAAGTATTAATTTCATAGATGATTTTGCCACTTGACAAAATAATAAAGAAGAAGTGGATTTAGCAACCTTGGTAGATGATATTAATTATAAAAATACATTTGGAGTGAACTTTGATGGCATTTAAGTTTATGAGTTAAATGATTTAATAGAAGAAGGTGATTTTATTCCACTTTTACAATTTAAATAAACTTCCAGTAGTCTTACAATTAAAAATGACGTGGCTAATTATCCACAAATATCAAATGATTGATATAAAGGACCTATAAAGTAATTTCATGTGTATGACCTTAATTATAAGTTGATGGATATGTCTTTAAAAAATAAAGATCTAAAACTAATCAAAGTCAGAGTTCAATTGATAGAAGATGAATTATTAAGTTATTAGTCGTTAATTATGGAATATAAAAATATATTTGCTTGATCTTACAAAGACCTCAAGGGTATATTTTTTAAAGTAGTCCACTATTATATTCTACTTTTTTTTAATTTAATTTCTATGAGACAAAAAAAAAAAAAAAAAAAAAAAAAAAAAAAAAAAAAATCTCAATTTATAATTAATTGTCAAAGCCAAATTAGAAAAACTCTTCCAAGCTCGATTTATTCAACTTGTGGAGATTATGGATTGGATCTCATCAATGGTGTTAATTAAGAAGAACAATAGAAAACTTTGAGTATGCATAGATTATAGGAAGTTTAACAAGTGCACCCAAAAGAATCACTTTTTCCTCTCATTTATAAACATCATTCTAAAAGAGGTGGCTAAACACAAATTATATTTATTTGTAGAAGTTACAATCAAATTTCCATAGTCCCATAAGATCACCATAAAATAGCCTTTATTACACCTTGGGGCACCTTTATCTATATGATGATGCTTTTTAGACTTTGCAATGTTCTTTTGGTATTTTAAAAAATAATATCATATGCCTTCTCAAACTTGGTATATAAATCAATGATAATATTTATTGATGATTTTAACATCCAATCTTAAAGACAATATATATCATGATTGTGTAAGGTCTTATTTTCAAAGATATAAAAAAGCTAGGATTACTTTAAATCTTGATAAAATATTTTTAGCAATTAAAAAAAGAATCTTATTAAAATACGTAATATCAAAAAATGATAGAGAATCAAAAATAAAAAAAGGTTAAGGTGATTATTACTTAAATAGGATATATTAGAATTATCATTGCCAATTATAAGCAAATTATTAACATATATAAGTAACATAACTATGTTGGTGCTTTTAATATACAAATATAAGTTACTATTAGTTGAATTGTATATGTAGTCTTGAGTTTATAGTTCCTTATCAATTTACTTATATTAAATTTTAGAACTTTATTTCAAATCTTAAATAGATCTATTAAGTCTATATATTACATTTTTTTTTTTATTGATATATCAAATCCAAGTAGCTAACACATATTGAGTAGTTATTTCAATTTTTTTATTTAAAAACATAGTAATTACATCCATATGGAATATTTTCTAGCTTTGAGTTATAACTATAGCTGTTAAGAATTAGATTGCAAACCATTTGACTATTAATATAAATATACCATCAAAATTGATTCCATATTTCTATTTTTTTATTTATTTTTATTTTTTATAATTAGCTTGATTTTTAATTTAGATTTTATATTATTATTTTTTTTTATAAGATTCAACAATAGAAGATTGATTTTATTCTAGATAATGATTTTGTAAGATCTTAAGTAATATTTTTTACATGTGTAGCTAATTCTTCTTCTATAACTATTTTTAAGTATTTATTTTTAATTACTTCTGTCATCTATTATTTCTATAGTGCACACATTGAAATTGTCTATAGACATGTTCACTTCATAGTCCAAAAACCATATAGAAATCAATCTGATTTTAGTACTTTTTTAAAGCTTAAAAACGAATGTGCCAGTTGAAATATAATATCTTGTTCAACAATTGATTGTAGTTAGAAATCTAGTTGCTGAATTGATGAGATCAAAGCTGATAAAGTCTACACTACTGGACAAGTAGCCTTTAGAATTGTAAATTGTGGTGAAAGTTGTTGCTCAATCAAAATAGTTTTTATCAAAGTAGAGCCATGTACCTTGCTATTTATTGCTATAGTTGTGAAAAAAAGAGTAGATATTTCAAGAATTGGTGGAGTGATTATAAGTGTTTATGATGCTTCTATCTTTACTACCTATTTGTCAAAGATCACATCTTGAGTAATTACAATTTTCTTATTTTGTGATAGATAGCATTTGTAAGTTTTTTATTGTAGATCATATCCTACAAAGATTGCTTAAAATAGTTATACTCCTAGTTTGTTTTGTCTCTCCTTCAAGATGTACACATGTACTTTATAACTAATTATCCTAAGATGTATTACATTAGACTTATATCTAAAAAATCTATTGTAAGAAATGAAATAATGCAAGCGTTTAGTAGAACATCTATTTGGCAAACATGCCTTTATTTTTAATAGCTCTTTTCATAAGTTTTGTGGAAGACATGATTGAAATCCTAAACTTCTAGCCAATTTAAATAATATCCGATTCTTATGTTTGACTATCCCATTTTCCTTGGTAGATTCAAGCTACTGTTAGTTGCCTTCATTTGCCTTGAATTCAATACCTATTATAATTCATTTGATAAATATTTGCCTCAATGATCAAACCTTATAGAAGCAATTTTTGTATTTAGTTCATTTTTTATTATTATCTTTAATTTTTCAAATACTAAAAAAAATCTTACTTTTGGTAAGTAGATAAAATACCCAAAAATAGCAAGAGAGATCACCTATGAAGGTCAGCATGTATTTTTCTCTAGAGAGAAATTCCATTGGTAATGGTCCACAGAGATCTATGTGCAGCATTTGAAGTGATTTCATAGTCAAGGACTTGGAGAGCTTAGGGATGGCATTGTGATTATTGAGAAAACACCATAAGCATAACACAAGTAAGTATGAGTACAAATCAGCAAGGTTGCATACAAAGAGAAGTGTGGAATGAGATGACTCTCTCTTCCAAACACTCGATACTGATTTCTGCCCTAGTCAACTACTCTTTGACTAACAAGGTAATCCTTGGCGTCTTTGTCGAGGGTATCCTATACATGCACTAATGACTCTTACACTTTGACTAAGATGCCCCTTGGGATCCGTTGGCATCTTGTTTACCTCGAGGGTATCCTATGCCATGCACTAATGACTCTTATCTATTCTTTGGATATTCCTTAGTAGATCCTTTATCCTCTTGACTTTGACTCTTGATCTTTGACCGCATCCTATATCCATAGGATGCCCTTTCTATATGCCAAGAGTCAATGCTTTGACCATTAGCAACTTACCTAAGGTAATATCTTCTACAAGATAATATACTCTACTTTTACTATTACTTATTTATCTCAATACTCCCACTTTGCTAATTGTCAAAGGCTTTCAAACCTAATGCCTTTGTCAACATGACATGCCTATCCTTCACTAATGCCTTTGTCAACAAATCAGCAAGCATGTCTTCCGTAGGACAATACTTCATGTCAATCACTCCCATTTCAATCTTCTCTCGTATGAAGTGATGTTGAATGTCAATGTGCTTGGTTCTTGAATGATGCTTTGGATTCTTTGCAAAAGCAAGGCATCCTTGATTGTCACACTTCATTGGAGTTGCTTCCAATTGCACAAGTCCAATGTCCTCCAAAACTTGTCTTAACCAAATTGCTTCCATTGCTCCATGGCTTGCTGCCATGTACTCCGCCTCCATTGTAGACCTTGCAATTGTTGGTTGTCTCCTACAATTCCATGAAATTGCTCCCACTCCAACAAAGAATACATATCCCGTTGTTGACCTTCTATCATTTGCATCTCCTGCCCAATCCGCATCACAATAACCATGCAAAGTAGTATTATCACCTCCAAGGCACAATTTGAAGTCTAATGTGCCTTTTAAGTACCTCATGATCCTCTTGATGATTGCCCAATGGATTGGTCCAGCCTTTGACATGTGTTGACTCACAACACTTACCGCATATGCAAGATCCATCCTTGTGCCAACCATTGCATACATGAGGGAACCTACTGCTGCCTTGTATGGAACACCTTGCATTTCACCTTCAACTTCAGCAAACTCCTCATCCGTAAGCTTCATCAACTTCAAATTTGCCTCCAATGGTGTTCCAATGGGTTTGCAATCTTCCATGTTGAATCGTTTCAACACTTCTTCAATGTACTTCCTTTGGCTCATTGTAATGGTCTTCTTAGCACAATCTCTTACAAATTCCACTCCTAAACAATAGTGAAGCTCTCCCAAATCACTCATCTCATACTCCTTTTCTAATTTAGCCTTTAACCAATCCATCATCTTTAAGGTATTGGTTAAGATGATCAAATCATCAACATAGAGGATTACAATCAATAAGAACTCTTTTGATTGCATCACATACATGGAATGATAAGCTTCACTCCTCACAAATCCTTCATTTACAAAGAATGTGTCAATCCGTTGGTACCATGCTCTTGGTGATTGTTTCAACCCATACAATGATTTGTTCAACTTACAAACAAGATGTTGCTTGCCTTCTTCAACAAATCCTTGAGGTTGATCCATGTAGATGTCTTCTTCCAATCTCCATTCAAGAAAGCCGTCTTCACATCCATTTGATGCATCTCCAAGTCCATTGCTGCCCCAATTGCCACAATGGTTCTAATAGTGGTGAATTTGGCCACGGGAGCATATATCTCATTGAAATCAACACCAGCAACTTGTGAGTATCCTTTAGCAACTAATCTTGCTTTATATCTCACAATATTGCCCATTGCATCCCTCTTGGTTCTAAACACCCACTTACAACCAATTGAAGCCGATTTGATGGAAGTTGAATCAATTCCCATGTTCCATTGTCCATGAGTGATTTGTACTCTTCTTCCATGGCCTTCTCCCACTTCATAGCATCCGTGGACTTCATTGCATCACATAAAGTCAATGGATCAGCAAGGAGTGCAACATTAGCATGTTCTTCACTTACTTGAGGAAAGATGTGGTTCTTCCACCATTCACCAAGTGGTCTTCTTTCTCTCATAGGATATCTCCTTTCATTTGAAGAAGATTCACCTCCATGTATTCTTCCAACTCCCTTTTGTCTTAAGCCTTGTTTCTTCTCATTCAAAGGTTGGTACTCCTCATCATCATCATCATTTTCAACATCTTCCTTTCCTTCATTGTTGGTCTTAACTGTACTAGGGACCTTCTTTGGCTCTTCACCTTCATCACCATCCTCAATGGCTTCATCTTCTTCTTTCTTTGCTGAATTTGAAGATGTGTCCACAAATCCACCATTACTCCCACTTGGACACATCTCCAAGTGCTCACAAGCACTCTTATGCTCTAAAAATTCAACATCTCGACTTTTGATAATCTTCTTGGAATCCAAGAACATTAACCTATATGCCTTGGTACCTTCACAATATCCAAGAAACACACATCTTGTACCTTTTGCATCAAGTTTGAACCTCATACAATCTGGTACCTTTGCATAAGCAACACATCCAAAAATCCTTATATGTGAAATACAAGGTTTTTTCCTAATCCAAGCTTCTTGTGGAGTCATTGATGTGAGTGCACTTGTAGGACATCTATTTCTTGTATACACTGCATTTACCACGGCTTCCGCCCAATATTCATGTCCAAGGTTTTGAACATGAAGCATATTCCTTACCATCTCCACAATGGTTCGATTTGCTCTTTCAGCAACTCCATTTTGTTGTGGAATGTAAAGAGTGGAGGTTTGTCTTGCAATACCTTGAATCTTCAAATACTCATCAAAATGCTTTGACATGTATTCACCTCCATTGTCCGTGCGCAACATCTTGAACTTGCACTCACATTGTTTCTCCACAAGTGCTTTAAACTCCTTAAACCTTGACAAACACTCACTCTTGGTTTTAAGGATGAAGATCCACACCTTCCTTGAATAATCATCAATGAATGTGACAAAGTACCTTTCTCTTCCTATTGATGGCGTCCTCATAGGTCCACAAACATCCGAATGCACAATCTCCAACAACTTAGTTGCACGTGTTGCAATTCCACTTGGAAATGAAGCCCTTTGTTGCTTGCCTTGAATACAACCTTCACAAGCAAGTGTGATAGCATTGTTGTAGCATTGACCAAGATCTAAACCACTTACCATGGATTGGAGCTCCTTCATGCTTTTGACATTCAAATGACCAAGGCGTCGATGCCAAATGCCAAACTTATCTTGATCTTGTGGAAAATCAGCAAATGCCGCCACTTCAACTCCATTGACCTTTTTACAATTGATGAAGTAGAGGTTGCCATCTCTAAAGCCTTTTAAAACATCATCACCCTCCATTGTCTTCACAAAGCATCCATTCATATCAAATTGCACCTTACAACCACTTGAAACAAGTTTGCTCACCGAAAGAAGGTTCTTCTTCATCTTTGGCACATGTAGGACCTCTTTCAATCTGATCCTCTTGGTTTGGTTCTTCACAACAATCTCCACCACAATGGATCCAATTCCAATAGCTTGTACCATGCCATTGTCTCCTAACCAAACCTTTGTTGCTGAAATTGCTTCATAAGTGTCAAATGAACACTTGTATGGAGTCATGTGCTTGGTAGCACCCAAATCAACAATCCCCTTGGACATGGCAGCCATGGAAGTGCCTTCACTTGCCATGAATGCATAATCATCTCCTCCAACTTCATCACGAGCATTGTTTGCATTCTCTCTCTCTCCTTTCTTGGCCTTGTAGCAATTTCGTGCAAAGTGACCTAGTTTTCCACAAATGAAGCAAGTTTTTACATTGCTTCTTATATTATCACGTTGGTAGGAATAGTTACCTTTGCCTTGTCTTGAGAAGAGAGCCGAATCTTCACTATGATGCTCCTTTTCCTTCCTTTTGGTCACTTCATGTGCAAGTCTTGGCGTCACATAGTCCATGGTAGGTTCCTTGATCCTTATGGACTCCAATGCTACAATAAGGTAGTTGTAGGACTCGGGAAGGCTCATGAGCAAGGTCATGACAATATCACCATCTTCTAAAGGCTTGTCAACAATTGCTAGTTGGTTTGCAAGAGCCTTTACCTTATT